>CM040822.1:2290039-2410039 GCA_022828995.1 Vimba vimba
CCAAGAGAGTTTGTGAAGCCCATCAATGTGAGAGAGAGACAGAGGAAAAGACAAAGACTAACATAGAAAAAGAATTATACAGATAGAAACCTTTATGTTTTTCTTGCTTCTGTGGAAAAAAAAGAGATATTCTTATATTGACAGTCACTTTTTTGCTCATCAGTCACTGTGGCTAGTGGTTTTCCAAAGTTACTGGCAACTCAGTATTTTCACTGGCCACAATTTTGACATCGATACCATGGGGAAAACTGCCATATAGATATTTTTAACATTATCTCATAATTTGGCAGCAGAGATATTAGGCTACTGTCACTTTAAGATCTGACGCACGGATCCATTATACTGTTACACGTGCGTTTTCTTTCTCAACTGTTTACGTTCACTTAAAGGGATAGTTCGCCCAAAAATGATATTTAAGCCATGATTTACTCACCCTCAAGCCGTTCGAGATGCATATGTCAATCTTTTTTCAGACGAACACATTTTCAGTTATTTTAGAAAATGTCTTAGATCTTTCAGTGGTTATAATGTAAGGCAATGGGGTCCAGCTGATTCACGTTCGAAAATGTACATGCATCCTTCTCAAAAATAATCCATCCGGCTCCAGGGGGATAAACGAAGGCCTTCTGAGGGTAATCCGTGCGGTTTTGTCGTAAAAATATACATATTTAAAACTTTATAAACGAAAATAACTGGCTTCCGGTGGCGGTCGGTGCGCGTTCACAGAGATGAATGCTGGCGTATGACGTAAGACGTAGCGTAGGAAGCGTCGTGACGTAGAACAAACGTGACAGCGCAGCCAGAGAGCAGAGCAAAACAAAACTCAACGTTCGCTCTACGTCACGACGCTTTCCATCTCTGTGAACGCGCACCGACCGCCACCGGAAGCCAGTTATTTTAGTTTATAAAGTTTTAAATATGTATATTTTTACGACAAAACCGCACGGATTACCCTCAGAAGGCCTTCGTTTATCCCCCTGGAGCCGGATGGATTATTTCAGTTATATCTATATATGTATCGAAAAATCACTACATTGTACTTAGTTTATTATTTCAGATGCTTCTTTAAAGTCTCCCTGTAGTCAATAATTTCATACCTTAAAACTCATCTTTGATCATAAAAATGACATATTCCTTGAAAAAAATTCTTAATGCCTTAAAATATCTTGACTGTAACTCGACACCATTGCCTCATTTAGTATGCGCGGTTCTATGAATATGCAAATGAGCCCCGCCTCCACTCACTCACTCAGCTCAGAGATCCACTGGTTGTCGATCACACGTTGATCTGATTGGTTACAAGGTAGTTTGTGACGTCAGAAACACCAGCGATTTCAAAGCGTGTTTTTGAGACTGTCTTTGGTTCACTGCAGTTTTAAGGAGGAAATACTCAGCAATGCTGTCGACTTATGAATTTACACATGATTTGTCTTAAAGCATATTAAAAACACCACATAGACACATAAACAACATTAAAAACTGGATTTTTACCACTGGGGGACTTTAAAAGACTACAATGTACAATATACAATTGAAAAATGTATATATTATATATAAAATTATACTAGTGTGTCTAGTAGGAGAGACTGCGTTACACACTACTGATGAAATCCACCCGCATTTGGCAAGTGTTAATGTCAAGCCCTGTTTATATGCATGTGTATATATATATGTGATATGTGTGTAAATGTTGATTTGTGATGTCTTTAAATGTATATCACGTATATGTCCTTGAGTCTGTGAATTGACTTTCACACAAAGATTTTTCATTCCACTGCATCTTCGATTCTTTTCTCTCTGTATATATATATATATATATATATATATATATATATATATATATATATATATATATATATATATATATATATATATATATATATATATATATATATGGTGATGTGGTTGTGGGATTGTCACAGTTCAGGTCAGTGGTGAAACTCATTCAGTGTGTGTATTAGAACGAGCTGTTCTCTGAAACCCATTACAGGCCTGAACGAGCGCACATGCGGTGTGATGAAGAGAGGCTCTAGAGAGAGCAGAACTAAATGATAGTGTTGTGTTTTCAGACTGACTGACTGTCATCATGACGTCTGTTTATTCTGCTCAAGATCCGCACACAAGTGACCAAACGCAGCTTATCTTTAATGGGGTGAATCTAAAACTCATGATGCCACAATAATAGACCAGAACGCAACATGTATAAATATGTCCTCGATGCAAGGAAGTTCAAGCAGATCTACTTTTGCTATCGCTCTATAAATGGTAAATATGTATTATTTCATGTCATATTGTTAGTCTGACACAGGTGGAGGTAGTTAGTCATATGTGAGAGTTGTTTGATCTGTGTTTGAACTCAACTAGAGGGGAAAAAATCAACAACAACAAAATGAAATTGCCATTGTGATTTAAAATTATTAAAAATTCAGCTATGTTTGTAGGACTGCACAATTTTGTGCAAAAACAAAACATGAATTTATTTTATAATAATTATATATAAATATATTAATTATATTGATTTTTATAATGATAATAATAACCACTCATTATTATTATTAGCGGTATTAGTAGTATTAGTAGTATTCTAATTTTTTATAATTATTTATTTTATAATAATTATATATTCATATAAATATGTTACATTGATTTTAATAATAATAACTTTTTATTATTTTAAAAATCGAAACATTGAGAAAATCTCCTTTAAAATTGTTAATTTATGATCATTATTGTGCTGCATTCACTCACAAAAATAAATGTTTTATATATTTACAAAATATCTTCACGGAACATGATCTTTACTTAAAGGTGCCCTGTGTAATGTCCGCCAAAAAATCAATTTCATACTCCACACTCCATACAAGATGGGGGCAGTAAACCTCCAGAAAGTGAGTTGGTCTACTCTAGAGTAACAACCGAGAAACCATAGACAGTATATAAACTGGACACAGCGACCCCATAGGTTTCAACGGAGAGAAGTGAAGCACATTAGAAGCCCTCATTTCCTGATTGCCGAGCGTACTGCGCAGACTCAAACTGAGCTTGACGACGTGGATGTGACGTGAGCAGCCTGCCTGACAGTTGTAAGTCTTCTAGTAGCTGTGCCAAACGAAATCTGAACCATTCCCTTCCGAATCTTGCAGAGATGGAAAGCGTGAGTAGGAGCTGTCCATGAGCTAGGAGCAGGAGCAACTTTATGACTCTCTATGGGCTTCTCCCTTGACTTTATCGGACTTTATGCCTCCACGTCCCCCCGATTGACTGTGAGCTTCTCTTCCTGTCTCTACGGTAATTTCCAGAGAGTCGCGTGGTTATGACGCAATCATTAGCCTACTTTTACAAAAACTGCTTCTACGGGGCCATAACGTAAGATACAAGGTAATGGAGCCTTTTATACATTGTCGTGTTTCTTTAGAAATAAACCATGGACAAATGGAGTCTTTAAACGCCTCAGATGTAAAGTTATTCGCTGTCAAAGTGACGCCAAAATGAATGGGAGTCAATGGGATGCTAACATCAGGTGAAGCTTGTTAGCCAATGGCGGCTCCCGGGGGTGGTATGGAAATCGAGCGCTCAATTACCCCCCTGCGAGAAACGGCGTAGTCTCTATGCTCCGCCCCTACCTTCACAACGACCCTAGAGCCATAGCCGAAGCCGAGCCAACTCCTAATAGAGGACGTTTTGACTCCAGAGGAACGTTGGTTGATGTCAAGTGATTTTGAAATATGACATCTTCAAGCTACTCCCCTTCACCTTTACCAGTGAATATGTTCATATTCGTTTTGTTCATATTACATTTTTATTGTTAAGGCCATTGCACACTGAGTCCGAAATTCACATCCGAAATTTTCGCACGTTAAAAAAAAAATTCGACCTCACGTTATGTCAATCACGCTTGCACACTGTCTACGAAACTTTCATCCGTAATAAAAAAATTCGGATCAGGTTCGATTTTCTGCGTTTTTCGCATCCACAGCCAGTATTTTGAGAGGTTTTTTGACAATTCAGAGCCACTGTACAAGCGAACGACAAAATCCAGAATGGCGTCTGACAAGTTGATACACTATTTATATTTATACACTATTTATAGTATAAAATATAACCTGTATACAGCTGTTCTGTCTGCCCAGCGCTTCCGCCGGCCATGTGTGTGTGTGTGTCCATACCTACATACTGCCAGAGTGCCAGTCTATGTTCAGGATCGATTGGTTCACGGAAATTGGTGGTCTTCTTTTTAATATCTGGCTCCAGTATCGCTAGCAAAGCATCAAACTGTTCACTGACATTCTGAGGTAAATTTTTAATCGCTCTGGATAATTTCGCAACTCCTTGATAAGGAGGTGAAACTCTCCTTCCTCTCGGCGCAATCTCAGGATTGGATGGACCCAATATTTCATCTTTCTTTTTCTCTTTTTAAGAAGGCAACAAAATCATCCTCACTGCTTGACGAATCCATTTTGTACTTTTTGCATTTCTTCAAGCCGTGCGAGTTATTCGTGTATTGCAGTTTGGCTGGTGGTTAACATATGTTGCCCGCATACCGCCTCCCATGGCCGAAACTGGTATTATGACACCTGTCGGGCCGTGGCTAGTAATTTAGCATGCTAATTCAGGTTGATATCTCTGCAGCACTATAACTTGTCATTTTTTTAATGACATCATTGCCCTTATTTCTTCTCATTCTTTTGATGTGTGTAGCTCATTTTTTGGATATTTTTACCTCAATTCTTACACATGGCACCTTTAATATCCTAATGATTTTATGGCATAAAAGAAAAATCGATAATTTTGACCCGTACAATATATTGTTGGCTATTGCCATAAATATACCCGTGTGACATGTGACTGGTGACGTGATCCAGGGTCACATGATGTTTGTAAAACTAGACTCATTTACCAGGTGTTCCTCCTGAACCTCTCTGACGTGTGTCTAACTCTCATTAGTCACGTGTGTGTGTGTGTGTGTGTGTGTGTGTGTGTGTGTGTGTGTGTGTGTGTGTGTGTGTGTGTGTGTGTGTGTGTGTGTGTGTGTGTGTGTGTGTGTGTGTGTGTGTGTCTCTTTGTGTGTGTGTGTGTCTGTGTGTGTCTCTGTGTGTGTGCGCTTTATAATCACAGACAGATTGTGATGGATCACCTCCAGAGCACCAGTGACAGCAGTGTGTGTGTGTGTGTGTGTGTGTGTTGTGTTGCAGAAGACGACAGATGCAGTTGTCTTCATGGAGGGACGTGTCTTCCTCACGGAGAGGCTTTCCGCTGCTTCTGTCCGCAGGGATACGCAGGAGAGAGCTGTGAAATCGGTGAGACTTTAAACTGATATGAATGTTTTCTCACTTCATGGCGATCCGAACCTTTATTTCTTCTGTGACAGAAAAGAAAGAAAAGAAAGAAAAGTTGCTCTTACAAAAAAAACACAGTGACCAGCTCCAAAAACACATCATTACAGTAGTCAGTCTGAACACACGGCTCTTTCAAACTTATGAACAAACAGTTACAATAATAGAATGTTCGGTCAAAGTGGAATGTTTTTTTTTAAACGTTTTAGTCTGACATTTTTTAGAATGTTCAGAGAACATTCAAAAGTAACAGTTTCGGAATGTCTGAAGAATGATAGAACGTTCCCTTTGATGTTTTTTAAACATTTCAAAAATAAGAACTTTCAGAAACGTTTTCATAACTGAATGAGAATGTTAGCACAATGCTGTGTGTGTGTGTGTGTGTGTGTGTGTGTGTGTGTGTGTGTGTGTGTGTGTGTGTGTGTGTGTGTGTGTGTGTGTGTGTATACAAGATTATATTTTAGACTTATATTTTAGTCTGTTCCAAATGCAAAAGATCTTATGACTTCCGAAGACTTCAAATATAGCATATGGACTACTGTCGTGACTCTGTAATGCGCTTTTTATGACCTTTTAGAAATAATAACTAGCAGTATAAACATAATTTTTGGGTGAAATATCCAAATGTGTAATTGCTTTTTACCCATGACAGTTTTTAACTCATGAACTCGTTTAACTCATGAACCATCGGTCGGATACAGTCTGTCCTTTACATGTTGTGTTCTTCAGGAGGACTTTATCCAGACTGTGATTTAAAACAAGTAGAAGCTTCCAGTTCATCCTAATGTACAGTTCCACAAAAACACACATTATCACACACATGCCCAGGGATCTCACGTTTCACTGTAAAATATCAGGAAATGTTCAAATTCAAATGATTTCCAGGCCTAAAATTGCTCTTTGTATATTTGTATATTAGATATTTTATATCTACAAAACTGATTTAAAAGGTATGAAATAATTAAGAAAAGGTATGAAATTTAATTTTTTTCAAAATGTGTGAATATCCTGAATCTATTTAATCACAAGATTAATTGGCCGCCCCCCCCCCAAAAAAATGTCTAGAAAGTGATTTTTCATGAATAACTGGAAAGGAATTTTGTTGCTCAAAAAGTCTGGGTGAATAAATGTTGGAGCTTCAGACTTTTTTGCGTGTTATTAAAATTTGCATGATATTTTACTATGATTTATATTATAGTATTTTTTTTTATATTTTGAATTAGCGTTTATTTTTATATATTCAGCTTTTAATTTAATTTTAGTTTAAGTTTTAGTAATTTTGTTATGTGCTTTTTTCAATTTTATTAGTTTTTGTTATTTTAAATATTTCTATTTATAGCTTTATTTTTATCACTTTTTTAAGTTGCCAAAGGAACATTTCTAATTTTCATTTTAAGTTTTTAAATGTTTTATCTAATATTTATATCTTATCTTATATCAGCCATTTCAATTTCCAAAAATAACTTTTAATAATTTAAGGTTTAAAAAATAATAACCAGTAAGAGTTTAATACTATAAACTGAATATGGAGCAGCTCAGATCGTTTGACGAGAAGTGTTTCATATTGAGATCTTTTGACAACTTTTGATTTCAGATCATATCTTCTCAAATCTGAGGCGTTTGAGACAGTGTCTCGATGAGACGTGTGTGTGAGACACATCAGCAGAAACACCCGAGAAACAAAGAAACTTGACATGACATTTCTCTTAATTTTTAGATGCAGCTGCCATATAGGCAGAGGTCAATACAGAGGTCAGAGGTCATGTAGTCCATCATTTGACACACAAAGGCGTGCGTTTGGGGGGTCAGAGGTCAAGGGAAGGCTGACAGGTTTTATTTTGACCTCGTATTTTCAGCAGTGTGTTCTGGGAGAGAACAATGAGATGAAGGTCAATGCTAATTCAGTTTGTGCTTTTATTATAATTAAATGAAAAGGCGAACTGCTTTAGATCAGTGTGTTCGGCTGGTAATAGGTGTAGTTTTCAGGAGATAGTTGAAATCGTTCATCCAAACCTTCACAGCTTTGTCTCTTCTGAGGCAGAATGACAGACAGCTTTTCTTCTCAGTGTTTGGAGATTGTGTTTGACTGACACAAGAAAGAGGTTTGAACATGATGAGTGTTTTCATGTGTTCTCTCTGAGGCTGTACTGTATATTTGCAGTAATCTGGTGTTAATCTGCGCATGATTTGTTTCTGTGAGCAGAAGACATGAACACTTCAGAAGCTCACATGCTTTAGCTCATGTAGACTCGCAGCGCTCGCCCAGCGGCTCCCGGTTTGCATAATGTATGAGCCAATTCAAATATTCATGAAGAGCAGAAGTACCTTGCGAGTCTTTAAGACACGGGATATGACTTCAGGAGAGGCTTTTCCTTTCTACTGATGAATATCAATATGAAAATCAAGATCAACCACTGTTCATGTATTTAATGAGATGTTTAAGGGGGAATTCATCCCTATATGTAGCCTATGTTTGCACTGTATGTGTGTGTGTGTGTGTGTGTGTGTGTGTATAGGGCTGTCGATTTAACATGTTAATTTAATTAATTAGTTATGGGAAAGTAATGCATTTAACACACCCGCCCCAGACCTAGGTCATAGGTCATCTTACATTTCATCCAGCTGATGGTGATGGCAACAACTCACTGTGTGATGAAGCCTATAGAATGCAGTTATATTCCCCTAGAATTCATGATATCAGGGCAAAAATGTATTTTTTGTCTCATATTTATTTATATCGTGATATACACTCACCTAAAGGATTATTAGGAACACCATACTAATACTGTGTTTGACCCCCTTTCGCCTTCAGAACTGCCTTAATTCTATGTGGCATTGATTCAACAAGGTGCTGAAAGCATTCTTTAGAAATGTTGGCCCATATTGATAGGATAGCGTCTTGCAGTTGATGGAGATTTGTGGGATGCACATCCAGGGCACGAAGCTCCCGTTCCACCACATCCCAAAGATGCTCTATTGGGTTGAGATCTGGTGACTGTGGGGGCCATTTTAGTACAGTGAACTCATTGTCATGTTCAAGAAACCAATTTGAAATGATTCGAGCTTTGTGACATGGTGCATTATCCTGCTGGAAGTAGCCATCAGAGGATGGGTACATGGTGGTCATAAAGGGATGGACATGGTCAGAAACAATGCTCAGGTAGGCCGTGGCATTTAAACGATGCCCAATTGGCACTAAGGGGCCTAAAGTGTGCCAAGAAAACATCCCCCACACCATTACACCACCACCACCAGCCTGCACAGTGGTAACAAGGCATGATGGATCCATGTTCTCATTCTGTTTACGCCAAATTCTGACTCTACCATCTGAATGTCTCAACAGAAATCGAGACTCATCAGACCAGGCAACATTTTTCCAGTCTTCAACTGTCCAATTTTGGTGAGCTTGTGCAAATTGTAGCCTCTTTTTCCTATTTGTAGTGGAGATGAGTGGTAACCGGTGGGGTCTTCTGCTGTTGTAGCCCATCCGCCTCAAGGTTGTGCGTGTTGTGGCTTCACAAATGCTTTGCTGCATACCTCGGTTGTAACGAGTGATTATTTCAGTCAAAGTTGCTCTTCTATCAGCTTGAATCAGTCGGCCCATTCTCCTCTGACCTCTAGCATCAACAAGGCATTTTCGCCCACAGGACTGCCGCATACTGGATGTTTTTCCCTTTTCACACCATTCTTTGTAAACCCTAGAAATGGTTGTGCGTGAAAATCCCAGTAACTGAGCAGATTGTGAAATACTCAGACCGGCCCGTCTGGCACCAACAACCATGCCACGCTCAAAATTGCTTAAATCACCTTTCTTTCCCATTCTGACATTCAGTTTGGAGTTCAGGAGATTGTCTTGACCAGGACCACACCCCTAAATGCATTGAAGCAACTGCCATGTGATTGGTTGATTAGATAATTGCATTAATGAGAAATTGAATAGGTGTTCCTAATAATCCTTTAGGTGAGTGTAGTTGATCAATATTAAACTAGCAACTGCTCCAATATCACACGAGTGCTGGTTTTGAGTGATATTGATTTTATACAACAGTTCAATAAATAAGAAGCTAATATTGTGTTATATTTTAGACACAATACTGTAGAACTGTGTCTCTGAGCAACAGACAGTGATGCTTTGTTTCTGAATGAATCAGCGTTTCGAGCGAATCAATCGGATGAACCAATGATTCAATGACTCGTTCATATTTACTTCATTCCTGAATGAATCAGTTGTTCGAACGAATCAAATGAATTAGTGACTCGCTTACTCATTTAGACGTTTATCACCACCTACTGGAGTTTTAGCTTCTTATTTAGTCATTTAAAAAAAAAAAATTCAAAATTATAATAAAAATAAAACACTTAATGTATATATGGCGATTAATTAATCAAATATTATATATATATATATATATGCTATATACATACACACTTAAATATTTATTTATTATTTATTTTATATATATTAAAATTATTATTATAATTATTATTATTTATTTATTTATTTTTAGGATCACTATATTTTTTTGCATTGACAGTAACATTACAACACACATATACATTTTGTAATTCTTTTATAATTCCTGTTTGCCTCACTGGCTCATTAGATTCTCATATGACAGTAACAAATTACTGTATTGCAGTAAAAAGTGCTGCATATTATATTAATCAAATATATGAATCCATTTTTAATGTATCGTAATATAAATCAAAGGCAGTACAACAAATACACCCCTAATACATAAATACTTTATCATTTAAAATTATATGTATTTATCATTATTTTTACATTAATGAGAATTTGTGGAGGAATGCTTAATCATCATGAAAATAATAACTTTGATTTAATTGTATGATGAAATATGTTCTTGAGAGGCTTTATGACATTCAGCTTATTCAAGTTTTCATCAGGCTTCATTTTCTTCCCGTCACATTTAAGGAGCCGTGAAATGGTGTGATGAACACAACGCTCGAATCCGTCACGCATTTAGTTGCTTAGAACATCCTGAGCTCAGAATACAGCCTTCCCATGATCCTCTGCTCGTCTGAGATCCACTTAAAGCCTAAGAAGTGCATGAGTCTGACTGAAGCAGAGACGTTTGGGACTGATGCCGTTAAACAAACTTTTAAGACTTTCAACTTTATCTTTTCAAGCTCCTCTGATGGCAACTTTTTTGCAAGCCTGACAAACGCTGAGCCTCCGAAGTGTTTGCTATATTGGGAGATGTCTGTGTTAATGTCCTATAAACAGTCTGTGGATGTTTTGGTGAGTAATCCGTGAGCTTTAAAGCGCTTACACAGGTCTGTGACAGACGCTAAATGACTCTTCACGCTTCACGTTCCCTCATGCTGGAATCTGCTCGAGTCAAGCTGTCCTCCTGTTTCAGAGAGATCTCATGATCGACTGTCCATCTGTGAGCTTTTCAAGGGATCGTTCAGTCAAAAATCAAACAGTCATCATTTACTCACAAATCTGTGTATGACTTTCTTTTTCCTGTGGAAAACTGTTTTAAGCTGATTTTTTTAAAACCATATTAAAAAGTTGGATATATTTTCCCCATACTTATGGTGTACTCACATATGTACTATAATGCTTAGTGTTGCTTTCGTCAACGAAAATTATGACGAAATATTGTCGTCAACGAACCGTTATCACCTGACGAAAACGAGACGAGACTAGACGTAAATGCATGGTCATGTGACGATGACTAAAATACATGTATAATGCAATATCGTTGACGAATAAAAACGAGACTAAATGTGGTTTAAAAAATAAAAACTATGCTAAAATGTCTCTTCATTTTCGTTGACCAAAACGAGACGAGACGAAATGTAACGTCACGACGAATGAGAGAGTTGTGCGTGAACCCATAGCTTGTCGGCTTTAAATTCTGGATTGCGATCTGGTCACCCGATTATCAGCGAATTTAACCATATATTACTCCATTAGTTATTCTATTAAAATGTCTCATTGATATATTTGACACATTCATAATCATTACTTTTGCTGGTTCTTTGTGACAGCTGTTATGTGCGTTATTGGCAGCGTCTCTTGTTACATGAACACGTCACCGCATCAGCGCCAGAACATGGAGATTTTATTTTAGAGTATAATCGCACAACCTATTCGATATTTTATAATTAAATAAACTAATCGAATATCCAAAAATCGTGACTCATCCCTGCATGGAATCTCTTGTTTCTTTTCCCAAATCTTCACTCACGTCACGTCTCACCCATTTTCTAAAGGTATTATAAACGTTTCTTGGTTCGCTTTTAATTAGGCCTATTATATTCGTATTCTTTACTGTGGTAAAGTAGAAAAACGCTGTAGGACAGATAGCCTACATTTGTACTTGCATGTCAAATTCTTTTTAACACAGTTTGTGCTTGTTATATTAGACATTGGGCGCGACTCGCGAGTTTAGTTGTAAAGCGCGTTTGACACGTGTGGGTGATTTTTAGTTTCACTTTCTCTGGCAGCGCAATCTCAAACACAGCCTAAATATCTCGCCCTTGTGGAGTATAAAATTCGCTCTTCAAACCAATTTACATCAAGTAGAAAACATAAAGAGATCGATATCTTCGTGTTTTCCTGCTCGTGTCCCACATCCCTCTCAAAGCGCAGAGTGTATCACGCGTCTTTGTGTGGAAATATAAAACGAGTTTTTTTTTTTTATAACCCCCCAACCACCGCTGGTAGTTGGTCCATTACCGCGGTGGTAAAAAAAACTGCCACCGTCACAGCCCTAAATATAGGCCTACTAAATAGCCTATAATAAGATAGCCTTGTTTGAAATTCTATACTGACTGGGTTAAATAGAATCGCATTACTAAAAAGAGACTAAAATACAATTTTCATTGACTAAAACTAGACTAAAATGTCATCAGTTTTCGTCGACTAAAACTAGACTAAAATGTCATCAGTTTTCGTTGACTAAAACTAGACTAAAATGTCATCAGTTTTCGTTGACTAAAACTAGACTAAAATGTCATCAGTTTTCGTCGACTAAAACTTGACTAGACTAAAAAGAGTATGAATGTGACTAAAACTAATAAAAACTAAAATGACAGCCTGACACAAAGACTAGACTAAAACTAAAATTAAAACAGGCCGCCAAAAACAACACTAATAATGCTAATCTCAACTGCATGAAATATTATTTTACATTTGTTTTTTTTTGCATTTATGTATTCAAATCAGTTTTACATTGCATTGAAGGTTTACATTTGATCAGTTCATGCATTCCCTGGGAATCAAACCTTGGTGAAACCTAAGGATTTTAAAGTCCCCCTGTGGTGAAAATCCAGCTTTTAATGTTGTTTATGTGTCTATGTGGTGTTTTTAATGCGCTTTAAGACAAATCATGTGTAAATTCATAAGTCGACACCATTGCTGAGTATTTTCTCCTTAAAACTGCAGTGAACCAAAGACAGTCTCAAAAACACGCTTTGAAATCGCTGGTGTTTCTGACGTCACAAACTACCTTGTAACCAATCAGATCAACGTGTGATCGTCAACCAGTGGATCTCTGAGCTGATTGAGTGAGGGGAGGCGGGGCTCATTTGCATATTCATAGAACCGCGCATACTAAATGAGGCAAGGGTGTCGAGTTACATTCAAGATATTTTAAGGCATGAAGAAATTTTTCAAGGAAAAAACACTTAAATATGTAATTTTGGTGATCAAAGATGAGTTTTAAGGGATGAAATGATTGACTTCAGAACATTGTGCTTTTCAGAAGCAGTGGCTTCGAGACTCAGAGGATCATATGACCTCTTTAATCATGGATTGATCTGTGATGTTTGAATGAGAGTGTGAGACTCAGGAGAAACGCTTCAGAAACGTCTCTGACCTGCTGTTGTTTAATGAATCACCTGTCTTTCTTCATGAGCTTGGATCATATGATGCCTGTGGGGGTGTGTGTGTGTGTGTGGGGACTTGTTCCATCCCAGAATGATCCTTTTCTCCTGGTTTTAATGAAACCTGACAGCACTGCTTGCTTCTGTAAATATTTTGCCACGCTGTTCACGCACACTGACAGTTTATTACTATGAATGAGTGTAAAATTATGCAAATGTGCTGCGCTCTGTTTTCCACTTGGGTGATTCGATTATGGGTTTAATTAATATCTCTGTGATCAGTCAGATATGAACACTGGTTAAGGAGGTTTAAAGAACACCCGTTAACCGTTTCTAATTATGCATTATAATACTTAAAGGGATGGTTCGGAGTAAAATCAACCTAGGGTCCTTTGCACCCTGACCTCGAGCCAAACACCCCCCAAAGCCTTTTTCCCCTTGGTTGAACATGATTAAAGTTGGTAAGTAAATGACTTAGTGCAGGCGCTAATGGATCCTATGATGATCTGGTAAATTACCGCACTAATAATGCCCAGAATGGCACCAAACTTCCACAGTAGCACAAATAGGTTCTGTACTCATAAAACGAGGCATTGGAAAGTTTGTAAGTACATCAGGAGTTTATTTAAATAACACTTGCCTGATGGCTAATGCTACCGCTAACCCGGACGGACGTCACTTCAGTGAGTTGAGAAAAGCATGTAAAAGTCCTGGCAGAAAGCGATGCATAAGGATGAAGTGTAATCAAGTTTTAACAACTTAGTGTTAACTAATAATTGTTGCAAACTGGTACTACCAACAAAATATTAGTGCATTCCTGGAACTGGGCGTCATTACACTTCATCCTTATGCATCGCTTTCTGCAGGACTTTTACGGGCTTTTCCCAAACCACTGAAGTAACGCCGACGTCCGGGTTAGCAGTAGCATTAGCCATCAGGCAAGTGTTATTTAAATAAACTCCTGATGTACTTACAAACTTTCCAATGCCTCGTTTTATGAGTACAGAACCTATTTGTACGACTGTAGAAGCTTGGTGTCATTCTGGGCATTATTAATGGGGTAATTTACTCCGAACCATCCCTTTAATTTTGGGGTCTATTTGAAATAAATTAATAATTTTATTCAGTAAGGACGCATTAAATTGATCAAAAATTACAGTAAAGACATTTATAATGTTACGAAAGATTCTATTTAAATAAACGCTGTTCTTTTGAACTTTCTATTCACCAAAGAATCCTGAAAAATAAAATGTATCACAGTTTCCACAAAAACATCAACATTGATAATAATCATAAATGTTTCTTGAGCATCAAATCATCATATTAGAGTGATTTCTGAAGGATCATGTGACACTGAAGACTGGAGTAATGATGCTGAAAATTCAGCTTTGATCACAGGAATAAATAACATTTTCACATATATTCACATAGAAAACAGTAAAACATAATATTTCACAATTTTGCTATACATTTTTGATCAAATAAATGCAGTTCGGTGAGCAGAAGAGGCTTAAAATTGTACCGACCCGAAACATTTAAATGGTAGTGTGTAACTATTCACAGTAAACATAGTAACGGTGTAGTTACTTCACACATAGACCAGCATTATAACTTTGGTTATAATTATATAGATAGCATTAATTAGAAAAGCAGATTAAAGAATTAGCATATTAGCATTAACATTAAGTGGATCTCTAATCACGCTTCTCAGTGACCAGCCGTCTGACCCGACAGTCAGTGATCATTATGTGCAATTACAACATCCGCAGCACATATATGAATATGTAATATAATGTGATGTTATAGTGTGTGTATATCACACACACACACACACACACACACACACAGAAAGATTTAGAGAAAAACAGCTTCAGTCTGTTTCTCACACAAAAAATATATATATGTGGGTGTAAACATATGTATATACATAAACACATGTATAATTTATTTCTGCTAGGGAACTTTAGGAGAAGCATCTGAGTCAAAGTTAATATTTCACCAGAAGAGCTGGAAACTGTGTTTCCTCGGGGAGAATCATGAGTGATTGTTTCTGATGTTCTTGCAGATGTTGACGACTGTCAGTCGAACCCCTGTGAGAACGGCGGCACCTGCATCGATAAAGAAGACTCGTTTGTGTGTGTGTGTTTGCCGAGCTACAGCGGAGACCGGTGTGAGAGAGGTGAGCTCAGACAACACGTGCTAACATCCCTCTGTTCAATCCGCTCCTGCTAGCCGACTCATATTACACTCGAATTAAACACAGCTTAACGATTTAAGCCGATCCCTGCTGGGAGATCCAGCCTGAAGGTGTTCAACGCGATGCTTGTGGAAGAGCAAACTCCAGTGAAATCCCTGGATCTGTGATGATCCTGAGGAGTGAATGTCAAGTTTGGGTGAAGGGTGTGTGTGTGTGTGTGTGTGTGTGTGTGTGTGTGTGTGTGTGTGTGTGTGTGTGTGTGTGTGTGTGTGTTTATGAGAGAGAGAGAGAGTGTGTGTGTGTGTGTGTGTATATATGAGAGAGAGAGTGTGTGTGTGTGTGTGTTTATGAGAGAGAGAGAGTGTGTGTGTGTGAGAGAGAGAGAGAGTATGAGAGAATGTGTGTGTTTATGAGAGAGAGAGTGTGTGTGTGTGTGTGTGTGTGTGTGTGTGTGTGTGTGTGTGTGTGTGTGTGTGTGTGTGTGTGTGTGTGAGAGTGTGTGTGTGTGAGAGTGAGAGAGAGTATGAGAGTGTGTGTGTGTTTGTGAGAGAGCGTGTATATGTGTTTGTTAGAGTGTGTGTGTGTGTGTGTGTGTGTGTGTGTGAGTATGATAGTGTGTGTGTTTGTGAGAGAGAGTGTGTGTGTTTGTGAGAGTGTGTGTATGCGTGTGTGTGCGTATGAGAGAGAGTGTGCGTGTTTGCGAGAGTATAAGAGAGTGTGAGTGTGTGTGTGTGTTTGTGAGAGTGTGTGTATGCGTGTGTGTGCGTATGAGAGAGAGTGTGCGTGTTTGCGAGAGTGTGAGAGTGTGTGTGTGTGTGTGTATGAGAGAGTATGAGAGTGTGTGTGTGTGTGTGTGTGTGTGTGTGTGTGTGTGTGTGTGTGTGTGTGTGTGTGTATGTGTGTATGAGAGAGTATGAGAGAGTATGAGAGTGTGTGTGTGTGTGTGTGTGTGTGTGTGTGTGTGTGTGTGTGTGTGTGTGTGTGTGTCTGTGTGTGTGTAAACAAAAACAAATTAAAACTACCCCATAGGGAAAACTCCTGATCCAAACACACTCCGGCAGAATCAGCCACGGCACGGCAGGAAGACCGTGATTATTGAGAACACAGAGAGAATAAATAGGGGAGTGAAAACAGTTCTGCGGAAGCTCCGCCCCTCTGCCGATTCTACAGATTTCATTGGTCATGTCGATCACGGTGGATAATGAAGGTGAGCAATGATCAGGTAACAAGAGAGGCGGGGTTAAGACAATACACAGCGGAGCACATGGCACACAGAACAGACATGATCACACAAAACATGACACGAACACACAGCCAATCAGAGCTCTCACAGACTGCGTGTTTGACATGACGACATGAAAGCACTCGGCCGATGAAATACAGGAGTCACATGCTACATAAAACACACGACAACACAAAAACACGTTTATGAAAACATAAATACACGAGACGAGAGCGAGTGAATGACCACTTGTTATACTTGTTTTAAAGTTTAAAGGGGTGGTTGATTATGATTTGACTTTTCTAACTTTAGTTAGTGTGTAATGTTGCTGTTTGAGCATAAACAACATCTGCAAAGTAACAACGCTCAAAGTTCAAAGCAAAGGGAGATATTTGCTTTTACAGAAATCGCTTTTTAAGGACTACAACAAACGGCTGGTAGAGACTACACCACATTCCTCCCGGGTTAGTGACATCACCAACCCTAGAATTTACATAAACCCCGCCCCCTGAACACGATTTATAGATTATCAAGACAGAATATGCTAATCAGTGACTAGAAGATAACTACACATCAGCTTCATAAATTCATCAACTAACCATTCAGAAATGTTGTCTACATGTTGTCACTTCTTCTTGAGTCTCTCCATCTTTCTGACTCCGGTTTGAACATAAAAGGCTAAAAGTTTTTGAAATGTTCAGTGCATGTGTGTGTGAGGTAAAAGGACACGAGCTCTTGAAGCTCCGCCCCCTGTGCCGGGAGCAGCAGCTCATTTGCATTTAAAGGGACAGACACAAAACGGTGCGTTTTTGCTCACCCTCAAAAAGTGACAATTTTAACATGATATATAAAAATATCTGTGGGGTATTTTGAGCTAAAACTTCACACACACACTCTGGGGACATCAGAAAAGGGCATTATACCCTTTAACCCACTTGTTAGGCTGGTTCTAAAAGGGTTTTGGCATTTCATAACTGTAAACTCCAATCATGTTTTATTAAAAACTTTGAAAAATCACTTTCACAGTTTATAATGACTCTAAACTGTATAATTAATAGTTGATTTCTAGTTTCATGACTCTTGTATTAATACACACTTTCTTCTACATAATAAATAATTTACACACATGTCAATATTTCATGTCCATTTATTTATTTCATAAGTTGACATTTAATAAGCAGGATAATATTCAGTCAGCTGATTGTCATTATCACAAAGTAAACCTCTTCGGGGAGAGACGAGACCCTCGCGTCACATCAGGGTTTATTTTGCATTAATGACGGGCTGATTATACGTTATCCCTCATTATACACACACTTACTCGACCTTCGTGTTCAGTGTTTCTTCCTCCCCTCCACTGACAGAGACTTAATTACATCTGTGTGCTGCTTTAATAACAGCTCACACACACACACTCACTCACTCACTCAGTCACTCACTCACTCTCAGTCACACACTCACTCGCTCACTCTGTCACTCTGTCACTCACTCACTCACTCACTCACTCACTCACTCACTCACTCACTCACTCACTCACTCACTCTGTCACTCACTCACTCACTCACTCTCACTCACTCACTCACTGTCAGTCACTCACTCACTCACTCTCACTCACTCACTCACTCACTCTCACTCACTCACTCACTCACTCTCACTCTCACTCACTCACTCACTCTCACTCACTCACTCTGTCACTCACTCGCTCACTCGCTCGCTCACACACTCACTCGCTCACTCACTCGCTCGCTCACTCACACACACTCACTCACTCACACACTCACTCACTCACTCAATCACTCACTCAGTCACTCACACACACTCACTCACTTTCTCACTCGCTCGCTCACACACACACTCACTCACTCTCACACACACTCACTCACTCACTCGCTCACACACTCACTTACTCACTCGCTCGCTCACTCACTTACTCGCTCCCTCACACACTCACTTACTCACTCACTCACTCACTCTCAGTCACACTCACTCACTCACTCACTTACTCGCTCACAGACTCACTTACTCACTCACTTACTCTGTCACACACACACTCACTCACTCGCTCACACACTCACTTACTCACTCGCTCGCTCGCTCACTCACTTACTCGCTCCCTCACACACTCACTTACTCACTCACTTACTCGCTCGCTCGCTCACACACTCACTCACTTACTCGCTCGCTCGCTCACACACTCACTCACTTACTCACTCACTTACTCGCTCACAGACTCACTTACTCTCAGTCACACACACACTCACTCACTCAATCATTCTCAGTCACACTCACTCACTCACTCACTCACACACTCTCAGTCACACACTAACTGTGAGTGTGTTGTTGTGTCTGCAGACACCGAGGGCTGTGAGCACGGCTGGAAGAAGTTCCACGGCCACTGTTACCGTCTGTTCCCGCACAGACACACCTGGGAGGAGTCGGAGAAGGACTGTCGGGAACACAGCGCTCACCTGACCAGCGTCACTTCCTCTCTGGAGCTCGACTTCCTCAACGGTCCGTCAGCGCCTCCCTATCGGACACAGTACTGCCGTCATGGGCTATTAGGCAGAGCAGAAAACATGTCATGGGTCTTAGGATTTCACTTTTCTACGGAAGCTTGTTTTTTTCCACAGAATAGAAAATAAAAAATGTAAATTAAAAAAAAAAAAAAAACTTTGTTTAAAAAAAAAGCTGCATGTCATGTGACCATTAACAGACGCCAGAGAACCGTGAAGATGAATGTGCTGTTAAATCATTGAACTATTAACTTAACATCTCAGAAAGACTTTAAGTACGTATTTTAGCTTGCTAAAAAAAAGTTTGGGAATCACTGCCGGAGAGATTGACGTGGGAAATCTTCTGGTTTTTCATCATGTTTCAGGTCTGGGTCATGAAAACGTCTGGATCGGTTTGAATGATCGTACAGTTGAAGAGGATTTCCAGTGGACTGATGGAATGGACGTTGTGAGTCTTTTTTAATATATTTATTAATCCAAATAAACATTGGTAAGCATAACTTGTACGTCCACCTGTAGAGTGTGTTCATCTCTTGTGAATGAAATCAAACTCTCAAACCACATTACGTATATTTGCATGCACTCATATATGTCAGAAGAGCTTTTTAATCAAATATTTAATAAACATTTAGTCTCCTCCACTTATAAACTGATTATTTTGATGTGCATGTGAACAAAGCTTCTGTTTCACACACTGACTGCAATAATCTGACAGTTCTAATAAAACAATATCCAGTTATTTATCCTCTTCAGATTTCAGTGCATGTTCTTATTACAAATGTGAGCTCATTTGGAATTGTAAAATAAACCATTTTAAAAAAAGGGAATTTGAAAATAATTCAAAAGTTAAACATGAGGGAAGAACAAAACACTAAACTTGGTTAAGGTATTTATCTGATAAAATTAATTGGCATAAAAAATAAAAGTCAGCTACAGGTTTTATTTTACTATGCAAAAAAATGCATAGAATAACAAAAAGCGGACAGTAAATGCATGCATAATCAGTTTTTATTTCATATTTGGCTGTTTCTCTCTTGATTTTGCATGTGTTCATAACTTCTTTGAATGACAGCCTGGTCAAAAATTCTGTTGCACAATTTGTCATGTTTCATTGCGTTATTATCAGAGGCGGACAGAGTACACAGCTTCATTACTTGAGTAAAAGTACAGATACCCCTTGCTAAATTTTACTCAAGTACAAGTAAAAGTACTACAGTCAGATGTCTACTTAAGTAAAAGTACTAAAGTACTTGTTTTTAAAAGTACTTGAGTATCAAGAGTACAAGAGTACATTTTCTAAATATTGCATTACTACTGCCACAGTGCTTACATTGGTAAACACAGCAAACTCGAAGCGAAAACTATCATTAACTTGTTCAGAAAATTTAAATAGTCTGGCGAGGTGGGGCCACGGCTTGGCACATTCCCCGGGATGATTTTTTTTTTTTTCCCAGGATGGTAGGGGAAGACTCATGAATATTTATTACGGAAGTCATCCATCCCTAATCCCACCCCTAAACCTACCCGTCACTGGGGTTAAGACCAATCAGGGATGACTTCCCTAATGAATATTCATGAGTCTTCCCCTACCATCCTGGGAAAAAAAATATCGCTCCCGGGATGGACCTGCTGCGTCTTCATCCATTGTTTCGTCCCTTATCTAAATCTGACCATGGAGTTGACTTTGGTGGAAAGCTGAAGGTGATTGCTGATAGGCTGTCCCAATCAGTGGCGCCTGCACAATCCAATCACATTTGAGAGGGAAAAAACAAATTGAGGGTTTCCGAGATGTTTCTTTTTTCCTTTTTTTTTCCTTTTTTTTTTTTAGAAGAAGTAACGGGTACTCACAGTTATGGATAGAAATGTAGTGGAGTAAAGAGTACAATATTTGCCTCTCAAATGTACTTGAGTAAAGTCATGAGTACTCCCCAAAAATGATACTCGAGTAAAGTACAGATCCCTCAAAATTGTACTTAAGTACTGTACTCAAGTAAATGTACTCCATTACTGTCCGGCTCTGGTTATTATCACAAATAATTCTAAGCACAATGCAATATGCTTACAAAAACTTTAACACATTTTTAATAATATCTGAATAAAGGGTGAAGATGTCAGTTTTCCTCGGCCGGACCTCACTTTTGCCCACTACCATAGATGTGTTTCATACAAATTTTGGTTACATAGTTTCTATGCAATTTGCCAAAAATCAAAATATATGAGAGTGAAATGCATGGACTGGAAGTCTACTCGTAATTAGCATTAGCATTAGCATTTACTGTGGTGAGCTCTGCCGCAGGTGTACGAGAACTGGCGGGAGAATCAGCCGGATAATTTCTTCGCGGGCGGAGAGGATTGTGTGGTGATGATCACTCGAGAGGACGGCAAATGGAACGATGTTCCCTGCAACTACAACCTCCCCTACATCTGCAAGAAGGGAACAGGTGAGAGAGACTGTGTGACGACGACTGGTCAAAACACTGGGACTCGTATTCAGACAGGACGCGTTAAACTGATCAGAAGTGACAGTAAAGACATTTATAATGTTACAAAAGATTCAATTTCAAATAAATGCTGTTCTTTTGAACTTTCTATTCATCAAAGAATCCTGAAAATTATTGTTTTCAACATTGATAATAATCATAAATGTTTCTTGATCATCAAATCATGATATTAGAGTGATTTCTGAAGGATCATGTGACACTGAAGACTGGAGTAATGATGCTGAAAATTCAGCTTTATTCACAGGAATAAATTACATTTTAACATATATTCACATAGAAAATGCTTATTTTACACTGTAATAATATTTCAAAATTTTCACTGTATTTTTGATCAAATAAATGTAGCTTTGGTGAGCAGAAGAGACTCTTTCATAAGCATTAAAAACTTTTACCAACCCCAGCCTTCTGAAGTGAGCATATGCAGTATACACACACACACACACACACACATTTATTAATGTCCAAATATATGATCATCCAACACACATTCACTTCACTGACACGCACCTCAGAATGAGTCATGTTTCCAGTTTAAGTGGTTATTGATCTTTCTCTCTCTCTCTCTGTGTGTGTGCGTGCGTGCTTGCGTGCGTGCGTGCGTGCATGTGTGTGTGTGTTTGAGCTTCACCTAATTAACTGCATGAAGATCTCAACATCACGTTGACTTGTCATCTCCTGTAGCAGTTTAGCTCTCGAGTCTCGACAGTAAAGCAGATTAAGTGTGTATCGATGTGTCTATTCCTCAATAAGAGTCTCAAACACTAATACAGTGTAAAGTCAGCGTGTTGTTTAGCTCTCATATCACTCGCGAGGAGAAACTCTGAGTTCAGCACCTCAGGCCTGCATTTCAATGAATGAGAGACGCTGATTCTCAGAGAACAGTCTTTCACTCCTCAAAACAAGGACGTCTCAGTTTTTAGGGCCGAGTTTTCAAACCCCTTTGAGAAGGTCTGAGATTGTGGATTTAAGCTCTGGGCTCGACGCTACACTTCCCACGATGCCGTCCTTTGTGGCGTCTCCGGGATCCAGGCGTTCCTGACGCCAGAGAGCAGATTTACCGCTGAGCCGGTGGCTTTCTGTCTGTGGAAATAAAGCTCATTGTCTGGAGACGGAGCGCTTGTGCCAGGACTTCATTTCATTTATATCAAAAGGTTAACATTTATTAAAAAAAAATCTTATTTTCCCTCCTGAAACCTGACATATTCAGATTAGTGCTTGATAAATAAAGGTTTCTCAGGGACTGACTGTGATGGGGTCAATTTGACCTGCGTTCGATTTTCAACGTTTTTTTTTCTTTCTTTTTTTCTCATTTAGGGTGATGAATGTGCTCGCACGTCTTCCACACACACAGTAGCGGCCAAAAGTAATGTTCAGAGGGGATATTTGTTTTTAATGACACTACAAGTTCGATTAAACCATCAAAATTCATAAGAAAAACATTTTATATATTTTAAACATGAGGGAAGAATAAAACACTAAACTTGGTTAAGGTATTTATCTGACACAATTAATTGAAATACAGCTACAGGTTTTATTTTACTATGCAAAAAAAATAAAAAATGCATAGAAAAACAAAAAGCTGACATGAGGAAGCAAACATAATCAGTGTTAATGTTTGTCTGGTTCTCTCTTGATTTTGCATGTGTTCATAATTTCTTTGTATGACATGCCAAAAATTGTCCTGCACAATTTGTCATGTTTCATTGCGTTATTATCACAAATAAAACAATTGATACCAAACACAACTATGCAATATGCTTACAAAAAATAATTTTTAAAATAATATTTGAATAAAGGATGAAGTCAATTTTCCTCGTGTTTTTTTTTTCTTCAAATTTAAATTACATAGTTTCCATGCAATTTGGCAAAAATCAGCACTTTGAAAAACAGCAGAGAGTCAGGTGAAAAACTGAAAAGATTATTGTAGCTTGTCAAACACTTAAATGTGAAATGCATGAGAAATTGTCAAATTTAAGACTGGGGGCTCTATTTTAATGACCTGAAACGCAAGTATCAAACGCTAAATGCAAGTAACTCGAGCGCTGTTGCTATTATACCGGCGGGATAAATGACTCTTGCGACCGACGCAAATCTAAAATGTGTAACGTGAAATAAACCAATCAGAGCGACATCTCACATTCCCTTTAAGAACAGGCGCGCTTGTTCCATGGCGGATTGCTATTATAACAGCGGATTTGCCAGACGCACGACAGGAGCGGTTCACAGCCGAGGAGACCGACGTTCTCGTCAGGGCCGTAAAACACAGAGAAGTGACATTGGGGATGGAGAAACACACCCAAATTAGCTTCGGTTAAACAGGCGTATGATAATTTGGGTAAATGTGTAAGCTAGATTTATGCCTATTTTTAACATCTTCATGGACACAACAATGATTTCCCTCGTGTGGAATATTTTTCCTTGTAATTATGTATGATTTGCAAAAATGAAAACTGCTACTTCTGTGTAGATGAGAGAAGCAAAGTGTATGTGTGTTGTGCACACGCTACATTATGGCCAAGCATGCGGCCTTAAAATAGCATCTGAATAACATGCGCAACGCACCACTGACTTTAGACGAGGTTTCTCCTGGTCTGTGGAGGAATTGTTTTCTGAAACTGCAAAATAGCACCAGGGAATGTTTGCGCCGGAACACGCCTCCTCTTTTCACTGAACCGCCCCCGGAGCGCAAGTTCATTCCCTAATTTACTGACGTGCGTCTGTGGAGGGAAAAGTCCGCTGTGCGCGGGTGCAAAATAGGAATGATACATGCGTCAGTGTATAAAGTCAATTGCGCTGGGTGCAAGATAGGGCCCTGGAAGTTTATTGATAATCGAAGACTCGTCTCCTGAATCATCCAAGGAGAATTTGCTGTTTCTTCTATTTGAGTTTCACAGTCATATAAATGATGTGAAAGGATGTTTTTGGTTGTTAGTGTTTGTTGGATCTCAGTATTTAATCTACACTGGAAATAAGTGTGAGAAACACATATTACCCTTGTCTTATCCACACATAACACAGAGGCTCTTACACCAAGTATAAATAGCAATAAATACAAAGGTATAAAAATGTATACTTAGTTGTATTTATTTACACCTCAGTGAAGTATTAAAAAAATAAAATCATTTTGAACATAAAAATGTGGAAATGATAGAAATTGTAATACCTTTGTCACATTTTATATCTTTAGTCTCTGACAAGCTACAATAGAGGTTTTCTGTTTTTTACATGAATCTTTAGTGTTTTTCATAGTGTCTATTTTTTGGCGAATTGCATGGAGACCTTTGGGGGTGAATGTGACCTGTGACCTGTGACCTGTACTATTTCGAACAGCACAGGACAGTCAGTCCAGTTATGTTTTGATGTTTTGTGCATGTTTATGATGAGTTGAGCACTGATGTGTATAATGTGTTGTGTTTGCAGTGATGTGTGGGACTCCTCCGGCCGTAGACAACGCCTCTCTGGTGGGCCGGCGCCGCTCGCACTACGACCTCCACGCTGTGGTGCGATACCAGTGTGTCGACGGCTTCTTCCAGCGCCACATTCCCACCATCCGCTGCCGGCCCAGTGGAGTCTGGGAGAGACCCAAGATCATCTGTACTAAATGTAAGTCTCAACATGCTTATCAAATCAAATCAAATCAAGTATATTTGTATAGCGCTTTTTACAATACAGATTGTATCAAAGCAGCTTATCTCAATAGATGCTTAATACTTTTGATGAGCTTGAGCCTTAAAGGGGCAGTGTGTAATATTCAGGAGGATCTGTTGATAGAAATGCAATATAATATACATAACTATGTTTTCAGTGGTGTATAAAGACCTTCCATAATGAACCATTATGTTTTTGTAACCTTATAATAAGCAGGTCTCGGGTCTCCTTACATCGACATGTTTCTACGGTGGCCCTAAACGGACAAACGCGTTTCGCCACTATGTTGTTCTTCGTGCAAAAGAAGCGAGCTAAAGTCAGCGAATAAAACACTGACACAATGATGAACAAGTAACAATAATATTCGCAATAACATTCGTTTTACTGAATAATAAAGTAAACGTAATTTCTTAATTTATCTTGGTAAAGAAACTTTAACTGGCTACTCTCTGCTGTCTCAGACGACGACATCACTTCCTGTCGGCCAACGTAACTTCTGCTGGGTGCAATTCACAAACTCACCACTAGATGCGCTAAAACTTACACACTGCACCTTTAAATAAAAATAATATTGTAGAACCTGCTTTATTGATATAGTGTTGAAAAAATGTAAACTATATTAACACCCAGCAATATATTAAAAGTTGTATATATAATACAACCTTCTTTATCTGCATACATACAGTATACTCATGCAAAGCTATATATACTATGTGGGAAATATTGGCTTGTGATTGTTTATATAGTAATTGTCAAAAGTTTGGAAACATTACTATTTTTAATGTTTTTTAAAGTCTCTTATGCTCATCAAGCCTGCATTTATTTGAACACAAAGACAGGAAAAAAACAGTAATATTGTAAAATATTATTACAATTTAAAATAGCTTTTTTCTATGTGAATATCAGTCTTCAGTGTCACATGATCCTTCAGAAATCAGTATAATATGATGATTTATTATCAATGTTGGAAACAGTTGTGCTTTTTAATATTGCTTTTATAACCTGTGGTACTTTTTTCAGGGTTCTTTTATGAATTAAAAGTTATAAAAGAACAGCATTTATTTAAAATATAAATATTTTGTAACAAAACACTACCATTCAAAAGTTTGTGGTCAATCATTTTTTTTGTTTTTAAAGGAATTAATACCTTTTTCAGCAAGGATGTGTTAAATCGATAAAAGGTGATATTTAAGATTCATATTGTTAGAAAAGATTGATATTTTGAATAAATGCTGTTCTTTTTTAACAGTTTATTGATCAATAAATCCTGAAAAAAAATCACGGGTTTTAAAAAATATTAAGCAGCACAATAATAAATCATCATATTAGAGTGATTTCTGAAGGATCATGTGACACTGAAGACTGGAGTAATGATGCTGAAAATTCAGATTTGATCACAGGAATAAATTACATTTTAAAGTATATTAAAATAGAAAACCATTATTTTTAATTATAATAATATTTCACAATATTACTGTTTTTACTGTATATATATATTTTTATCAAAATGCAGGCTTGATGAGCAAAAGACATTTCTTTCAAAAACATTAAAAATAGTAATATTTCCAAACTTTTTACCGGTACTGTATGTCATCCCAAAAATGTAAACTGTATTATTGCACAGCTCTACATATAAACTTGGACATATATTACATCCACCTTTATTCATATACATAAAGTACACTCACATAAAGCATTATAAACTATATAGAAAATCTCAAATCTAATGAAATTACATTTTCATATTGATCAGAAGTGATTAATAACTGGTTAGTTCGGTCCTGTAGCTCAAACTGCAGAACATGACGCTTGCAACGCCAAGGTTCGATTCTCAAGGAATGCATGAATGTAAATGTATATGCAAATCAGATGTGGTCATGTGACGGTGTGCTCTCCCTCCAGCCCGGCGATCTCACCGTTACCGTCGGCAACACCACAGATCCCGGCGCGAGCATCGAAGACACCGGAGACATGGATCCGGGCACAGGGGGCGGAGCTAAACCAGCAGGGGTCGTGACCTCTGACCCCGTGACATCTGTTTCAGTGTTTCCCTGTTCAGAGGAAACACAACAGACGGAAAGGACAGAAACTATCACTCCTCCTCTTCTCTCGTTTATACCGCAGTTTTTTAGCTCATTTAGGTTTCATTAACTCGACGTTCATTAGAATAACGTACTGACGGTTATTTGACGCAGGGATCCGGGCGAATCAAACGCCTCTCCTGCTCTTCATCTTTTGGGATAGTTGTGTTCGTTTGTTTAGGCGATGAAGGTTTTAGTAGCTCATGCTCATAGATTTCTTTGGGATTTAATGCTTGAATGAAAAAGTCCCCAAAATGAAAGAACTTCCCCCTTCATATCTGTGAAATAAGACGCTCTTGTACTCGGTCTAACATCTTTGTACCTTTTGCTTCATTTCCAGTGTTTGCTGATGATGACTTGGTTTATATTTCAAATCTTTAACTCTTGTGAAATGTTGGACTCTCTCATGTTCTGTCATGTTTTATCTCATGAAGTAAAGCGCGTTTCACCACTAAATCAAAAGAAAAAATACATTTTGCGTAAAGAACATGAAGCCTATTTTATAAACTGGTAAGAATTATTATATATTTTTTTGCATTGTGACAATTACAGCGCATTTCCCATCAGATTAAAAAACCTAACATTAAAAAATCATCCTGTTCAGACCTTGGGCCCTATCTTGCACCCAGCGCAATTGACTTTGTACACTGACTCATGTATCATTCCTATTTTGCACCCGACACACAGCGGACTTTTCCCTCCACAGACGCACGTCGGTAAATTAGGGAATGAACTTGCGCTCCGGAGGCGGTTCAGCGAAAAGAGGAGGCGTGTTCCAGCGCAAACGTTCCCTGGTGCTATTTTGCAGTTTCAGAAAATAATTCCTCCACAGACCAGGAGAAACCTCGTCTAAAGTCAGTGGCGCGTTATTCAGATGCTATTTTAAGGGCGCATGCTTGGCCATAATCAATGTAGCGTGTGCACAACGCACATACACTTTGCTTCTCTCATCTACACAGAAGCAGCAGTTTTCATTTTTGCAAATCATACATTATTACATGGAAAAATATTCCACACGAGGGAAATCATTGTTGTGTCCATGAAGATGTGAAAAAATAGGCATAAATCTAGCTTACACATTTACCCAAATTATCATACGCCTGTTTAACCGAAGCTAATTTGGGTGTGTTTCTCCATCCCCAATGTCACTTCTCTGTGTTTTACGGCCCTGACGAGAGCGTCGGTCTCCTCGGCTGTGAACCGCTCCTGGCAAATCCGCTGTTATAATAGCAATCCGCCATGGAACAAGCGCGCCTGCTCTTAAAGGGAATGTGAGATGTCGCTCTGATTGGTTTATTTCACGTTACGCCCAAACCACACCTATGAGTAATGAAGCTACTGCAGACCAACACATTTTAGATTTGCGTCGGGCGCAAGAGTCATTTATCCCGCCGGTATAATAGCAACAGCGCCCGAGATCCGCCCACAAAGTTACTTGCGATTCGCGTTTGATACTTGTGTTTCAGATCGTTAAAATAGGGCCCTGAATGTGTTTAGTTAAATTCATAATAAACAAACAACCATGAAATATGCTTAATATAATACTTTACAAACCTACTTTACAATTTGACTAATCTTTTTTTTATTAAACGTGTAACTGGAATGTGTTTAATTTAATTGTCACAGATCCAAAAATCCATGAAATATGAATAAGCTTTTTTTTATGCAAAATGTAATTTCTCATTTCTTTGTTTCTGAGGTGAAATATGAGCAAAGCTGAACTTGAGTTTGATCATTTATCTTCTGAAAGCTTGTGAACGTTTCCCACGTCACACAGGGATGATTGACAGGTGTCACTTTACACATCAAACTGTCATTTCTGTGTTCAGAGTGATTCCCAGTCAGTCATTAGTGTCTGATCCAGGAGGATTTGAGTGTTTGGACAGAAAGAAACGCAGGCGCACTGAATCCTGAAGGAGGCGATGGTGTGTCATTAAACCAGATGTGTGTTCACTCCGGTGACTCCAAAGATCATCAGTTTGACCTGAAAGCTGAGCCAGGAGAA
Organism: Vimba vimba; assembly: GCA_022828995.1. Lineage (NCBI taxonomy): Eukaryota > Metazoa > Chordata > Actinopteri > Cypriniformes > Leuciscidae > Vimba > Vimba vimba. Next base: position 2,319,400 of record CM040822.1, read on the forward strand.
TGTTAATGCATGAACACATACTTTGCGTTCGGACACACTGTGAGATGCATCAGTGTGAGGAATGGGGTTCATAGGTTCTCTTCATGCCCTGTGTGACGTCTAGTCTCATGACTGTGAGTGTGTGTCAGAGTTTCAGATTCTCTTTACATGCCTGTTGCTTGGTAACATGTCGAAATGTTTCTCAGTGTCCTTCGTGTGTGTGTGTGTGTGTGTGTGTGTGTGTGTGTGTGTGTGTGTGTGTGTGTGTGAGTGTGTGTGTGTGCATGTGTGTGTGTAACATGTCGAAATGTTTCTCGTTGTCCTTCCTGTGTGTGTGTGTGTGTGTGTGTGTGTGTGAGTGTGTGTGTGTGTATGTGTGTGTAACATGTCGAAATGTTTCTCGGTGTCCTTCCTGTGTGAGTGTGTGCGTGCGTGCGTGCGTGCGTGCGTGCGTGCGTGTGTGTGTGTGTGTGTGTGTGTGTGTGTGTGTAACATGTCAAAATGTTTCTCGGTGTCCTTCCTGTGTGTGTGTGTGTGTGTGTGTGTGTGTGTGTGTGTGTGCTATTTGAGAGAACTGCATGCGTTTGTGAGTGTGTGTTTTAATTTGTGCAGTTTTTACAGATGACACTCATTAATTAGTTCACGACCGTAATAAGTATTTTTGTCTTTTCCAGTACAAATCGAAATCGAGAGACATTCACTTAGATATTAAGTCCTCTTTTTCCACAAAAAAAAAAAAAAAAAAGAATAAAAAGTAATGCTTAAAACGAGAAAAAAAATCGGTAACACTTTACTTAAAGCCCTTATGTATAATGCATCATAAAGGTATTCATAATATACAATATAATGCATTATTTATTTTACAACATTTTGTAACCAAATGCATTAAAATATTCACAGATTCTTTGTTCCATTTGAAATAGTTTTTCGTCATGTGTTTTAATGCATTATGCGTTTTAAAGGTGTGTTAAACTGTGGTTACAATTATTCATGAGATCATCAATGCATTATAAGGTGCATTACAAGAAATCATTAATGGATTAAAAATACTTGTATAATGCATTATATTTAAAGGCTTTAAGTATCTGCCAATGGGGTCAAGAATAAACTCACTTAATTTAAGTTTTTCTTCAGTCATTCTTCTTCTTGATCTAAGAATGTTTAGATATTTGTGCTGGAAAACGAGACAAAAGTACACTCTAAACACCTAAACTCCCAGAATGCACCAGAGCACGCCCAATATACTTGCATTTAACTCATTGATGGAAAATATTGATACAACGTTTACTCTGAGCGATGCATTATTTTACCCATATTTGTGTGTTGTCATTTTTATTAAAATACAGTGTTAATAAAGTGCGCTCCGTGTGGATCTGACACACCGAAGTGCTCCTGAACAGGTTGGATCTCCGTTAGTTGTGTTTGTGTGAATCTGGATCTGTGTGTTTATTCATAACATGTAGCATATTCATTAGAGAACATGATGACACATAATCCATCCTCTGTTTGCTTATAGATCCACTTTCTTCTGTATATAAATTGGATGGAGTTTGTTTTGGGTTCTGTCATGTTTTTTATGCTATTGTCTGATCACATTTAATCCCCCTATTCAATAGTTTTGCAGAACTGACATGGAAACGTGCGTTTCACACAATAACAACATGAGTGTATGTTTATGACATCCTTATGTTCGCTGCGATGAATCTGAGGTCAAACCTTGATGTTTTTATGGCTTCACTTCTCGTTTGTTGATGTATTTTGTTCTTTATTAAACTTGAAACAAACCAACAATAAAACTGATTGGATCAGAACTGCTGTCATTCCAGATGTTTTGTTTAAAGTCCCCTTGTGGTGGAAATCCAGCTTTTAACATTATGTGGTGTTTTTAATCTGCTTTAAGACAAATCATGTGTAAATTCATAAGTCGACAGCATTGCTGAGTATTTTCTCCTTAAAACTGCAGTGAACCAAAGACAGTCTCAAAAACATGCTTTGAAATCGCTGGTGTTTCTGACGTCACAAACTACCTTGTAACCAATCAGATCAACGTGTGATCGTCAACCAGTGGATCTCTGAGCTGAGTGAGTGAGTGGAGGCGGGGCTCATTTGCATATTCATAGAACCGCGCATACTAAATGAGGCAAGGGTGTCCAGTTACAATAAAGATTTTTTAAGGCATAAAGATTTTTTTTTTCAAGGAAAAAAAAACATTTAAATATGTCATTTTGGTGATCAAAGATGAGTTTTAAGTGATAAAATGATTGATGTGGGGGACTTTAAGTGACCCGCGTCCACATTATACACCAACAGAAGTGATTAATGATGTTGAAGTAAAGGCGTCTGAGAGGCCGATGCATGACACCAGTGTTTTATACTCGATTAGTTTTAGTATGCTGTGCTGTTTTACTGCTCATTATTGCTCTATTAGGACTCGTCCCTTTGGAAGGACACATTTATACACTTATTATGCAATTTTAGACATCAGCACTCAGTCACACACACACTTTCATCTGTTGATTTAGGCCAGAAACATACTTTATGCATAAAGTATGCATAATTACTTAATGCATACTTTAGTCTCCATTTGCTACTATTTCTCAATTGTGATACTGTATGTATTTCCTGTGATCTGTTCTGTTTTCCAGTATTTATTTCTAGATTAATCTTCATGTTTATGTCCTGCTGTTGTGTCTGATCCTGACGCCCACTTCAGGTCCATGACGTCAGATTGAGCCACAGTTGTTTAAAAGTAATCGGATTCTGGCTATTGGATTGGGTCAAATCTTGAAAATTGGTTGTTCAAAAAAAAAAAAATCTGAAATCAGATTAGATCACAAAATCCAATCTTGGTTTTGATCTGGATCAAATCATTAGTTTGTGTTGTTAAACTTTTTAGTAAGATTGCAATATTTTTGATCCAAGAAATCAGAATACAAAAAGTATATGGATTTCCTGATCCTGGAAAGCAAAACATGGGATTTCCAAATCTAGGTAATTCTGATCCAGATTACACTTGAAACGGGTGAGTTTGAGGTTATGATTTGGTAAAATGAACTGAGAGTAGAGACACCATGTTTTTGAAAGAAGTCTCTTCTGTGCTCATCAAGGCTGTGTTTATCAAAAAATACAGTAATATTGAGAAATATTATTACCATGTAAAACAGCTCTTTCTATGTGAATATATAAGTAACGTGTAATTTATTCCTGTGATCAAAGCTGAATTTCCAGCATCATTACTCCAGTCTTCAGTATCACATGATCCTTCAGAAATCATTCTAACCGGGTTTCTGCGGGTCTTTACATTTATGCTTAAAACAAGAACAAAGTTATGAAGTTAGTGAGTTATGAAAACTTTTTTATATCAGCCCATTAGCAGATATTTATTCTTGTTTTAATCATAAACTCAATTCATTTTGATCAATTTCACTGAAAACAGTATCTACAAGTATCTTGATTTAAGAATATTTAGACATTTGCACTGGAAAACCAGACAAAAACACCGAGGAAGAACATCACTTTTTTGCGGTGTGATCACAAGGTACAGTATAAGATATTTCCACATTCTTGTGGTTGGGAGCAGAGCGATTTGGGGCGATAAAATTAATTAAAAAGTAATGGATATCTGTTGGAAGTTGTAAAAAAAAGTTTAAACTCTGAAGATGCAAAAACAACTCTTTGTGTTTCTCCCCAGACATTTACATTTAGAGAACATATTGATAGCTATTGTGTTTCCTTCAATTTATTACTTGGTATTAAAAAGGTATTTTAAAAGTCTAAAATTTACCTCAGTCTTTTACTGAGGTAAATTTAAGACTTTTAAAATACCTTTTTAATACCAAGTAATAAATTGAAGGGTAAATATGATAAATATATCAAATGTGCCGATTCAAGAAACATTTCAGATTATTATCAATGTTGAAAACAGTTGCTGCTGCTTTGCTGCTCAAAGTTATGAACAGGTTCTTCCAGTAACATTAACAGATTGTTCGTTCAGAGTTATCTGATTTTTAGTAATGTTCTTAACACGTCAGCACAAAAACGTTATTTAGAATACACGTTCGTTCATAAAACTTTTTCTCCCTGAAACGGTTTGAGTTGGATGTTCGACTTGACGTTATTTTTTAAAATGTTGCTACTTTTTTTAGAACGTTCAGAGAACATTCAAAAAGTAACGTTCCCTTAATGTTTGAAAATTCTAAAATGGAATGTTCCCTTGCCAGTGTAGGGGTAAAAGCATCGATTTATGTCTGTCCTCGGGGTTATCTGTGTCTGAATTAACATATTTGACGGAGGTATAGATGGTTAATTTATTCGGTTCGAGTCTTTCATGTGTTTTCAAAGACAGATAAAGATCCGCCATTACCAGCATACTCCCGCTTTAAGCTAATGAGCATCTTTCGAAGTTTGCGTTGCCATGGTTACCGCCGCCCACATCAAAGCATTCCGTTTAGCAAACGCAATAATTAAACATGCTCTTTGTAATTCCAGGAAAACTAGCCGACATCATTCAGCTTTTGAAATCCTAATGAGGCGATCTGAGAGACATCTGTTTGAGTCGGATTCAAACGTTCCCAGTGTGACACAGTCCAATTCAAACCCTTTACAAGATTACAGACACCTTCAGAACTGCTCGAGCGCATTCAAAGGCTCATTTGTGTTAAATCAGAATTCATTTATAATCCATTACCGCCATTAGACCACAGGAACATCAGCCAAGAACATCCTGCATCAACATGTATAGATTAATAACTGAGTTTTAAAATACTTTTGTCACAATGCATCACTTTTTATGGCAATGAACGCCAGAATTGAATGATTAATTATTCATTATGCTTTCATTTCTTATAGGAAAAATGTACCCCATTAGTTTAACCATCAACAAAATCCAGATGGATAATCAATACTCCAGGAGTAGGCTAAATATTCCCTCCAGTCAGAATATTTTTTAAAATAATGATGAACTGTTGCACAGTAGCCTAATCAAAACTAGTTATGAAACGGAAGACTTTATTAGGATTGTAATTGAATCAAATCATTGCCAGAGCAAATATTTCCACCCTTATGAATAATGCAGCATGACATCATGATTTCATGAAGTCTGCATGAAACAAAAGTCAACCTAGTCTTTTCCCACAAAAGTGGGCGGGACTTGATTTGAATTGATTGGATGGTTGTGGTTTGCTATTGGTGGATCTCTTTTTTTTTCTAAGTTTAATAAGCATTATTACATGAGGTTGTCAATCTGAAGTTACTTTTGATATTTAAAAAAATAAATAAATTTTGATAGTATCATAGCAATTTCTACAACTTTACCTAACCTAAAATAATGTTTTAAAGTAAGATGAACATTCTAATACCACAAAACATAACCATAATCCATAAATCCATAGGGAAGTTATTCTGATTCCAGATTATGAGGAATATGAATTATAATAAAAAAAATAATGATGTGCACCGATACACCAATTGTATATTTCTCTTCAGGAACATTGTAGATCCAGTGATGTAATCAGTTGATTCGTCATTCATCTGTCTGATGGTAACCGAGTAAGAGGTCACTGGGCCGGTGACGTGATGATGTCATCAGCGCTGCAGAGCAAAGGTCAGGGATTTGATAGGACGAGGCAAAGAAATGTTCATGATATCTTTGAATGAATCATTCGTCTTCACGATTCACCGTGTTGCAACACTATAAATATCTCTCCCTGCTGAACCCGTGCCCCGGCGTTCCCTTTGGAGCCCAACGCAAAGAATAATAAACAGCCAATTTCACAAGACAGGAGATATGAGGGTTCATGACACCACTGACAAATCATCGTACCACAGAAAAGTTCTCATAATGCTGGAGAAACTCTGTATAACATAAAAACAGAATAAAACATTTGGGTGAATCTGCCAGGAACATCTGATGAAAGAACTTAATTTTTTATGATTTATATTATTTATGAAAAAAGTTTTTCTTGACCATTTTTTCCCCTTATCTCACCCTGAAATAGGTCAAATAAACCCTGGATAAGTTTTTGTGAGATCAGGATTTGTTTTCATAATGTAAACTAATATAAAAAATAATTAATGTACTTCCAAACACACACAAACACACACACACACACACACAGACACACAGACAGACATGATCAGGACACACCCATCAAACGTCTCTGAAGCAGTCCAGAGTCCAGATTTATTGAGATTTCACCAACTGACCAGAGATAAACCTGCTAGAACACACACACACACACACACACACACACACACACACACACACACACACACACACACACACACACACACACACACACACACCACTGACCAGAGATAAACCTGCTAGAGATCACACACACACACACACACACACACCACTGACCAGAGATAAACCTGCTAGAACACACACACACACACACACACACACACACACACACACGCACACACACACACACACACACACACACACACACACACACACACACACACACACACACACACACAGACCACTGACCAGAGATAAACCTGCTAGAGATCACACACACACACACACACACACACACACACACACACACACACACACACACACACACACACACACCACTGACCAGAGATAAACCTGCTAGAGATCACACACACACACACACACACAGACACACACACACACACACACACACACACACCACTGACCAGAGATAACAAATTAATGCTAGAATTTGAAAAAAAGCAACAAAACTTATATCTGCTTATCATATAACTTTGGCTAATGTTCTGTTTAAAGTTACAAACAAACGTTCTTCTATAGCGCTAACAGAATGTTTCGCTCAAAGTTGTCTGATCTTTAAAGCTACAATATGTCATTTTTTCGCCACTAGGTGTCGCTAACCTCTCACAATAACAAAGGCATCGGTTGATGACGCATAAGCGGAATTATGAAACTATGAAACTCGTCATGCTGATGGATCTAATAATGTTTATGGATGAGTGAATACACACTGATGTTTTTAACATGACTGTGGAATGAAGCAGAGCGCGAGTGCTAATGAGAGACAGATATTAGCGCCACACGCGAGTCCCGCGGATATAAAGGAATAAGGACATTTCATTCTACCGAACTAACGTACCCGCAAGTGCTGAATAATACTCACACAGGGCAGTTTATTAGACGAAAGAAACTTGTGAGGTAACGCGGCGCTGTTCACTTGCTCTACACTATCACACTAAACTACATTTGAGTGTGTTAAAGTTATAATGTTATTCTGTGTGTTAGTTTGTCTGTATGAGACTAGCAGTGAGCGAGATCAACATTAGAATAACATACTGATCATATTCTAACATTTCATCATGTTGAGCTATATCACATTGATTAGTTGTATGTACATTTGCTCACCTGTCTAATAAAGCTCATGCAAGAGTGGCGTCTTATCAAGTGGAAGTTAGCCGCGGACGCTAGCTCTAGGCATCTTGAAAACGCCACGCTGATATTGATCCTCGTTTTAGTTCTCCTTTTGTCCCAAATCTGCTTGCCATGGTCCATAATGTTTGAACGAAACAACAACAGTGTGAGCGCGCCGCTAGACGTAACGCAGTTGTCCACGTCTGCCACCATGTTTACTATGGCAGTACAAACGGAAACCAGGGATAGCGCGGATATTACGTCATTGACAGGCGACAAGTGAACCGGGACGAGCCATTATTTAAAATCTGAAATTAAAAATCTTTGGGAACTTTTGGGATATTGTAAGTACACAACTGCAGGAAATATATCACACTGTGCAAGTGATTTTTGGATATTTTATTACAAAATTCTTACGTATTGTACCTTTAATAATGTTCTAAAAACGTCAGCACAAAAACATTCCTTACACATAATTTATGGAACTTCATCTGAAACTTTCTTTAGGTTGTCTAATGTTTTTTAAATGTTACTCCTTGTTTCGGAATGTTCAGAGAATATTCAAAAGTAACATTCCCGTAATGTTTGAAGAATGTAAACGTTTGATAAAATGGAATGTTTGTATAACCAAGAAAAAAACATTTTTAAAACATTTAAAAACCGGGATGTTTCGAATGCTCAGAGAACGTTCTGTTAGTTGGGATCAGAGCGACAGGCTCACTGGGAATTTTAAAAAGACACTAATATTGGCAGATACACATGTAGCCAATGATATTCTGATACTTTTACTGAGAACTTGAGGAGGAGTTGGTCTCGCTTCTGAAACGCCCCCAATTCAAGCTGCACTGTCCTGCAAAAGAGGACGCATGAACTGTCCGTAATTCTAATTCTTCTTCTTGCCGTTGCTGGCTTGTTCCTGAGGAACGCTCTTCATGAAGAAGGCTTGATCCATGTAGCAGCGTACGGCGAGCAGGACGGGCACCACGGCGTACAGAAGGTTCAGCGTGACCACCAGACGCCACTCCTCTCGGGGGATCCGGTACGTGAATGGTGTGCGTGAGTGAACAGACGATCCCAGGTGAGTCCACTGGGTCTGAGGAGAGATCAGATACACAGTCACATACTGACAGATCAGTGACATCATTTCTGTTCTACACTCTTAAAAGTAATTGAAGATTCCAAAAAGTTTTTTTTTTGCAGCAATATAGACCTTGGGCCCTCTCTTGCACCCAGTGCAATTGACTTTATACACCGACGCATGTATCATTCCTATTTTGCACCCGACGCACAGCGGACTTTTCCCGCCACAGACGCACGTCGGTAAATTAGGGAATGAACTTGCGCTCCCGGGGGCGGTTCAGCGAAAAGAGGAGGCGTGTTCCGGCGCAAACGTTCCCTGGTGCTATTTTGCAGTTTCAGAAAACAATTCCTCCACAGACCAGGAGAAACCTCGTCTAAAGTCAGTGGTGCGTTGCGCATGTTATTCAGATGCTATTTTAAGGGTGCATGCTTTGCCATAATGTAGCGTGTGCACAACGCACATACACTTTGCTTCTCTCATCTACACAGAAGCAGCAGTTTTCATTTTTGCAAACCATACATTATTACAAGGAAAAATATTCCACACGAGGGAAATCATTGTTGTGTCCATGAAGATGTGAAAAACTAGGCATAAATCTAGCTTACACATTTACCCAAATTATCATACGCCTGTTTAACCGAAGCTAATTTGGGTGTGTTTCTCCATCCCCAATGTCACTTCTCTGTGTTTTACGGCCCTGACGAGAACGTCGGTCTCCTCGGCTGTGAACCGCTCCTGGCGTGCGTCTAGCAAATCCGCTGTTATAATATCAATCCGCTTTAGAACAAGCGCGCCGGCTCTTAAAGGGAATGTGAGATAACGCTCTGATTGGTTTATTTCACGTTACGCCCAAACCACACCTATGAGCAATGAAGCTACTTCAGACCAACCCATTTTAGATTTGCGTCGGGCGCAAGAGTCATTTATCCCGCCGGTATAATAGCAACATCCGCCCACAAGTTACTTGTGTTTCGCGTTTGATACTTGCGTTTCAGATCGTTAAAATAGGGCCCCTTATGCGCCTGAGAAACAAGCGCGCAGCCATCTTTAGAATATTGTCAATGAACTTCCGGTTTTGTGGTCGCTCTGTATATCTCTACGGCATCGCTGTCGAAGAGTAATTAGCTGGTGAAGTGGATTTACTTATTGTAGAGTTAACAAAAGTTATCACGAGCATTGTAATGTTTAAAGCAGATGTCTTGACAAATGTCAGTAGACCGCACAGATTTTAAAACGGGCAGTTCATTCATAAATATGTAAGATCCCTGTGGAAATATTTTAATAATCTAAGCACATGGTCTAAAGCTGCACTTAGTGTCCGAATTTACTTTTGCTAGTTTAACGATGGGACAAATGGTCGGCGCTCCCGGCGCATGGTCTAAAAGTGTCGTCCCTATACGCAAGATCGCTGTGGAAATACAAACCGGAAGACAAAAGACAACGAGCGCAGCGCTGAAAAGGGGCGGGGCTACATAAGGTATATAGAGACAGAGTGCATTTAGGCCACACCCACACCGGGGGGGGGGGGCAGTCCAACCGTCTCCATTGAGTTTGTATTGCGTGAAGCTGCCTCCTTATCATTTCTGACTTATAACAAAAACAAACCAATGTCTAAAAGCTGTGATGTGATGGGTGTACAGCAAACAAGCTAAAAAAACAAAAACAGAACTACGTTTTTATAAGCTGTCGACCCCAAAACCGTGTGCAATGGAAAGATTCCATGGATGTTAAAGTTCTTCATGGAACCAAAGATGCCAATAAAGAACCTTCATTTTTAACAGTGTAATCAGACAACGTGTTATAGTTCTATCCATTTCTACTGAATTTGAAGTTCTAATTAAATTTAGACAGTATTAGATGTCATATCAATTATTGGCCATGACAAAAATAATTATTGGTTGTTGTAATCATTCATCTTAATTAATTTATTTAAAGTTCCCCTGTGGTGAAAATCCAGCTTTTAGTGTTTTTAATATGCTTTAAGACAAAGCATGTGTAAATTCATAAATCGACACCATTGCTGAGTATTTTCTCAAAAACACGCTTTGAAATCGCTGGTGTTTCTGACGTCACAAACTACCTTGTAACCAATCAGATCAACGTGTGATCGTCAACCAGTGGATCTCTGAGCTGAGTGAGTGAGTGGAGGCGGGGCTCATTTGCATATTCATAGAACCGCAGGGCTGCCAACTCTCACGCATTGAGCGTGAGACTCACGCAATTGACACTTTTCACACGCTCTCACGCCACACATCCATTTTCTCACGCACAGAAAAATTGCGGAGCAAAGAGGTACTTTTAATATTAAACTAATTCCCAGCTCTTAGATTCCGTCAATTTTATTACGAAATTCAGACAAAAATACGTTTGGCGCTTGTAAATGTGACGTGACAGATCGCTGAGCGCCTCAGTTCAAGTGCACGTGAACTGATCATCTGTTACTTTTTTATTTAAAGATGCAGTACAACTTACCGAAAGTATACATAATATCGACCAATTAGTGTTTTTCAACCACGGAAAGAGGTCAATATAACAGCAGGAGAACAATTATGTCACATAACGTTACATTTACCTCAGGAAAGCCATTTAATGACCATAGCATGTTAATTGAATAGAAAAAATAGCTAGAGAAGAGATTTTGCTGAGCACTATATTACATATTTATTATATTTTTACTTATGTCATTAAATAATTGTTATTATAACAAAAACTGCATTATATTTCATTTAATTAGTTATTTTTAACCTTTAATAATACCAGCAGATTGGGCCCTCTATGTTTACAGCATTAGGTGAGATTATTTTTTTAAATAAAATTTTAAATAAACATGTATCCAAATTAGTCAATATTGAATCAAAATCGGAATCAAATCACAAGAATGGAATTGAAATCATTGTACATTGTCATTGTACAATGACCCCCCCATCCCCCCCCCCCCCCCCCCCCCCCCCGCAAAAAAAATCTCACTTCAAGCTAAACTCAAAAGTTGGCAGCCCTGGAACCGCGCATACTAAATGAGGCAAGGGTGTCGAGTTAAATATGTAATTTTGATGATCAAAGATGAGTTTTAAGGGATAAAATGACTACAGGGGTAGTGATATATAAGAGCAGATATATAAGAGCAGTTCATTTAACTACATTTTTTTAACCAGTACAAAAAATAATATAAAATCTGCAATGATTCTTTGTCTATTAAATTGTACAGCAAAAAATATAAACATAAAAGTTAATCTCAGTGTTATTTTAGTATTATTTATGATTATCATCATTATTATGCTGTGTTTTTACCTGAGCTACAGCTCCTGCGAGGAACAGCGTCCAGTCCAACATCCATGTGCATCCAGGAGTGTAAAGCCCATAAACACACGCGGTCAAGAGCGGCAGAACATAGAACAGGAACACCAGCATCTGCCAGGACATGAAACCCATCAGTCCATCATATTTACATCACGTGATCTCTGTATATATCACTGGCTGTCAATCCTGATTCTGTCTATAGAATTAGTGCATCTCAAATCATAAAAATACTATGCTTAATCTACCTGGGTGAATTTTCAAAGTCTGAATATTGATTATTATAATCATTGCATTTTTTTAAATTATATTAATATTATATATTTTTTTCTGTATAGTATTTTCTAAATATTTAACACTTATTTTACAAAATATTTCTATAAGGATAAAATATTACACTATATTTAAAATTCACAAAAATATTTGAAAACATAAAATGTTATGATTCTATCCGTACTATATAGTATTAGTGCATCTCAAATTATAAAAATAGCAAGCTAAATATTTGCAGGTGAATTTTATTTTAAAGAGCATGCATTATGAATATTAATTATTATAATCATTATGTAAATCATTATATTTATTAAATTCTATTCATATTAAAAAATATATATACATATACATATATATATTAATATTTTCTAAATACAGTATGTAACACTTATTTTACAAAATATTTCTATAATGATAAAATATTACACTATATTTAAAATGATAGATTAACAAAAAATTTGGAAATGGAAAAAGTTATGATTCTATCCGTACTACATAGTATTAACGCATCTCAAATCCTAAAAATAGTCAGCTAAATATATGCAGGTGCATATATGTGCATTTTCAGGTGCATTTTCAATTGTGCATTATGAATATTAATTACTGTAATCATGCATTAAATCATTATATTTATGAAATCATATTAATATTACAACTGTATATATATAATACAAAAAACACGTTTTTTTTACACAATATTTATATAATGATAAAATATCACACTTTATTTATGATTCGCAAAAACATCTGAAAATGGAAATGTTATGATTCTATCCATACTATATAGTATTATTGCATCTCAAATCATAAAAATTGTATGCGAAATTGTGAATTTTCCCAGAGTGCTTCCTAAAGCCACTGAACTCACCATGACTTTTGGAAAGCCGACGCTGTCTTTCATGTACGGCTCGTACTGGTAGATGTAGTTAAAACAAGAATCCAGAGAACATTCAAGAACAACCTTAATAAAGAAAGCAGAAGCATGAGTGATGGATGAGATGGAGGGATAAACGGATGGATGTGCAGATACTCACAAACCCTCTGAAGACAGTGAAGATGATGGCGCCGAAGAGGCCGAGTGTGAGCATCAGGTCGATCGGCCGAGAAAACAGCGTTCGCTTCTGCTCCACCTCCACCTACAGGTGACAGGACACTCAACTAGTGTGTGTGTGTGTGTGTGTGTGTGTTTACAAGCCCAAACAAGTAATTCAAGATACAAGTCCATTTGACCTTTTCTCCTCGGTTTGATCAGTAGATCTTAGAGGATTGAATCAATACTGTGCAGATGTGATGTGAATATTAATGTCTCTGACGTCATCATCTAGTGTTTCACCTTGTCAGCAGGAATGATTGACAGCTCTCTCGGCCTGTTGAAAAGCTTCGCCGCCGCCCACACGGGTAAAACCAAAGACGGGACGTTTCTCCAGAAAGCAGGGAGGATGTTTTTCCCATATTTACCTAAAACACAGAAACAAAGACATCAATATGCAGTTTGACCAAATACATTACAGAAGTTTTACACTCTTTTATAGCAGAAACAGGGCTCTATTTTAACGATCTGAAACGCAAGTATCAAGTGCGAAACGCAAGTAACTTTGTGGGCGGGTCTTGACGCAAATCTAAAATGTGTTGGTCTGAAGAGCTTCATTACTCATAGGTGTGGTTTGGGCGTAACGTGAAATAAACCAATCAGAGCGACATCTCACATTCCCTTTAAGAGCAGGCGCACTTGTTCCATGGCGGATTGCTATTATAACGGCGGATTTGCCAGACGCACGCCAGGAGCGGTTCACAGCCGAGGAGACCGACGTTCTCGTCAGGGCCGTAAAACACAGAGAACAGTGTATGGGGATGGAGAAACACACCCAAATTAGCTTCAGTTAAACAGGCGTACTAATTTGGGTAAATGTGTAAGCTAGATTTATGCCTGTTTTTTCACATCTTCATGGACACCACAATGATTTCCCTCATGTGATAATATTTTTCCTTGTAATAATGTAGCCTATGATTTGCAAAAATGAAAACTGCTGCGTCTGTGTAGATGAGAGGATCAAAGCGTATGCGCGTTGTGCACACACTACATATGTGTGTGTTATGGCCAAGCATGCGCCCTCAAAATAGCATCTGAATAACATGTGCAACGCGCCACTGACTTTAGACGAGGTTTCTCCTGGTCTGTGGAGGAATTGTTTTCTGAAACTGCAAAATAGCACCAGGGAACGTTTGCGCCGGAACACGCCTCCTCTTTTCGCTGAACCGCCCCCGGAGCCAGGGGCGTAAATTTCATCTAAATGTTGGTGGGGACAATTAACATAACTTTCCTCAAGAGCAATTTTTGAAGGGGACACCAATAATACAGGCAAAATTGTACTTTCTATGGATATGTGTAGTACACAGAGGAAAGCCTTACTACTATTATTAGTGTAGCTAGCATGGAGACCGTGCCATTATCCTTCTTTTCAAAGTTTCTCTCTGGTTCATTGAAAAAGGACTGCCGTGGACAGCCGACTCCTAAAGTTTTTGATATTCTTCATATTCTGTGTGGGGGTCAGTTCACAGCAGTGACAGAAATCATTTTTCCAATAAGTTTCAATAGATGTTTACCTTCATTGGCATTTTTATCTTTATAAATGTATTTTTAAACCTAATTATATGCATGCATCATCTTTTGTGTCAATTTCATACATTTAATTAAATTTAATTTAATTATAATAATAAGACACAATAGGGCTGTTACCAATCAAATTAAATAAGTATCAACAAAATATTTGCAATGGAGAGGAAACACAGAAGCTGCATTTGAAATGGCATTTAGATGCTTTTATTTACACAGACATAATGTTTTGTTTAAAACATAAAACGTTGAATATTGATATATAAAATTATTTAAAACATGAAAAGATCATGTAAATGTGGAATTAAAACCGCCAGTAGGTGGCAGCAATTCATTGGTAATGAGTGAGTCATTGAGATTCAACTGATTCGTTCAAAAAGCTGATTCATAATTCAGTAAGGAAACACCTCGTGTGTTTCTCAGAGACGCAAATACAGTGCTATGGCTTAGTTTTCAAAATAGTTGGCGAAATAGAGTTAAAACAGGCAATATGGTGTCTAAAAGTAAACTTTTCATTTATCAATTTATTAAATCACATTTATTATCATGTTAATATCTGGAGAAAACTGCACTCTTTGTGTGATATTATATTAGATTAACTATATTAAATGATATAAACTGACTAAATGACACAGTGAAAGCGTGAAAATGTAAATGCGCACCAGCACTTGTCTAATCTACAAGACGTTAGGCCTACAGTACACGCATGTGTAAGTTACACTTTATTGGTGTGTGTGAGGGAACGGTTTTAAACAATCGCGGTAAACGCACAGACTGTATAAAACAAGGTCACCAACATAGCGAGGCGGACTACATCGGTGACAAAAGTGCATTGCTTATCATTAAAAAAAAAATTTAAGTGAATAAAATAGCCTTGACTTACTGGAGTTTCACAACTGAAAAATCTTGTTCTCTCCCACTATTTGTGTTTCTGTTTGTGATGAGGTAACAGGGGAGCAGGCAGTGGACCAAAGCACTGTGAGGGAAGGGAGGGGGACTCAAAATGTTAAAACGTTTTTTTTTTTTTTTTTGCCCCGTTTGCATTTTTATTGTTTTACTACTTAAACAGTTATTTTAAGTATATATCATTATATTATTTACAATACACATATTTTAATTATATTTTTAGGAGGGGACAACCCTCAGATAGGGGGGGTTTCCGCCTATGCCCGGAGCGCAAGTTCATTCCCTAATTTACCGACGTGCGTCTGTGGAGGGAAAAGTCCGCTGTGCGCGGGTGCAAAATAGGAATGATACATGCGTGTGTACAAAGTCAGTTGCACTGGGTGCAAGATGGGCCCCTAATGTTTAAAGTTTCTCACCTACAACAATGCCTGGGATCAAGACGATCTGACTGGCGATCATGGATCCGGCCCATACGAGAGCCAAACTGCGGAATGGCTTCCTGGATGAAGAGACCAAACACAATCGCTTTTAATATAAATGTTTATATATAGTTTTTTTCAACTGTTTACACACATTTTCAAAACTTTGCCTCTTTTCTTTCCAGAACTTTACACACAAATCCCAGAACTGCACACACAAAATGCCTCACATCTCAAAAGCAAACATTTATCTTATGTTGCGAACACCTTTGCCATAATATTATATGTTTGGATATATCATACACACACAGTTATTCAAAACCTAAAGCTCTTCTTTCATGAGCTCCTGTGTACATTTCTGTACAAGATATTGAAAGTAACTGGTGGGGAGATGTTGAAAAATTCGTAAGTAAGATTGAAACCAAACTATTATTTTTTTTACTGTAAGCATTTGTGTGGTTGTGAATATTACACAGTCCGAAAAACCTATAACTTGACCTTTGGCCTATTTATAGGCCTATTGTAAAGACATGATTGGTGTGTGTGGAGTGTGAGGAGTGTGTGTGAGGCTCTGGTGTTTTGACAGGTTGTGTTTGAAAAAGGAAATCAAGATAGATTTGTGTGTGTTACACAGAGAATTGTGTGTTGTGGTTTCCAAAAAGTCGAAGGCCGAGAATTAGTGTATGGTTTTGCAGATTTGGAGTGTGTTGTTCTGGTGTTTGAGTGTCAGGTTTCAGAAAGTGTGTGACAAGAAGGCAGGACATCTATAAAAGTCACAATAGACCAATAGATAGAAGACCAAGACCAATGCTAAATAATAAACCAATACTTAATTATATATATAAAATAGTAAGAATATCAATATATATATATTTATATATACAATTTTAATTAAATGTAATGATTTCATTAATTATTATAATACTTTGTGCAGGAAAACATCTCATGGGCCCTATTTTAACGATCTGAAACGCAAGTGTCAAAGCGCAAAGCGCAAGTAACTTTGTGGGCGGGTCTTGGCGCTGTTGCTATTATACCGGCGGGATAAATGACTCTTGCGCCCGACGCAAATCTAAAATGTGTTGGTCTGAAGAGCTTCATTACTCATAGGTGTGGTTTGGGCGTAACGTGAAATAAACCAATCAGAGCGTCATCTCACATTCCCTTTAAGAGCAGGCGCGCTTGTTCCATGGCGGATTGCTATTATAACGGCGGATTTGCCAGGCGCGCGCCAGGAGCGGTTCACAGCCGAGGAGACCGACGTTCTCGTCAGGGACGTTGGGGATGGAGAAACCCACCCAAATTAACTTCGGTTAAAAAGGCGTATGATAATTTGGGTAAATGTGTAAGCTAGATGTATGCTTTTATAATAAATTGTCTATCTATCTATCTATCTATCTATCTATCTATCTATCGTAATAATGTATGATTTGCAAAAATGAAAACTGCTGCTTCTGTGTAGATGAGAGAAGCAAAGTGTATGCGCGATGTGCACACACTACATTGATTATGGCCAAGCATGCGCCCTTAAAATAGCATATGAATAACATGCGCAACGCGCCACTGACTTTAAACTATTTTTACCTGGTTAGTGGCGCAATTGTTTTCTAAACCTGCAAAATAGCATGAAGGAACGTTTGCGCCGGAACACGCCTCCTTTTTTGCGCTGAACCGCCCAGGGAGCGCAAGTTCATTCCCTAGTTTAGAGACGTGCTTCTGTGGAGGGAAAAACGCGCTTTGCGCGGGTGCAAAATAGGAATGATACATGCGTCGCTGTACAAAGTCAATTGCGCTGGGTGCAAGATAGGGCCCCATAAGTGTTTCATGTCACATGTCCAAGTGTTCTGTTGCTGTGTGTGTGTGTGTGTGTGTGTGTGTGTGTGTGTGTGTGTGTGTGTGTGTGTGTGTGTGTGTGTGTGTGTGTTTCTGATGCTGGTTCTTACCCTGCGCTGATGCGGTGGATCATGAGGAGCAGAAGCCCGTAGTGAACGACTCCGTCCCAGTAACTCATCATGACACAGTGAGCAGAACTCAGGTGAGGCTCGCCCTGAAACACATGATGAGAGAGGAGGAACTCAGTGTGTGTTTGTGTGTGTGCACACGCGTGATTGTGTGTGTGTGAGAGAGTGTGTGCGTGTGTGTCCGAGTGCGTGTGTGAGAGAGAGTGTGTGTGTGTGTGTGTGTGAGTGAGAGAGTGTGTGTGTGTGAGAGTGTGTGTGTGTGTGTGTGTGTGTGTGTGTGTGAGAGAGAGAGAGTGTGTGTGTGTGTGTGTGTGAGAGAGAGAGAGAGAGAGAGAGAGAGAGTGTGTGTGTGTGTGTGTGTGTGTGTGAGAGAGAGAGAGAGAGAGAGAGAGAGAGTGTGTGTGTGTGTGTGTGTGTGTGTGAGAGAGAGAGAGAGAGAGAGAGAGAGAGAGAGAGAGAGAGAGAGAGAGAGAGAGAGAGAGTGTGTGTGTGAACAGACCTTGCTTATATAAAAGTCCATAAAGCCTTTGATGAATCCGTCCTGCTGCAGAGCATTGGTGATGCCGACCACAGAAGTGAAGGAAAACACTGCAAACACTGAAACACACACAGATTAGAAACCGTGACACACACACAGATTAATAGAAACATCACCACGTTCATCTCTACATCTCTCGCTCTGGCCTCTCTTAGTCTCTGTCTCGCTTTCACTTTCTTTTCCTCGCCAACTATTGATTTCTCTCTGAAACAGCCGAGTCAGTGACGGCTCACGGCCGTCCAGGAGGAGGAGGATTTCCATCAGACCAGTTTCCTCATTCCCAAGTGGGAAAGTCGACTCGCTTTTAGATTCATAGCACTGGCAGTCGGACAAATAAAGGCTGGAGAAACTTTAGAGAAGCTGAGATCACACACGGACTGAACACACACACACTCACAGCTGATTCAGTGGCTGTCCACCAACTCAAAGACAGCGACACACACATGCAAACACACTGAGAACGCTCTTCAGAGACAGAGACACATCGAGAAGGTCTCAGATAGGATATACGTGCCAACTTTGTCTACAAATTGTGAAAATTAGTGAAAAACTCAGCAATGTTTGAATAGACAACATACACTGTTGAGATCCTTTCTGAAACGTAATAGGGTCTTGACCTCACAAAAATATAAATTAAGATTATAGGAGTAATGTTTTATAAAAAAAAAAAAATTATTCCAAAAATGCATAATATTGCATATGTTACATGCACTTACCATAGTAATAACAGTAAATTATGCATAATTACATGCAACTAACCCTCAACCAAACCCTAATCCTACCCTAACCCTATAGTAAGTACATGTAGTTGCTTAATATTACTCAGTACTTAAATATATAATTACACTGTAACAATGACACCTTAAAATAAAGTTTAACCAAAATACTTTCTCAGTCTCACTTCATCCATCATGGGATAATTCTATGGATTAATTTTAATTAGTATAAACACTTTTCATATTTCCAGGTTTCTCAGAAACGGAAGTCGTCACAGTCGGGTAAACTTCTATAGCGGTGAATGAGAGACTACATTAAATATATATTTTTTGTGTTCCCATTTGCTCAAATACCAAAAGAAAAACTTCACAATAGTGTTTTCACAACTTTCAAACAGAGGGAAAAACAGAGAGATCGATAACGTCAGTCAGAAGAGAGAAAGATGTCAGCTGTACCGTCACTCCTGTAGCAGATGGATGAGAAACTCACAGCATTAACTAGTTTTTTTGTAATTGGATGCAAAGGTAATATGATATAAAGTATAGTATTGTAAATATACTTAATTAAAAAAAAAAACCTGATGACCGTTAAAACATCATCAGAGTCATCCAGAGTCATCACACTCTGTAAAAAGGATAATTTAAATTATTTTTTTTTACTTTTATTTTTTATTACATTTTATGAATTAAACAGCTCATAAACATAGTTTATCACTAAAAAAAAATTGGAATAACCTGTTAAACATGAAAGTATTGTGCAATGATTTAAGACATTTCTCCTTAAAGGTAGGCTACATTATGTAACTTTTTTGTTCAAAATTAACAAAATCTTCCTTCCAAAACGTGTTTTTGTCTTACCCTGATTCCCTATGGTAAGCCTGTTATAAGTGTTTATATTTTAAACCGGGCGGGATGGTTTTGTGTGTGTGTGTGTGTGTGTCTGGTGTAGGAGTGGCAGAGGTTAGAAAGTGAGTGAGAAAGGTTGAAATGGAGCCGCTAAATCTCCGACCTCCAGAGAAACAAACACCGGACAGAGAGAGTCTGCTGGAGAACAGAGAACGAGACAGAGCTCGTAATAAAACAAGAATCAACATTAGCTTGGCTTTTCAGAGATGACGAGAACCGAGGGATTTGAAATGTTGTGAAAGTGTTTTTATTACTCAACAGGAGAGTAAGTGTTTTATTGAACAGACGTATCTCTCTAACAGAGTTCACTGTAAAGCATTATCTATCGTGAAGATCATTTCATTATGGTTGTTGTAACGCTGGGCTGGAGTTTATTTTGAAGGAAGTAGCATGTATATTAATGGGTTAAACTACAGTAACATCTTCAGCTTGAGATCCTTTCATCTAAACTGGTTACATCTGTTAAACCTATAGTGAATGTTTTATGAGCAGCAGGATGATCATATTCATCCGCAACCAAAACAATGTTCTTCCACAAAATACATGCAGTTTTGCTTTTAACCACTAGAGGGCGAAAGGTTATTGAATTTTGTTGGCATAAATTCTTTAAAATGAAGCCAAGAACCCTTGAGTTTATACAGGTATGCAGAACCATTGAACCTTTCACATTTAATTTAATGTGTGCCATTTCTTTGTAATTATTCGTGAAATTTACCAGTAATGTCTGAGTAAAAACTGTTTCAACACCAATTTTTTTTTTTCTGTGTGCTTGAGAAACATAATTGAGATATTAAAGAGATCCCATTTGTGATCTTTCAATATCTTCATCTGTCAGTATTGGACTTACCATAGAAGAGAGGGTCAGTAGATTTCTTACTCTTGACACTGAGGTTTGTCAGGAGGAATATCGTCGTAAGAACCGCGATGCCTAGAGCCAGTATAACCTGTGGACTGAATGAGAAAAGCATCATAAATGATTATCGGAAGCTTGTTTTTATCTTGCATGATCAATGAGGTCATATTTCACCCCCTAAATCAAGTTAAAAAGTTACCATTTGCATAAAAGAAAAGAAAAATAGCCTATCTTAGCAACATAATATGTCATTTTCATCATTGTCAAAGCTGATTTGCATTCAGTTCTTGTGACTGTAATAGTACATTTGATTGTATTACACTTAAAAATGCTACAATAAATGCATACATTAATAAAAAATATGTAATATAATAAATATTGATATAGTTAATGAATATAACATATTTGTTATATAATTAAATGTAAAATATTCACGGCTATAAATAATCTACAATTTAAGTAAACTTCTTCTGCATTGTGAGATCTTTGAGGGTGAAACTTGATTGCATTTTCATGAAATCACATAAAAACATGAGAGTGGCCAAATGTTCTTGAAAGCTTTCATGAGATTCACCAGTGCAGTGCATTAAACTGTCAGCTCGGTGATCAGATCAGCTCTTGATCAAATGGAGTTTGAAACAGAGGTTGGTTGCCCTCTTTTGGCAAATTGAGGTAGGCCTCATAAAACCTCATAAAACGCTTTAAAAGTCACATACGACCTTGTAAAACAAAAGCGAGTTTGCATTGCTCAATGTCAATGCAATATTCTTTAACATGCACTATTGTAAAATAATAAAATAAGATGCAAACTTACTCTTGTAAGAAGGACACATGGTTGATTGTGTAGAGAATTAAAGGTGCAGTCAGAGACAGAATAAAAACACTGATCTCTGGAGGAAAATCCATTTGAGAAATCAGGAATCCACACAAATATCCTTGAGCTCTAGCAAAAATATACAGGCAAAATATAAATAGCGATAAAAATAAATATCTAGGAACTGAAATAACACATCTTCTGTCTTGATTTCCCCGAAGTTTGGGCTCTGTGTCAGTGTGTGTCCTGTAGTTTACTCAACACTAATGATGATGATGATGGAATCAACATGAAATCAGGTCAAACATTCCAAAGTCCGCGGACTCTGAACTATTACCGCCCATATCTGAAAGAACGAGTCCCATCGATAATGTGGCGAAACCAGCCAGCTGAGGAAAATGTGTGGTTGGTTATTCTTTATTTTAAGGTGACATTACTTCAAAGAAGTACCGAGTAATATTAATTAACTACATGTACTTACTATAGAGTTACGGTTAGGGTTTGGTTTAGTTACTTGTAATAGCCTATGCATAATTGACTGTATAGTAAGTAGGCTAGTAATGTGTAACTACGTCCCCTTAAAATAAAGTGTTAGGCTACCAAATGTGTTCTAAGAACGTTTTACGAAACATTCTTTGGAACGTTACTTTTGAATGTTCTCTGAACGTTCTGAAAAAGTAACATTTAAAAAATTTCAAAAAAGGAACGTGCAACTAAAACGTTTCAGAATTCCATGAACGATTTTTTTTGTGCAAACATATGAAACATTATTAGAGACCATATAAATAACCTTGCCAGAACCTTGTCAGTTTCTAAAATACTAGCCTACAGTAAAAAATATGATCAATTGGTATTAGCCACCACTGTCATCAAAAAAATAAATAAACAACAAAAAAAGGTCCTGATAGCAGTTTGAAGGAGATTGCACTGTAAATAATTATAAGATCAATAAGTTATAACATGAGTTATTTTTTTTCCATTGCTTTACTTCAAAATAAGTTATGCAATTTTCAACTTAAAAAAAAAAGTTATACAAGATTCAGCTCATTTTTAAACTCAGTTTAATGTAATTTAAGTTGAAATGTGAATTGAAGAAGTGAATTAGCTACTTAAAAATTTAAGGCAGCTACTTTTTACATAGACCTATTAATTATGATTTCACAGTGCCCAAATGTATTAGTAATATTAATGAATTATAGTTTTTATTCGTATTTAGATGGGTGGGTTTAGAGCTTCTAGAATATATTTAAAATACAATTTATAAACAAGGGAAATAGTAATGCAAACGAGTTATTTCCTTTTCTAATCCACAAAATTCACCGAGCGTCGCGCGTGCGTTGTGGATCGGCGATGACGTCAGCGGAAGAGTCCTCCTTCTTTAAGAACAAGATGGCGACGTCGACCAGGAAGTAGGTAAACAACCGTACAGGGGTAGAAAAATATGGATTAACCCCTCCAATACACCTTTACCGATCGAGAAAAACCCAGATTGAGTGGTCGTTAGTGCTTGTTGAGGGGTTTCGCGGAAAGGGGGGTTTAATTAACGCTCGGTGAGTGAGTTTTCTCTCAGGTTAGCATGTTAGCACGAATCAAACAATAGCGCTCCATTGAGTCAATCAGAAAAACACACAGACAGCTTATAAATTCGTGTATAAATCAATTAAGTTAGTCTACAATAATCAATACGAGCTGGGAATCGTATTAAAGTGGCGTGTTTGAGAGGCCAGTGCTGTTTGGTTGAGGCTTTTCAGTTTGACATACGCTCAGACAGATTATTTCAAGATAATCGTATGTATGTTTAAATGTTTCTATTTTGATATCATCTGTTTATTAAGGGTGGATGTGGGACAGCTTGTTTTAAAGAGGTTAAAATAAAGCTGAGGCATACTTACAATGTAATTCCCCTCAATCTGTCACATAGACAAGGCCTCTATCACATATTGAATATATTAACACATTAACATATCTTGTCTTGTATTCTATTTATTCATTTATATATATATATATTATCTTTTATCTAAAATAATCTGTTTGCATCTGGTTTATGTACATTTTTCAATTAAAATAGATCCGGTTGTTATGATAATAACATAATTTCTTAATGGAAACACATGCGTTTAATGAGAAAAATGCAAAATAGAAGTGGTTTTCATTAGTGGTCTGTATGCATGAGTTTATCTGTAGCTCATAATTTATATCTTGTTAGTAATCACCGCCAAATCAGTAGCTGGTCAAATAAATCTGGAGGGTTTAGGAAATCAGCAGTGGATGCAGAGATTATTTGTGATGATTATTTCACTGACTGATCTCTCTCTCTCTCTCTCTCTCTCTCTCTCTCTCTCTCTCTCAGAGATGGCTGAAGAACGACGGGGGTTTGACTCGTAATCATGTTTCTTCTCGGAGCCTGATGCCCATTCTTGCCACGTCTGTTGTCATGGACACGGAGGACTATCTGCACCCTGAGGACCCTCAGTTGGGGAGCCCGAAGTTCAGCGCTCCCAGTCCTCCTCTCCCAAGTTCCATGGAGGTAAACACTGGAACTTTAAATGGCTAAAATACCATGCAAATTTTACATTAAGACGCACTGTTTATTGTAAATGTTATAGTTACCCCTATACAAAGAGTCTCAGACTAAAGGTCTACACATGTTTGAACTTGAATTCTCTCTCTCTCTCTATATATATATATTATATATTTTTATATATATGTTAGGGATGCACCAATGTATCGGCCCATAATCGGTATCTCCCTATCGGCCATTGGCCTATTGTTACTAAAAGCAGTCGATGATCAGGGCCAATTCAATCCTTCGCTGAGAGTTTGATTGACAGGTGATTTGACTAATCATAATGCCAAATCCACTATTTTGTCAGACAAATAAACCAGATAGGAGAGTTAGTAGATTAAAGTCAGTGGACTTGAATTTAAAAAATGTTGTGCATTGACGTCTTTCCGCGGTTGATGTTGACCTTCTGATCAGTTCATGTATGTTTATTTCAATAATCAGCAATAATCGCAAAGAGCTTTGTGCTTTGTTACTGTTCTGATAAGAAACAAAGTCTCAGCTTTCAAATTCTGTGGATATTATCACAAAATTCAAACAATAAATCACATTTTGACACTCTTAAATGTGAAGTGACGAATCGCTGTAATGTCTCAGTCAGTCTTTTCTTCCGCTTTACTACAAGGTATAGCATGAAAAAACGTGCATGAACATCAGAAGGAATGTTAAAAGATACAGTACAACTAACTGAAATATATATCATGTAATCTCTAAATCAGTGTTTCAATCGCGGATAGACGTCAGTAAAACCGCTTGTGAACAATATCACTTAATGTTGCATTTACCTTAGGAAAGTTAACTAGTGTTCACCGTTAATTAGCTGTAAGAATATGAGATTGGAGCGTATGAATGTATGTTTGAATTAATTTGAAAAAGTGTTTTTGAAAATTACCTTATGAGCTGTAAACAAACATTTCAGTTTTTATTTTAAGTGTAATTATTATATCTGAAAATAAATAGCAGTTGAATATAATAGTTTGGGCTCTGCTGGGTTCCCTATATAGTTTACAGCATTAGTTAGGAGAGATCGGTATCAGCAGATATCATTCTGAGTAATCGCTGTTGGCAGAGACATGTGGTATCTGTGCATCTCTATTATTCCCCATTAATTACAAACCTCCGCCCAGTGCAAATTTAACTTGAAGTTACACATGAACAATTCTCTTGATCTTATCAGGCTCAGGTTTGGTAACATATTGAACTCATTATACTAGCCTTTACTAGGAATCTACTTGCTGCTGCACTCTCTAATGTCACAGTCTTGATGACGTTTTTCCTGATCTGATTAAATCTGCAGTTTTAAACTGTCATCTTCATAACTATTACTCTAGTTGGTCTCGAACCTTGTCCAATATGGGACGGACATGGAGTGCATTGGTAGCCAATGGTAATCATCCTTCTAGAAACAGTTGCTTCACATCACCTGGTTTATGGTTGTTTATTTGGTGAACTGTTAGTCTTCACCATGTATGTGCACGATTTGTGTTGGGTCTCAGCATGTCTGTATAGCCCCTTTCACACAGCGCGTTGATCCCGGGAAATTGCCGTGAAATTGCCAGAGTGCCTTCTGTGTGAACGCAAACACGACTCCCGGATTGATGCCGGGATGGGGACCTTGTAACATTGCCGGGATCAGTCTGTGTGAACAAAAGCCAGGACCAATGCCGTGAGGGGTGTGTCGTAGTGATGACGCACGGGCCTTTCTACAACCTGTGTGACAACAAATGGGGAACAAGCACACTCACGCTACTGGGGAGTATGGACTCATCTTCGTGTAGAAATGATGAAGAGGAGTTATCAGCAGAACTGACATCTGACAGGAGTTATCACATCCTGACGGTCACGTGTCTTTACGGGATGTGTGTGAACGCACTCGCAGATTCCGGAAAATCACTGGCAGTGTGAATGAACCAAAATCGAAACGATCCCGGGACACATTATCCGTGTATGAATCTCTGTGTGAAAGGGGCCTATGAGTCACTGGTTCATATTATAAATATTTGGGTTAATGGGTAGTATCTCTGCTGAACAGTGTTTCCAGATGGCCACTTCCTGTGTCAGATGTGCTGTTTGTTTCCTGTTTCCCCAGAATCAGCTGTATCCGTCTAACTCATGGGCGTACTCACAGCAAACTCAATACAACCAGCACTATCCTATGCAATCTGGGAGGTGAGTTATGCACACTGTACATCAACAAAGCAAAAAACAAAACAAAAATTATAACAAGGGCTGTCATGATTCCTTGATTAAATTTGAGTACGTGAAAATCCTTGATTGCAATTTACCTGTGTCGTTAACCGGCAAAATACCGCAAGTGGCGTATTCAGCGGATGAGAATCTATGAACCCCATTATTAGACCGTTTTGAAAGGCTGCGTGATATATTAAAACCATTTTAAAAACATAATATGCCATTGTGCGCTGCGGGTTTCAGGTTCTTAACTATTTGCATGTGTGTAAAGGTGTAAAACAGCAAATGCTGCTCCACACGATCTCAGTCTCTGCATGTGCGGTTTGGGTTTGCAATAACGTGCTTGAGTTTCTTATAATGTTCATTCTTAAAATGTGCCACTTCACCAGATTTGTAACGCAAATCATTTATAAACCTAAACCAGCGCAGGAGAATACATCAGTATGTTTCTAAATTAAACAAGGATTTGATCTGCTGTAAAGTGTAACAACAACAATCACCCTTGGCGCCCTCTGCAGGCATTTGTTATAATACATAATGTACATAAATTGATAGTTTAGGACAGTGGTTCCCAACCTTTTTTTGTCTGAGACCCACTTTTTCCCAAGAAAATATTTTAGGGCCCCCCTTCACATTTAATGATAATATCGCTCTTGTAAACTTGCAGCAAGGATGACAGAATATTTTGTTTTCAAGCAAACGGTATGTTTCATCATAGAGATATCACAGAGGGAAAGTGGTTCATCTGTGACCTGTCTGACCTCCAGAAAGTGAGACTTCACTATAACCAGACATGTTTATGCACAAATAATAGCGTATAATATTGAAAATACAATAACAAAAACATCAGTAGGCCCTTTGTAATTTAAAAATGTAAGCCTAGGAGTAGCCTATAAAGTGGCCCTATTTGAAATGCAATAACAAAAATATTCACACTGGTGTGTAGGTAAAAAAAAAAAAAAAAAAGTATATAGGCTATTACTAAATGACTGCTGTCTGGGACCTCAATACTTGCATGTTATTTGTGAGGCTTTATCAATGTGAGGCTTTATTTTTGACGCTTTTGGCGCTATAACGAGCGATAATAAACTTGCGTTTATTAACAGAATAATGCGTCTTTCGGAAGAACATCGTAGCCGGAACTACTTCTCTCTGTGTACGTCTATGACGAGTCACGCAGGTACTGGGCTACTCCGCAGCGGCAGCGATCCGAACCAGTGTGAATAGTCCCAATGTAAACACTTATTATAGGTGTGCCATAGTGGTTCAGGATAAGACAAAAACACGGATTGGAAAATGGATTCATGATGAACTCGCTCATTATATACATTTTGTAAATTTTGAACAAAAAAAAGTTAAGGACTTTTATTTAATGCTCATTGCTCAAAACTATTCAAAATACGACGCGACCCCCCACAGAGCTCGCTGAGGCCCCCTTGTGGGCCGTGACCCCCCTGTTGGGAACCACTGGTTTAGGATATATCATGCATATTACATTATGTATTTTAACAGGATTGTTCAATAAAACCATATGATTACTTGCTTTTGATACTTTATTTGAGCCAATTATTATTGCCTCATTGTTATTATACCTATGTATTTTAAGTTGTTTTAATGGTTATCGTTCACTTAGGTCTATTTCTGTTATCTCAAATAATCCGATTAATCGTCAAAATAATCGCCTGAATACTCGATTACCTTAATAATCGATAGTTACAGCCCTAATTTCTAACACGTTTTTGAATCGTTCATTATATATTAATAATAATATATTGACAAATAAATAGTCAACACTTTTTTTTAATCCTTGCTGACTGCATCGTTTAATTCATGAATGAATCGGTGCAGTGAAGATCATTGACTGAATCAGTTAAATGACTCACTGAATCGACTCAAATGACTCATAACCTTTAACTGTCTCTCATATGTTTGGTGCAGTTTCTGATTATAATATTGTGGTGCATTCTGATATATTGAACATGTGACACATGTACTTTATCGTGAGTTAGTTGATGATACCTATCCAATGTCTATTTAGAGATATAAACCTGGTGGTGCTGTTAATATATCAGTAATCTGATATGAAGCGCTCTGAATTCATATAGCAGTATTTCTAGGTGTATTTTGAAGACATTGTGATTGTTCCTGATCTTTCTCCACTGATTTATCAGGCAGCTCCAGCCGAACCCATCCTCTGTGAATCTGGACCTCTCTGACATTGACTTTCATGACCTTGTGCGGAACGGAGACTTCTCCCAGGTACGAGCAGATCCCGTCTTTTCCCGCTTCCAGAACCATTGAGAAATGAATGCAGAAACAAGCAATAGTGTATTGTAATAGTGCACTAATTTCTGAGAATTTGCTCTGAAACCCATGATGATCTATGTATCTGCCTGTTCATCTTGTACTTTATGGACTTTTAGTAGCTGCAAATGGATAGGAAAGTGGGCTGACATCTCAGGATCACTAGCGTGCTTTGACCATTATTTAGTTTTAATGAATAGCTTAGCCTGCAGGAAAACGGATTAATCTCAAACCCACAGCTGAACAAAGCAGTGCTGTTGAACATGTAGGTGTGATTAACACAAAAGATGGTTTACTCTATCATTATAGCAGCTGCGGTTCTTACATGCAGGATAAAAGCTCAGGTTTGAATAGCTCAGAGCGCAGCGCACAATCATCATGATGAAGCTGTGACATTAATGCAAACACATTGTCTGAGACTTTCAGTTTAGCTCAGCTACAGAAGGCTTTTTGTGTGACGAATGAACTGAAAGTGAAATGAAGATCTCTGTCTTGAATCATGATTTGGAGAAAGAAAGAAAAAAACAAATTTTTTGGTTAGATTATCTAACAATAATAACCCAGGTTTGAACCATTTCACAATCTTATTAAAACTAGTAGGCATTACAGTATGTAGTGCAGAGTATGCTGTACATAGACTATCTCTGTGTGACATGGAAAGCGATATATGGATATATATGGAAAATGTTCTTTCTGTGTGTGTATGAGAACATTGTTCAGATCTTATCAACATAAAGTCCACATTATATGCTTCTTATATATAGCTCTTCGGGCACAAACTCGCTATTTACTCTGTATTTGCATACTATTAAAGAGCCACACACTGCTGTCAACTCTTCTTAAAGCACACTGTGGTAAAATTAGGCTTGGCTTGTCAGTAAATGTGGACACAAAAGCCTCATTTCCTGAAAGAAGACCACCACACCCCAGAGCAAACACTGGCATGATTGTGTTCGAGTTTGTTTGAGTGAATGTTACCTGTGTGTCTGTGACAGGTTTTGCTTCTGCGATCAGTTCAAGCTAATGTTTTTCTCAGATGAAAGTCTTCTTGGCACTCAGTCAGATGCCTATGCTGGAGGCAGGACAGCCCGTGCTGAAGGTACAGCTTAGGTTTGGTTAATAATGTCTTATTTACAGAGGTTAGGCTACTCGATGCATTAAGATATTGTTGTTTTCTGTGGTTCTAACAGAAATGTGTTCAAAAATCTTAATTTTTTTTAAATGTAGATCATCTCTTGATTGGTTTCCTGAAATTAATTTTCTTAAATTTGTAGTTCTATTAGCAGCTTGATTTCTCTGTCCGTCTGTTTAAAAAAATAATAATATATATATATCACCAAATTATGAATTTTATTTGATATTTGAGTAATTCCTGAAAAGTCAGCATGTGGTTCTTCTGATCTCTTTGTTTTGTATAATGCTTTCTAATATAAAAATACAGGTAACATTCACTCATTGATGAGTTTATGAATTTAATTCGATATTTATTTATATAACTTCTAATTGTTATATCAGAGTCAGCTTGTGAGGTTTCTGATCTCTTTGTTTTGTATAATGCTTTCTAAAAAAAAAGTCCATGCAACAAATTCATTTCTTTTGAAAATAATTGAAGATCCCTGAGCTCACAGCTGATTGGTCCCTTGTTAGGGCTTTGCGGTTAATCGTTATAGATTTTTGAAATTATGAAAACAAGATAATTGAGGCAAAACGATTATTGTGCCGCTGCTGTATTCCATCCAACTCACTTTCGTTTCTCCCTAAAAGCCCAAAATTAACATCCAAATCAGCCGAATAAGTGAGTGTTGTAAAATGTAGTCTACTGTTGCTAAACTGTGGGACTTGTTTGACGTTAAACAATGTTATCAAAAGCGCATTAAGCTGCAAAAGAGACATTGTTTCACAGGCTTTCTGTGTGCGCGATCCGAGTCAGAGCTGAATACGGATAAGCAAATGGGTTTCGGATGCGCGTCTAAACCAAGCGTGCCGCACAAGTGCTGAAAAGTGAAGCCAAAGTGCCTCGATCGCCCCTCCCCCCCGGTGGCTGGTCCCAGTATAGCTCATAAACCCCGCCCTCTGCATTAAGTCTAATGGACGCGATGGAACAATCAAATTACACTTCAAATACATTTTTTCCAAAGATGTTTTCTGTTATTATAGGTGGTTTTTATCACGCTGATTTAAGTTTAAGTGTTCGTTTTTTTTTAAATAAGTTTGATCTTAGTTTGTTATTTGATGCTATAAAAAACGTAAATGACCTTGAAATCGCGGCTTTACTTCCTGGTCGCTACTGCGCAAAAGCAGGTCCCAAATCTGTGCAAGATATCAGCGCCATATTAGGACTTTGGCGGCTTCACTTTTCACCAATGGAAGAGAGTTAAGGGGCTTCGTCCATCTTTTTTTTTTACAGTCTATGGTCTAAACCATAGACTGTAAAAAAAGATGGACGACGCCCCTTCGCTCTCTTCCATTGATGAGAACTGAAGCCGCCAGAGTCCCGATATGGCGGTGACATATTGGAACTTGAGTCTGCGCAGTAGCGATCTCGGGACCAGACCTGCGCAGTCGTGAGCAGGAAGTAAAGCCACGAAAATCAACGCTCCGCCCTCGCTCTCGCAGAATGAGTGGATTCTGCACACTTTTTTAAAAAATGATTGCAGTACGACAAGAGGCTTGTTAAAATAAAGTAAATACAATCTCCTCAGTCCTCCGAAGATCCCGAAAAAAATGTCCGTTGGTGCTACAGTGACTACTTCACTCGAGAACCTGTCAATCATGACGTTACACCACCGCATCACGTAACTAACTAAAAAACAACTTATTTTTGAAACAGACACTTGAACTTACATCAGTGTGATAAAAGCTACAGCAAATGAAAGAAACCACCTTTGGAAAAAAGATATTTGAAGTGTAATTTAATTGTTTAGTTGGTCTCACGTCCCGTTGAATAACATGGGGAGGCGGGGCTTATGACCTATACTAGGACCAGTCACCGGGGGGCTATCGAGACGTTTTGGCTTCACTTTTCAGGGCTTTTGCGGCACGCTTGGTCTAAACGTGTGCACACAAACATGCCAAAATGCTTTTCTGGAGAATATTATGTAAACACAATGGGTTATGTCTTAAGTTAATGTACACAGTTGAGAAAGAAAACACGCGTGTAACAGTATATTGGATCAGTGCATTAGCTCTTAAAGTGACAGTAGCCTAATAAACCTGTCATTAATGATAATCAAACAACACATAACAAAGGAAAATCACTCCCTGATCTTGACTGAATAACTTAAGTAGCTTTAAATATGGATAAATCTATATTTAATGTGTACAATAAGACAATGCAGAGATATTTTACATTTGATTATTCAATTGTATTAATTTTATTCAATTCAGTTACTTACTGAATTACTGAATACCACCCTTAGTAGGGTAAGTGTACCCATTAAGCCCATGTACCCTTTAAGCCCACTTTCAACTCTTAAGTCAAATTAAAAAAAGAGAAAATAATATTTTATGCTGCTTATTATTTTAACCAATCCAGTGATTTGTTACTTCCCTGGCATTTTTAATTGCATACCAATTACATTTGTCAATGTTGAGTTAGCCCCACCCATGTGCACGCTGTCTCAGGGGAACTCACACAAAGTCACCCCAAAACTTTGGTGTTTCGGGACCCTTCAGAAATCAACACATTTCAGCAATTTTCAGCCATTTCTTTGGTAACTACATTGATATTATGTCAAATAAGAGATAAATGTATTGTTTTTTGTGTATGAACAAATAGTACTCTATCATTTTATATCATTTTCCTTTAAATGGAAAGATGAGTTTTATTAGCTTGCGTTCAAAGCTAATCTCTAGGTCAAGCCATTGGCCTTACAGAAAGATAGACTGCCAAAGAATTAAGCATGTGAACTGCAAACAATGAATGTTTTGTGATTCATTTTACATTAATTTACAAATAAATGCATCATAAATTGTTTTGTAGAGAATATTATTTTTATAAATTAACTTTTTTTTAAGATGGGCTTAAATGGTACAGCGCCACAAAACGCATGCAAACTAGAGCCAACACAAGCTAACCTTGAATGAAAAAAAACTTAACATTTCTCAATGTGGGCACAATGAAAATTACTATGATACTAGTCCACAGTATATTTAAGCTCCATGCATGTATTTGTAAACATATCTTACATTTTTAAAGGAAAACATTGTCTTTTTTCACCATTACTCACTATGTACCATTTAAGCCCACCTTATGTATTTCAATGAGGAATCCCTCTAATTGCAAACTTTGATACATTTTTTGAAAGTGTTTAAAGATAACATGTCTTTGTGTGCTTTTACCTTTCTAACCTTTTAACCTTACCTTACTTACACACAAATTACACACATTCATTCCAATGAGATAGAGCCCGGTTTGTCCTAAAGTCCTGTTTGTATAACCGGGCATAATTCGGGAGCCAAGCTGAGTTAAGGCTTGAGATTCTGGGCATGGAGAGGTCCCAGAGGGACCCTATATTCCCCACAGTCTTGAGCCCCTGGGACCATCCGGCTCCGAGATACCGCCACTTCCTGTCCAGCTTTGACCGGCAAAACGGCCCAAGCCGAGATGGGGCTCTGGACTAAGGGCATGGAGGGGGTCACCCAGTGGGCCGCCTATGCCGGGAGTATTGAGCCCTAAACTCAGCTTTCTTCCCGAGGTATGGTCACTTCCAGTGGAACTTTGATTGGGCATAACTCCAGAATCAAGCCGACCTAAGGCTGCATACTCCCGGTGTGACCTGAGAGTCCCCAGAAACCCCAGAGTCTGGAGCCCCAACTCGGCTTCCTTCCCGAGATACACCCAGTTAAACTTCCACCTTTGACCAGGCATAACTTGGGAGCTAAGCCGGCTTAAGGCTCCAGACTCCCGGTGTGGGGGGCCCAGTAGGAGCCCCTCCTAAGCCCAGAATTTGGAGCCCCAACTCGGCTTGGCTCCCGAGATACACCCGGCCTAACTTCCAGCTTGACTCCAGCTACAACTCCAGTCAAGCCAACTTAAAGCTCCAGACCACCGGCCACTAACACCTACCCATCCCACCCAGGGCTTTAATCAAACATTAGCAAAAGGATTTTTTTTAATTCTTCCCTGTCACTGAATAAATATATTGATGTTTTACTTCTTTAAAATCAATAAAAAAATATATATTTTGTGAATCAAAGATGATGTGGGCTTATTTGGAACACATGCGGGCTTAAATGGTGCCAAAGTACCAATTAAGCCCATGCCAGACTTCTGACTTTATTCCTGAATTATCTTAATTTTATATTCTAAAATGTACATCAACTAATTAATAAATTTTCAAATGAGAGATTGATCTTGCATTTTAACAAATTATTTTTCTTATAAACTATGTCAATATCTATGAAAAAAACCTAGATTTAGATTTTGGTGGGCTTAATGGGTACACTTACCCTACACCTTGTTTTTTAGGGCCCAAGCCCTGAAAGGGCGAAGGCCCTATTGTTTTCGGTAGGATTATTATTATTATTATTATTATTATTATTATTATTTTGTCAACCTTTCGGGCACTTTTGGGGCCCTTAACATGCTCGAAAACTCTTGAAACTTTGCACACAGGTCAGAACCCGCGGCCATCAGGGCCGGGCTGAGGCTGGTACCCGGGCGTGGCAGGGGGGCTCGACAGCGCCCCCTGGAACGGGATCCGAACACGTGTCCATAAATCAAACACGCTTGCATGTAATAATATGAAACTCGGTACACATATAGATCTCATCGGGCCGAACAACTTTCGTGCTCTAAGTTTTACGCCAGCCCAACAGGAAGTCGGCTATTTAGGGTTGTTTGGAAACGCATGCTGTGGAATTTAATGTACTCCTCTTAGAGAATTCATCCAATCTCCTCCAAACTCGGTCAGCATGAAGTCAAGACATTGAGGATGCTAAATTGCGGACGGATTTTTGATATCTCGAACGGTTTGGCCGTGGCGAGGAAACGAATTTATGGCGAATAATGAAAACAGGAAGTGTGTTATAACTCCTGCATACATTAACTGATCTTGATGAAACTTCAGCAGTGTGTTCGTGGTAAAAGGCCGATCACATGGATGTGACTATTGTGATTCAAAATTATAGCGCCACCAACTGGCAGCAGGAAGTGTGTCACTTTCAAAATGCTTTGAAATCACCCTCTTATTTTTACCTGATTTGCTTCAAATTTTATGTGTATAATGTAGACACACGGCAGATGTAGACCTGTGAAAGGATTATTGATATCTTTAATACTGTTGCCATGGCAATGCTTCAAACTTTAATATTCTTTTTTGATGCTTTTGAGACTCTTAACATACTTGAAATTGGATGAAACTCGACAGACACATCACATTTATTAGCCCGTAGACATGTGCAAAGTTTCAGAAACGGGCGTGGTGAGGGGCTCAGTAGCGCCACCTTTAGTCATAAGTGGGGGGGTTAGTTTTATCAACAGCAACAAAACTTGGTATGTGTATTGTTCTCATCAAGACGGACAACTTTCTAATTGACATTAACTATCTCCGACCAACAGGAAGAGAGATATTTTGGTTTGAATGTGGATTTTCTGAAGAATTTTCTCTCCCTCTCTCTGTGTCTCTGTGTGTGTGAGGGGAGGGGGGATTTGACTATTGCTTTTGTATTGTTAATCAAGGTTTCAGGGGCTTTTGGGGTCCTTAACATGCTCAAAAACTCTTGAATCTTTGCACACAAGTCAGAACCCCCTGCCATCAGGGACGGGCTGAAGCTGGTACCCGGGCGTGGCAGGGGGGCTCAACAGCGCCCCCTTGAAAGGGGTCCCAAAACTTGGTCCATAGATCAAACACGCTTGCATGAATTAATATGAAACTCGGTACACATATAGATCTCATCGGGCCGAACATCTTTCCCCCGGTCAAGTTTTACGCCAGCCCAACAGGAAGTCGGCTATTTAGGGTTGTTTGGAAACGCATGCTGTGGAATTTAATGTACTCCTCCTAGAGAATTCATCCAATCCCCACCAAACTCGGTGTGCATGAAGTCAAGACATTGAGGATTCTAAATTGCGGACGGATTTTTTATATCTCAAACGGTTTGGCCGTGGCGAGGAAACGAAATTATGGCGAGAAAAGAGAAACACGAAGTGGTATAACTTCTGCATACATTAACTGATCTTCATGAAACTTCACCAATGTGTTCGTGGTAAGAGGCTGATCAGATGGATGTAACTATTGTGAGCCAAAGTTATAGCGCCACCAACTGGCAGCAGGAAGTGTGTCACTTTCAACATGCTTTTGACAAAAGTGGGGGGGTTAGTTTTACCAACAGTTCCAAAAATCAGTACGCATATTGGTCTCATCGAGTCAGACAACTTTCTAATTTACAGTTATTAGCTCAGAGCAAAAGGAAGTCAGATATTTTGGTTTGAATGTGGATTTTTTGGATATTTCAGACTCTGAGTTTTTAGCTACTCTTCCTAACTGGTTTATTTTATTCACACCAAACTTTTTCAAAATGATGAAAATACATTAAAGATGCTAAATTGTGAACGGATATTAAACATCTCAAACGGTTTTGCTATAGTGAGGGACTAAAGTAATGTACAAAAAGGAAACTAAAAGCCTCATCTTCTAAAAATGTAATTAAAAAACATTTATTTCTATATAAAAGTATACAAATATCACAACTAAACCCATTTTATTCTTTTTTTCAATTTAATAATTATTTATAAGTTTAAAAATAGTAATTGTACTATTTAGTCCCATAAAAGTCAAGTCATACATAGGGCTATATTGCCCTCTTGTGTTCAAAATCAGGTAGGCCTATTGTATCTACATAAAAATATACTAGGTTTGTGACGTTGAGAATATTTTACCACTGGTTAATCTATGTGTGACACCGCTGGGGGCTTTTGAATCGACAACTTAAAAACGAAAGTAAAATATGCTCGTCCGCACTGACATTGATAGTGGTTGAGCGAGCGTTTCAAATGAATTCCTATGGAAGCCATGAGCATTTTAGTTTCATTTTAAAATTAGCACCTTTCGGGGGGTGGATTGCTTGGAATTATTTTACAAAAGCACAATGTTGTGTTTTATTGTGACTGTACACAAATATAAGTTAACACTTTGCAGTTTGAATGTCGTCCTGTATAATGACGGAGTATGTTTTTATGTGTCCACTGTTCAATCGCGCCCACGCCACACACACACACACGGTTTACTATCTTTGTGGGGACTCTCCATAGACTTAATGTTTTTTATACTGTACAAACTGTATATTCTATCTCCTCACACTAACCCTACCCCTAAACCTACCTATCCCAGAAAACTTTCTGCATTTTTACATTTCCAAAAAAACTCATTCTGTATGATTTATAAACTTGTTTACCCATGGGGACATCTATTTAGGTCCCCACTGTGACATGAGTCCCCATGAGTCTGTGTGCATTCAGGTTGAAGTCCCCACCGGGATAGGGAAACATGAACACATACACACACACACACACACACACACACACACACACACACACACACACACACACACACACACACACACACACACACACACACACACACACACACACATTCCAGCATTGCAATCTTGACATTGCAGCCTGTTCATTATAGCCTTAATAAAATATAATAATAAAATAGTTAACCTAACATATAAAAATTACACTGCTCTAAATAGTCAGTAGTACAATTCGTACATTCACAGTAAGCACCGCTCCACTGTGATGTTTCAAGCACATTTTTGCACGTGTGAAGAGGATGATTTTTTTCGTCGATATTGGAACACGAGTGAAGAACAAAGCCTATAATAAAGAATAGTTTAGCATCCAAATACATCGCAAATGCTGAAACATTTTGATTCTAATGAGAGGGTTACGTGAGCCCAACAGTGCTTACTTTCGTTTTTATTTTTACATTAAATTTAAAAGATTTGTTGTGGAATATTTTGAGTGTATCATAAAATCAGAATAAGGTAATAAGGTTTCTGTCTTTTATATATATATATATATATATATATATATATATATATATATATATATATATATATATATATATATATATATATATATATATATATATATAAATAAATATATATATATTTATATATAAATATAGCTGCGAGCAGCGATGAAGGGCCAAAGCCGGTGGCACCGCCACCCCGGTGCCTTTAGGTAACTAAAGGCAACAGGGTTGCGGTGCCACCGGCTTGGGCCCGTAATCGCTGCTCGCAGCTATATTTATATATAAATATATATATATTTATTTATATTTTTAATTTGTATTTTTTCCCCTGTTTTATTTATTTCTCTGTTTTGTTTGTAATTATTTTAGGACTTTTTCTTACATTAGTTGTTAGTTTTTGCTGGAGTATCAATAATTGTGAGAAATAAGACTTAATGAAATAATCGTGTTAAATAATCAAGATTTTCAGTATTGACCAAAAAGAATCGTGATTATGATTTTTGCCATAATCGAGCAGTCCCATCCCTTATTAGTGACCCTAATGAAGTGACATGTAGCTTCACTTCTAGTGTAAGGTGTTGTGACGTGATTTTAAATGATTTCAGTGTAGAATCAGGTTGTTTGCTGTGCGTTTAGTTTTATTTATTTCAGCGTCTGCTTCTACAGATATCAGTTCTTGATGTGTTCAGACACTTCATCTCTTGTTCTGACCTCCCTCCTTGTGCTTCCTCCCCTCATTCCTTCCTATCCTCCAGAATTTACTGTTATTGCTCCATCATTCAGTCCTGACCCTGTTTTATCTCTGCTAAATTGCCCGTATCACTCTCACAAATGGAAATATTACACAACTGGATGTCTCGCTGTCGGAAAAAGAGTAGGTTCAGAATAATACAAGGCAATTTCATCGTCTTTTGACAGCCAGAAATGTTTTTTTTATAGAAGGATCCATCCAGTTGAGCACTTTCAAGAGGCCGTAACATCTGTGAATAGAAGGTTACAGCATCTAGAATGGGCTTTCATTTGATTGTTGAAGGATTATGGATTTGTGTAAGACTCTATTAAGCTTGAGTTGAAGTTTACTGTATAATTGAGGTCTGCACGGTCAAAAACATCATCAAGATGTTTTATTTTGGCCCTCATACACAATTCACTAATAACATGTAGGCTGAAGCCTTAGCTTATTTTACCTACCACTTCTTCATAAGCGTAACTTCCACTACTACGTGTAATCTATGCAAAAATATGCAAGCACAAAACAATTATTTAAGACAAAATTCCCTAAGACTTTTATACACAACTGAAAATAACACATTTCACAATTCGTTTAAAATTTCATGTGCACATAATTCATTTTGAGTTATACGTTTGTTTATCACCTTGTTTTTTTGATTTGCAAAGTGCTACACCTTCTTAAATCACTCTTTTGGCAGATATAAATCTATTTTTATATTAGTCCTCGCCCTTATTATTATTAAAAACATGTATTTCCCTCATTGCAAATAGCCTCTGGATACTTTTGGGAAATAAATTATGTGCTTTATACATTTATGCAATTTTGGTTCGTAATATAGGAGTTGATTTACAATCCTTAGAGCTCTTTTCTTTAGCATAGAAAGAAATCATTGCTATCAACTTTTTCTTGACCATCAGTTCAGTTTGCTATAGTACTGAGGGCTTTTTCTGTGCAGGCTCCTCTAAAGGTGCATTAAAGGGGTCATATTATGCTTTTTCACTCTTTCAACTTTGTAATGTTGTTGTTTGAGCATAAAAAAGATCTGCAAGGTTACAAAGCTCAAAGTCCACTCCAAAGGGAGATATTTTATTTTTACTCGTTTGGACTACAACGTGTTTTTTCCGGGCTTTGTGAAGTCATAATGTTACTTATTTAAGTAATCCCCACCCACGGAATACACAAAAAAGGGGACGAGGCCTGGAGAATCTGCTGCTACGTCAAAGAGACGATGTTTTTACTACCCCGTTCCCAAAACTCATTTGTTTGACCTTCCTAAGGCTGACAAACTTGGTTAAGGCTGACGAGAGTGGTTAAAATTGATTTTAAACACTGTCCGTGAACATTATTACCCCGACTTTCATCTGTGCGCTGCACATTTTACCGAGAACAGCGTCTCCTGAAATGGAGCAGTTCCCACTTTGTCGGGACAATCTGTTGTTTATGGATGACAACTTGTAAGTATGTCTTATTATTTGTAGTTGAGTTTTCGATTAACAGTTTCAATTATACGTTTTATGTTGTTGCTATGATGTAAATAAAGGGCAAAGCTTTGCCTCCGCTCACTTTCTAGCCAACACTACTGTTGATAGAGTTTTGTGATCGATTACTGTTCGTATTATCATAGTTTTCCGACAAATATCATGATTAAATGGTGTTTTAACGTATCTAAGATCTATAAGAAAATTAAAAACAAACAAACATACCACTCTGAAACGTCCTGGGAAATCTGTGCTTGCAAAGTCCATGCATGAAATCCGTTCTGGTCGATCTTCTTATTTGTTAACATTGTCAGTAGTGATGCACCGAAATGAAAATTCTGGGCCGAAACCGAAAATTTAGGATGCACTTGGCCGAAAACCGAAACTGAGGCCGAAAATGGCTTCTTTTAAAAACTTATATATATATTGCTTGAATTTAATGGATCTGAAATGAAAAATCACAATATAATAATCAAACTTTTATTAACAGTTACATAACAAAACATAAAATATTTTTAACAATAAATATAAATAATAATTATTCTTCAAGTTTTATGTTCCATCAAATAATATAGTTTTTTAAAAATTGTGCAAAAAAAATCCACAATTTTGGAGATTTTTGCAGAACAAATGTTACATATTGTAACTTTGGTGTCCTCTCGTATAGGGCTGTCATTTTTGTGAAAAAAAAAAAATCCTGTTCGATTTTTGAGACATAGGCAAAGTGTTCATTGAATCGTTAGTAAATTGCCTATATTTGGCGTTGATCCGTTTTCAACAGCAAATATAGGCAAATCCACGGACAACTAAACGGGCATTAGGGCGAACATAAAGAGGGCGCTTGAGACGCGCACAAGTCAGCAATGTGGACTGCCATAACATCAATGAAAAACATTACTGAAGGCTACATATTATGCACTATATTATGCAGAAATAGGCTATGTGTGTGTGTGTCAGAACCTGCAGTTGCTGTGTGACGCGCGTTCGCTGCGAGCGTTATAGTGATGAGCTGGACGCGCTCCGAGAGAAGGCCGTTAAAATCGATTCCCTATTTTCGTTTTCGAAACTTGTGTCGGTTGGTCCGATCGATTGTGCAATAAGTGACAGCCATTTGACATGCTTAATCTTTGATAGGCAGACGCGTGATAACAGCTCGACCGTGAGTGAAACCTAAGCGCTTGCGCACGGATGGGAGGGGCGGGAGACATTCATTTTCGGTTTACGTTTTCGGCTGTTTTTTTTATTTCGGCCCGAAACCGATAATGCCATTTCGGCCGAAAATTTTCGGCGACCGAAATTTCGGTGCACCCCTAATTGTCAGGGTCTGAATCAGGCTTGAATTGGTTTTAAATTGACGCCATCTTTAATATTTACACCTGAGCAGATGAAACTGGTGGTTATGGAAAGGGGTGTG
Source organism: Vimba vimba (assembly GCA_022828995.1). NCBI lineage: Eukaryota > Metazoa > Chordata > Actinopteri > Cypriniformes > Leuciscidae > Vimba > Vimba vimba. Next base: position 2,360,798 of record CM040822.1, read on the forward strand.
ACAATTCCCAAATACACAGTGCCAATCACAACACACATTTCGTATTTCGGAAGGAGGGGCTTCATCGAAACTGGAACTATACGGCGCGCTCTCTTTAAGATGTTTAACCCCTAAACATGAATGTTTGACGATCTCTTTAGCGATGTCATGTTTTCAATGTTTTATCTCTCTTAGGAATAGGACATTGAGTGTGATCATCAATACTGTTTGAAGCTTCCAGGAGTGAAAACCATCTCTTGACAGATTTACAGCAAATGTTTTGGGATGTTGGCCATGTCTGAAGTAATGTTGAGTCCAGAGCTAGCAAACAATCCTCAGTTCACGCATCATATATCAGATGATTTTATGAGCACCGTTTCTGAGTATCACAGCTTTTAAAGGAATTCTTCACCCAGAAATGAAAATGCTCATTTATTCGCCCTCATGCCAAACTTATATTACTTTTCTTTATCTTAGATACTCTTTTCAATTCAATGAGAGTTAATCTCATGCAAAGCATATGGCTTCAGACGACACAGTGCATGTGTTGTATTGACCAACTATTATGGTGCTTTTGTAACTGAAGTTCCTGTTTATTGTAATCACATGGAAAAGACTGAACAAAGATGTCATGCACATTTCGACACACTTTGGTTAGATAACAGAACATCTAGAATGAAAATCTGCTGTTGTTTTTAGGATTTGCCATGCATAGAGGAGCTGTCCAACACATCGCTGTTCTCCTCGCCATCTGAATCTCTGTCGGAGTATCCAGACCCTTCAGGATTTGGCACCGATAGCCTGGCACAGTTACCCGCTGAGGGCACCGCCGCACCGATGTGCTGGGATATACCTGGACACAGTCAGAGACAGGTATTTATACACTGGTTTTCTCTCAGATATTCATTTGTCCGACATTTTCACTGGTCCTGCCACAGAACTCAGTTACAATCAGCACGTTTGCGTGCATGTTCTTAAATTTTCATTTATTTTTATTAGTAGTAATAGTAATTTGTAATAATTATTTTAATTTATTATTAGTAAGTAGGGGTGTAACAATATATTGGGTCACAATATAACGCAATACAAAAATGCGATATATTGTGAAAAATTTAGAACAAATTTAAGTTTTCAGAGTTTTAGTGTCAGTACTACATTAAACTACTATATATAATGTTGAATATAATGTATAATAATGCAATGTGGGAATATTTGTGGGTCCTGTTAATGCCAAATGTCTGATGTTACCAGTAAAAAGTGGCCTACATTATTTTAAATATATCTAGTCAGTGAAAGAGTGCATATTCGTCTAAAATAATTCTGTGTTTTTAGCTTCAGAATCATGAATATGTTTATTCTGGTGTCTCTATTGTCCTGTGCTTTGGGTTTCAGCACCAAGTCCGATTCATTTACACCCACAATGCAATACCAAATTTAGCATTTTAATCAACAGTTAATTTTTTGTTAACATTTTACCATATGTCTTGGAGTATCGCAATAATATCTTATTGTGAGTTCAGTATCGTGACATGGAGTCGTTACACCCCTATTAGTAAGTTATTAGTAAGGTACACAGTTAGATTTTTGCCCATTACCCCAGTTTTGCCGGCATGAAAACACTTTTGCTATCAGATTAAAGCCGATGGAGAAGTGTGAACACAAATTTGTTTTCTACCTAAATAAAAGCTGTATGGTTTAATGTTTGAAAGCATTAAAGACCACCATAAATATTAGTTATTTTTAGTTGTTATATTTGTTGTATAGTCATAACGTCTTTAACTGATCACATGCTTGCATAGATAATTGTAGTAACTGATTTTTAGTCGATCGTATTAGCATGTAGCCTGAGTCCTATTCCTCGTGTGTGCATCATCTCCTCTGTGTCCGTGTTCTTCAGCAGAACCTGAGTGCGTTTCCAGGCCGGTTGGATGACTTCAGCGCGATCCTGTCCGCGTCAGTGGCAGGATTCAAGGTAGACTCTCTTCTTACCTTTTTCTAATACTCTCTCCTCTATTTCATCACATTTCATCATCCTGTGTTTTCTGCCTCCCTCCTTCATTTCTACAGCCTGCTCCTCCACCGCCACCAGAGGAAGAGGAGGAGGCGGACGAGGAAGAGGCCGAGGATTTGGGGCACGCGGACACATACGCCGAATACAAGCCATCGAAATGTAAACTGACATGTCATATCATATCATATCAATCTACAGCACAGGGGTGGGCAGTATGAGTACGGTCATGGTGTATGACACGTCATAGTTATTTTATGGTCCAAACTAAGTCTTAAAATGTCTTTCATTTTGTTTTCTCAAATTTAAGGTAATAAAATGTCCTATATTTTAGAAGGTATATTAATGGTGTTTACATAATGTAAGAAGAATCTTTTTCGGCAGCACGTGATCCTTTAATACTAACACTTTCTTTTCTATCCTATATCTATAAAAAAGAAATAAAGAAATAAAAATTATGTACTGCATTAGACTCAACTGGGAATGGTCACATCACTTGCATGTTGTTGTCCTATTGTTAGTTTAATTGCTTATATTTCTGTCTTTATTTCCAAGTCGTTTTGGATAAAAGCTTCTTTAATGATTAAATGTAAATAATGGTATATTAACGATATTAAGATCTTAACGGTCTTAATTATCATTTTAAGAGACCTTAAATTTGGGAACGAAATAACAGTAACTGCGATAGGCAAGCTTATTTGTATTGCACATTTAATACACAGTGGTAGTTCAAAGTGCTTTACATAAAACAAAATAATAATAATGCACCGATCATGATTTTTCATGGCCAATTTATTTATTTATTTTTTTACAAGCAAATTGACCAATTCCGAAACAGTTTCAGTGTCTTCAGATCATCAGCGCAGTGTAGAGAGAGCGTGTGCTCACGGTTGCCAGATGGCAAAGATTGAGTAAATCACAGGGTCAGAAAATGGATCCTTTTAACAGAAAAGTTCTGAGTTGGGGATTTAAAATCTTGACATCTGGCAACCGCAAACATGAACGCTCGTAGTAGAAGCAGTCAGCAATATTTTATCCTTTTTTTTTTTAACTACATTTTAGTCTTGTCTTATTCTGTTAATCATATTGCATGTTAATATAGTCGCAGTTATCGTTTACTGACCTTGGTGTCGTCTCATCTAAAAGTCCGAGATTCTCGTCCGAAATTTGCGCACTTTAAAAAATAAATACGACCTCATGTTTTGTCAATCACGTTTAAACACAGCCTCTGAAACTTTTGTCCGTCATAAAAAATTTCGGATCGGATACGTTGCAAGCGTTTTGAGATGTGTTTTGACAATTCAGAGCCACCGAATGACAAATAACACTAGTTAATACACATACATTTCTACATTAGTCCATCCTTCTGCCCACCCCTACTACAGCAAAAACTCAACTCGATTTAATATTTTGTGGTGTCTCCGTGTCAAACAAGTGCTCTGTTCACATGTGTGCAGCTACTATTGGAATCTCTCACCCTGACATCGTAGTGGAGACCAACACACTGTCCAGCGTTCCTCCTCCCGACATCACCTACACACTGTCCATTTCAGACAGCACCATTAACTCTGGCCTGCTCTCCGCCCTGCAGCTCGAGGCCATCATCTACGCCTGCCAGGTACTGTTCCTCTGCGCTCCCTGTGCACTTTACTTTCGCCTCTTCTGTCTCTGTTATTGTCTGTTTCCACTCAGAAATGTTAAGGTTAAAGGAGTTCACTTTCAAATAAACATTTCCTGGTAATTTACTCACCCCCATGTCATCCAAGATGTCCATGTCTTTCTTTCTTCAGTCGAAAAGAAATGAAGGTTTTTGAGGAAAACATTCCAGGATTTTTCTCCATATAATGGACTTCAATGGCAACCAACGGTTTGAAGGTTCAAATGGGAGTTTCAGTGCAGCTTCAAAGTCTCGACACGATCCAGCCGAGGAATAAGAGTCTTATCTAGCGAAACCATCGCTCATTTTCTAAATAAAATAAAAATTATATACTTTTTAACCACAAACGCCCGTCTTGTACCATCTCTGAGACGCGTTTCGTCATCACGTTGGAAAGGTCACGCGTGACAGTCGGAAGTGCCAACCCAGTGTTTACAAGTTTGGAGTAGGAGGACCGTTCAAAGTCATTGTATGTTGAATGACACATATTTATATGTATTTGTGTCAGTTTATTGTTTAAAATGGTCCTTACGTGTGCATATCCCGGATGTTTAACGACGTCACGGTCGACCTTTCCAACGTGATGACGTAATGTGTGGCGCATCTCAGAGATGGTACAAGACGGGCATTTGTGGTTAAAAGTATATCATTTTTGTTTTGTTTTTAGAAAATGACCGATGGTATCTCTAGATAAGACCCTTATTCCTCGGCTGGGATCATGTCGAGACTTTGAAGCTGCACTGAAACTCACATTTGAACCTTCAAACCGTTGGTTGCCATTGAAGTCCATTATAAGGAGAAAAATCCTGGAATGTTTTCCTCAAAAACCTTCATTTCTTTTCGACTGAAGAAAGAAAGACATGGACATCTTGGATGACATGGGGGAGAGTAAATTGTCAGGAAATGTTTATTTGAAAGTGAACTCCTCCTTTAAGGTATACTTTATTGTCCCAGAGGGAAATTTGTCTTGGGCTCAAAAATACAGCCACTGCATCACATAAAACAAATAGTAAAATGACAAAATAACACAATACAAAAACACCAAAACACATAAATTATGTCTCTAAAAAAAAAATGTCTAGTACAAATGTATGACGTTGCCTTTGTGTTTGTGTTCTTCAGCAACACGAGGTGATTCTTCAGAACGGTCAGCGAGCGGGTTTTCTGATCGGAGACGGGGCTGGTGTTGGGAAGGGACGCACTGTGGCCGGAATCATACTGGAGAATTTTTTAAAGGGAAGGAAGAGAGCACTATGGTAAACACACACACATGTGTCCCTAACACGCCTGATGAGTCAAATGAGTTTGACTGAACGTGAACCTTAAGGTCCGTGCACAACGGATTATCGTGTGCGCTTTTCGTCAACATTTAATGCCTCGTGACTAAACAAAGGGCGCCAATGTGAGTATTTTACTTTTTTTTTTTTTTAAACGCCATTGGTTAGTTTTTTTTGTTTGACACGTCGCGTTTAAAACTGGCCGACCAATGAGATTAGCGCTTTAGTTCATGTTCCTGGAGCTGGTGAAGTTACAGTACTTGGCATAGACGTTATAAATATTATGGCGCTCAAGCACAAAACGGTCACACATTGATAGAAGACGAAGATGCAACGAGGCAAGATGAATGCAGAGCTGCTGGTCTCTTTGGTGTCTGAACGCACAGAACTTTATGACAAACGCCACAGCGACTACAAAAATCTCGATAAGAGGGAGCTGTTATGGAGAGAAATTGCAGATCAAATAGGATTCAGGGAGTGAATCAGCGCATCGCCAGTGAAAATCGATTGAGTATGAACATAAAGACGTGCCGAAAAACGCGCGATAATCGTCCTGGTGTGCACGGGCCTTCAGAGTTTAAATTCTCCATTCATTATGATGACTTCATGCATAACAGAGGGAACTTGATTATTTTTTTAGGTTCAGTGTGTCAAATGATCTGAAGTACGATGCTGAGAGAGATCTCAAGGACATAGAAGCTCTCAACATCCCTGTGTTTGCTTTAAATAAGGTTTGTGAACCAGTTTTATTTACATCAGTATTGCACACGTTAGGGTTCTTCCAAATGTGATGGAAGATGAACTAACAGCGTTTGTGAGTTAAAAGCTAATGTTTAAATCATAATTATAATAAATCATAATAAATGATTGATTGATTGATTGATTTATAATACATTTTAATACTAATTATAATATAAAAACAATCAAAATAAAAATATTTTATTAAAAAAATTTAAATTGTAAATATTTTTTTAAATATTAAAAACTATTTTATTTCTTTACATGCATTATTTTTTATTTCAGTTTTATTAATTTTAATACTTAAACCGTATTTATTTCATTTAGTTACAGACACAACATTTTCTTATTTTCTTGTAAATTCATCTATTTTTTTTTTAATTCTATTTCAGTTTTATTTCAATTAATGAGAATTATTTTAAATAGTTTTAATTTCACTTAACAACACTGCTTTAAACCTACAAATGTGTTAAATTGTTGAAACATTAACTTAAAATACCAGGCGTCTTTAAGTGACAATTTTAGGTCACAGGGGTTCGACTGGCAAAAAGTTTGAAAATTCCTGCATTACTCGTTTCATTACTAGATGAATCAGGCTTTTTGAACAAATCTCTTGAATTAATGATTCAATGACTCACTCATAAAGACTTCACTTGTTTCATTACTAGATGAATCAGGCTTTTTGTACAAATCTCTTGAATTAATGATTCAATGACTCACTCATATATTCTTCACTTGTTTCATTACTAGATGAATCAGGCTTTTTGTACAAATCTCTTGAGTTAATGATTCAATGACTCACTCATATATTCTTCACTTGTTTCATTACTAGATGAATCAGGCTTTTTGTACAAATCTCTTGAGTTAATGATTCAATGACTCACTCATATATTCTTCACTTGTTTCATTACTAGATGAATCAGGCTTTTTGTACAAATCTCTTGAGTTAATGATTCAATGACTCACTCATATATTCTTCACTTGTTTCATTACTAGATGAATCAGGCTTTTTGAACGAAGCTCTTGAATTAGTGCAATTAATTAATGATTCAATGACAAATACATTTTTAACAGTTACTTGTCAATGTTGCTTGATGTTATGATGTAATTGACAAAACCGTTATTTGAAGCATTTAGTTACTTTCAAAAGATCTATTTTGATTGCTTCCATAGACATCAGTGTTTATATCCGAACTATAAACTTTTACCCCAATAATTCTGTGGGAATATGAATATTTGTAACACAGAAATAATGATTTGCAGATTGCACATTTGAATGTTCGCGGCGCTGCATGATTCCGGTGTGACCGTTATTAATCTTTTCCTCTTTCATACAGATTAAATACGGAGATACGGCTACCTCAGAGGGCGTTCTTTTCGCCACATACTCAGCGCTGATCGGAGAGAGCCAGGCCGGCGGGCAGCACCGCACCAGACTCAAACAGATCCTGGACTGGTGCAAACCCAACTTTGATGGAGTCGTATCCTTCACGTCCAGCTTGTGCATTTATTTTAAATCTTAACTGGAGTTTTAGCAGCATTTCAGCATTAATTGGCGTTCAACAAGAGTGTTTGTCCATTTTCAAATGCGATACACAATATCGTTGCAGCAAAACCTGTTTCATGCTGTACCTTTACGAGTGATGTATAATATAATATCTAAATGACTTGTGTTATAACTGGCTAACCTCTGTGTACCAGCACAGTTCACATTGTCATTCATCAGGGATTAACATAATACTGATTAACTGTTAAGTAAGGGATATACCATGGCTAGCTGTGCATTATATGATTTTAATGCACGATGTGGAGGCAAAGAACCGCGCAAAATGGAGGCCATGGATTTTCCCGATTATAACATGGTTATTTGGCAGCAATGACAATTTAAAGCTTTTATTCATGTTTGTAGCGCAATATTTAACCGGAAGGGTAAAAATGTATGGTTATTTCCATCAGTTACAGCTCGTTAGATCTAGAATTCTGCCCGCTTTGAATCAGACAGAGAGATAAAGTAGTGCATAAGATTACATTTATTTTAATGAATGAATTAAAGCATATATTTGAATTAGCAATTCAGTAGCAAAGCTATTTTATTAATAAAAGTCACTGGGCAGGGTTGATAACTTTCTGTGCTCCTGAATGTTTCTGTGTGTGCACGATCTCTCTGTGTGTGTGTGTGTGTGTGTGTGTGTGTGTGTGTGTGTGTGTGTGTGTGTGTGTGTGTGTGTGTGTGTGTGTGTGTGTGTGCACTTTAATGAAAACAGCGCATTAATATAGAACAGTGATTAAACTGACTTGGAACTACCTGTGCATTAAACTTTGCATTTTATTGTACACCTTCCAGCCAATTAGAAACGAGTATTCAGACAGACCATGGCATAATATGTATTAACAAAAGTATTGTAGTAGTGCTGTTGACCCTTGACCTTTAACCTCTGTCAGATTGTGTTTGATGAGTGCCATAAGGCTAAAAATGCGACTTCCACCAAGATGGGTAAAGCCGTCCTGGATCTGCAGAGCAAACTCCCCCGGGCGAGAGTAGTGTACGCCAGTGCCACAGGTGGGTGCTCACCACACCGTCTTTACACTCACTACATGTGTGTCAGGCGTATGTAATTGGCCTTCGCTACTCTGGTTTTATTTTTTATAAGGTATTGATCACACCTTTATTTACATATAGTTTTTTTTTTAAATCGTTACAAAGGAAGTTTATGGAAGCTTGTTTCTGCCACAGAATAGAACAATTTAAAAGATAATTGGGACTTTATCTCGCAATTCACTTTTTTCCTCAGAATTGCGTGATATAAAGTCACAATTGCGTGTTACAAAGTCAGAATTGTGAGTATATACCGTCCAGGAATGTGCTCCAATGTGACGTCACATTGGAACAGGCCCCGCCCACAACAACTCCACCCTATTAGCATAGACTCCGCCCCTCAGATTCTTATTAAAGCTGCTAAAGTTGTTCAGTCGAGCAGTGAGTGATTTTCTGTTGCTGTTGTTTGATTCATATTAACAGCATACAGTAGGTACTGTATATTTCACTTTAATACACAGATCTAATATACACATTCAATTTATTTCCCTGCTGTTTGTTCACAGACATAACCGACTGTGTTTGTGAACTTTGTGTTTTTGACATAACTTTGTGCACTCAGAAAACCATATATCAAAAATTTAGACTGATATGGCTTTAAAACGCAAGCAGATAATAAACTTTCATGATGATAAAGAACAGCAATGTCACATGACCGTTTTGCAGATTGCCAAAAACTAAGAAAACATCTGTTTGGTTTTGATTGAGTATTGGAGTCACGTACTGCACAGGCTCCGCCCTCTTCTGCATACGGGGGCGGGAAGCAGCAGCTCATTTGCATTTAAAGATACATGCACAAAAACACCGAATGTTTTTCCTTCCTCTCAAAAATAGGTGTTTACAACGTGGTATAATAAATTATCTGTGGGATATTTTGTGCTGAAACTTCACAGACACATCCTGGGGACGCCTGAGATTTATATTACATGTTGTAAAAAGAGGCATAATAGGTCCCCTTTAAAGGGGGTTTATTATGGTTTAATTTATTAAAATCTCTTGGTCTTTGTGGACTTATGAGATCTAAGAGTTTCCTACCTTTATCATTCTCGTTCTCTAGGTGCTTCAGAGCCAAAGAATATGATCTACATGAGCCGATTGGGGATCTGGGGGCAAGGAACACCGTTCAAGACCTTTGACGACTTCTTGCATGCTATTGAGAAGAGGTCAGAGTTCATCCTGAGCATCACAGTGGTTTAGATTTCTCAGATGATGACAAAATGATCACTTTTTAAAACTATTCTCTTATAAACATTTGCTCAATTCTCACCTTCGTTCTTCCAGGGGTGTTGGTGCCATGGAGATTGTTGCAATGGATATGAAAGTGAGTGGCATGTATATTGCACGGCAGCTGAGCTTTTCCGGCGTGTCCTTCCGTATCGAGGAGATTTCACTGGACGAAGAGTTTAAACTGGTCTACAACAAAGCAGCTAGACTGGTGAGAGAAACCAGTTCTTATTTTATCAGTTCTTTTGTCTTTGGGTCGTTATATTTCTCACAGATTTCTGCTCGTTCTAAATCATTTATAGATATAGTAGCATAGTAAAGATTACATTTATATGAATGCATTAGTGTGAGAGAGAGCGATTGCGTGTGAATAGTGAAGCTGTGTGTTTTAGTTACTGTGAAATATATGCTAGAACTTTTCAGTTTCTAAGCTATTTTATTGATATATTACAGAACAGAGATTACAATACATTTCTGCGCCACTGAATGATTCTGTTAGTGCGTGATATGCGCACTACTTTCTGTGTGTGTGTTCGTAATGCAGCAGCAGTTTATAATGGCGATTAACTTAGCTGTACAATAAGCTGTGTAAAATGTAAAACGTTAAAGTGGACTTCTTATATCTTGTTTAAGTGGACTTCAAACATTTCTTATCCTGTTGCGCCCTCTACAGGCCATGATCAGCGACTAGTCGACGTCAAGCTTAAAGGGCACATAACACACACAGTTTCTGCCAATCTCATGTTAATCTTGAGTACATATTGAGCAGTATTGCATCCTTCATATCTCCGAAGAGTCTTTAGTTTGATCAGATTTATAAAAGACAGATGCGCAGTACCGCTTCTTTCCGAAAACAGCCAAGCTCCTGAAGGCGTGCCGTGGGCGGAGCTAAAGAGTCACGCAAAATACATCATCGCATTATCCATAGATGACTTTTGATTCACTATATGTTCGTGTTGTTTACATTATATGCACTTATGCACCGATTGCCAACAAAACACAGACATTTGATGTTACTTACCGCCTGCAATTCCGGCTCTTGAAGGATCTTTTATCTCTGGAACTGCTCCATCTTTCAGTTTCAAACGATCTGCAAATCCAGCGTCGAACTGGGCCTAGTTTATAAAACATTCGTCAGCGAAATGCCAAGAACAAACAAACACACTTGTACAACTCCGTTCATACAAATACTCCATCATACGTCCAACTCATTTTTTAAAACTTTGGCCATGTTTAGCATGAGAATCTCTTTAACATTATAAATAAGTCAGAATGCTTGAAATAGCATTAGCCATCCTCTTTAAAGCGTCACGGCAGACCATTAAAGTCGACTAGTCTGTTCAACCCCTAGTGTGGACAAAAGGCCAAAACATAACGATAAAGATGCAATTTCTAATGTATCCGGATTAATGTAGACGTAACCTAAGACTCTGCCATGATTTGTCCAGTGATTTTGATTACATGAAATTTAAAATCCTCCTTTCTCTCTCTAGTGGGCTGAGGCTCTCGAGTTGTTCACCCGAGCTGCGGACACGCTGGGTCTGGCCTCCCGGAAGTCTCTCTGGGGTCAGTTCTGGGCGTCACACCAGAGGTTTTTCAAGTACCTCTGCATCGCCGCTAAAGTCCGTCGCCTGGTTGAGCTCGCTCAAACTGAGATGCAACACGGCAACGTGAGTCGGGATCAATATTTGTGCTTTTGCTTGTTATATAAACCCATAGAAAGGTTTTACTATTCAGGTACAAGGTCCTTTAAGTGCTTGAAGCACTTGAATTTGACCTTCTGAAATTGAAGTCCTGGAAAACAGCCATATTTATGAAAAGGCACTTGAAAAGTGCTTGAATTATTGAAAGACTATGTGAAATTGGTGCTTAATTTTATTGATAAAACAATCTTTTCACGCAAAATGAACGCCACAGCCCATCTGATAATAGATATGGAGCCATTTTGCATGGCTATGAGTGTGATATTGCTCATAAATATCCAAGTGTATGATACAGCTTTCATTCTTCAATCAATCATACATTCATGAGAAAAATAATCTGAAAAAGGAAAGCGATATCTTGTCATAGTGTCCTTTCAATGGTTAAAGTTACAACAGTCATTTCATTTGCTGCACTTTATTTGTAGTTAATTTTTATTTATCCATTTACCTTTTTAGAATTTGAAATATAATAAAGATATTGTTTCATAATTGAGATCTCTGATTGTAGTCCTTGAAAACCAAAAAAAAGTAGTGCTTAAAGTCCTTTGGAATTTAATTTTACAGTATCTGTACGAACCCTGACTGTTTTAAATGTAAAATGTTTTAAATATCCTTACCCAGTAATAGGGCTGCAAGATTAATCGAAATTAAACCAAAATTGCTATATGGCTTAGAGCGATTGTCAAATCGCAAAATCTGTGATTTAATTAAACAAATATATGCAATGTGTGTTTCAGAGTGAAGCACGGCACTGTGTTTATTTACACATGAGCAGCTCATTATTAAATTTTTTCAGTGTATTAGATCATCTTGGATCCATACGAACTTCATCTCTGCGTGTGTCGCGTATAACATATAACATACGGCAACCATCTTCTCAAACTTGTAATGATAAGCTCTTTTAAACCGAACGTTATCAACAAAAAAAAGGCTTTCCGGCAAAAAAGCTTGATGGTTTAATGTTTAAAAAATTAATAAATGAAGAATATTGTAATTTAAAGCTGTATTGTAAAATAAAATTATCTCTTACATTCTCATTTTTTTTACAGAGATATATTACAATAGTAAGATTTCTTATGTTATTATTAACATTTCATTTAGTAATAATAATGATCATAAATAATGGTGATAAAAATAATAATTGTTGTTATTATTAATATATACTAATATATAAATGTATAATCACAACATTTTTAGCCAAATTGTGCATCCCGACAAACAAGCACAGCAAACCTGCAACTTTTTTTAAATCAAGTTTTATCATGCAGCCCTACTTGGTATTTCCAGACATCTGGAAAGGTAAATTAATTTTTAAAAGTGTGGAAACCATGTTTTAAGTGTTTCACTAATTGTGTCCAATCGCCTCTCTCCCATGTCACTTCAAACAGTGCATCGTGATTGGCCTGCAGTCCACTGGAGAGGCCCGTACTCGAGAGGTCCTGGACGAGAACGATGGACACCTGGACAGATTCGTCTCCGCTGCTGAGTGAGTGCACTGAAACTATTTAAAGCAAGCCATTTTTCATCAGTGGCTTGTACAGCTTCTGTCTGTTTGAATGGGGAAAGATGGAAATTAGAGCTGCACGATTAATCACATTGAAACCGCATGCGATTTGGCAAAGGCTGCGACAAAAATCATATTTGTCGATTATTCCCTTGAAATTGTAATTGCAATTTATTAATTACGATTGTCACAATTTACATTGAATGATGTTTTGAATAGCTTTATACCATTGTTTGAAGCCATATTTATACCATATTATTATATCAAAATAAACATCTGAAAACACTCTTTCTGAAAAACTTATATTGCAAAACTAAACTACAATTAAAACAATGGGGAAAAAACCCTTAAGATAAGCTGTAGAAAAGAAAAAAACACATCTTAAGCACACAGAATAATGTAAGTGGACGTTTTTTTTTGTAATTGCGCCTTTGAACGATTACATAATTGTGGCATCCGTAATTGTAATCGCGATTACAGATTCGATTAATTGTGTAGCCGTAGCTGCCATTATTTTATGCTCATCTTATCAGTGCAGCGGCTGATCGGTAGTAAATGCTCCATCTGAACACCAGAGGGCGTCACACACACACACACACACACACACACACACACACACACACACACACACACACACACACACACACACACACACACACCCATCCATCCACACCACATATCCCTCTGAACACCAGAGGGCGTCTCTCACTCACACACACACACACACACACACACACACACACACACACACACACACACACACACACACACACACACACCACTCTGAACACCATAGGGCATCACACACACACACACACCCATACCACACCACATATCCCTCTGAACACCAGAGGGCGTCTCTCTCACACACACACACCACATATCCTTCTGAACAGCAGAGGGAGTCACACACACCACACACACACACACTCACACACACACCACTCTGAACACCATAGGGCATCACACACACACACACACACCCATACCACACCACATATCCCTCTGAACACCAGAGGGCGTCACACACACACACACACACACACCACATATCCCTCTGAACACCATAGGGCATCACACACACACACACCCACCCATCCACACCACATATCCCTCTGAGGGCATCTCACACACACACACGCCAAATATGCCCCGCCGCAGAAATACAGTAACACACATCATTCCAGGAAATCCCTATAGGGCATCACACTATCTGTAGCTGAATAAACAGAAGATTGAAACGCTTTCATTGATAAAACACGACTAATAAACACACGACTGCCTTATTCTGTGTAAGAAGCCACATCATCTCACAGAAGGATGAGCGCAGCTGTCGCTATGAAGTGAGTTTGGAGTAAAAGCATGTTATTAAATGTCGTCTTTTGTTGGACGAGAGGTTCATAAATGCTTTTTCAAATGCACGTTATAAGCGCCTCAAACTCGCAGTGCTTTCAGACGGAGCAGCGTTTACAGAGCCGTACATTAATGATGACCTGCGCATAACAAATAATCGCAGATCAAAATCGCGATAAGCCAAATCGGTTTAAGTGCGATTACATGTAAATTGCCATTAATCATGCAGCCCTAATGGAAATCTCCAACAAATCACCAATAGGCCAATCAGAATTCCAGAGAGCTGGATAAAATGGACACATATCTGTGCATTATGGTCTGTGATTATAAGAACTGGATTGAGATGTGTGTGTTTTTGTCATGCAGGGGTGTTTTCCAGTCATTAGTGCAGAAACACTTCCCAACACAGAAACCCAAAAGAGAGAAAAGTGCCGCAAGCAAGAGGAAACGTAAGTCACATCTTATTTTCCTTCAATCAAACGTTGATTTGTCTCCGGGCCTTTTGGTCTGTGGGTTTTTGTTATGAATATTTTCTGAAACCGTTTCTTTGTTTTCTGAAGGAAAGCCCAGAGGCCGGACTGCAAAATTTCCGAAGCACTGTGTGGAAGTGGGCGGGGTTATTAAAATCAGCGACGATTCAGACTCCGACTCAGATGAGATTGACAGCGAGTCGAACTCCTCCCCTGAATCACTACAGGACAATGATGATGTGATTTTCGTGAACCACATCAACGGGCCTGCTGGTAGGTTGACTTTAAATGCAAGATAAAATCACAATTTAGATCTATTAGTTGAGTCTTAGGGTGTGTTCACATCGAGTGGCAACCATCCGGTTTCTCTCTTGAATCCAACACGGAAGTGACTTAAGCTGCAGTTCATCGACTGGCCACTAGATACAGGCTCCAAAACAGAGTCAAGCCTATAGACCCCCATGTTAAACTGCCCAACTTTACAGCAGAATAAAATAATTTACAGACTGATACAAAAAGTGGTTTTGGTCTATATAGCTAATTTTGCCCATCATGACGACTGTAAGGGGGGTGATTTTTTTATTTATTTATTTTTTTATAACTCATCCGTTTAAATTATATTAAGCCGTAAAGTTCTGCATAATTAAGGAGGCGTGGCCACTTGAGTGACAGGTGGATTGCCGCTGATGTCTGCTGTCTGTTAGCGTCACGTCATCTCAGCTAATTTCCCCCTGCTGCACATTTTCGATTATCAGGCAAGATGGCGACGGCCGGCTCCGCCCACTTTGGGCTTAAAAAATGCTCTTCAGAAACACTACGGGTGACTTCACACACATTACGTCCATATTTTTTTAGTGTATGGTTCACACTTGGCCAGTTTGGATCGATATTAAAGGGGTGGTTAATTTTTAATTTAGTTTAATTTTAAACTTTAGTTAGTGTGTAATGTTGCTGTTTGAGCATAAACAACATCTGCAAAGTAACAACGCTCAAAGTTCAAAGCAAAGGAAGATATTTGCTTTTAATGAAATCGTTTTTTAAGGACTACAACAAACGGCTGGTAGAGACTACACCACATTCCTCCTGGGTTAGTGACATCACCAACCCTAGAATTTACATAAACCCCGCCCCCGGAACACGATTTATAGATTATCAAGACAGAATATGCTAATCAATGACTAGAAGATAACTATACATAAGCTACATAAATTTATCAACTAACCATTCATAAATGTTGTCTACATGTTGTCACTTCTTGAGTCTCTCCATCTTTCTGACTCCGGTTTGAGCTTAAAAGGCTAAAAGTTTTTGAAATGTTCAGTGCATGTGTGTGTGAGGTAAAAGGACACGAGCTGTTGAAGCTCCGCCCCCTGTGCTGGGAGCAGCAGCTCATTTGCATTTAAAGGGACAGACTCACCCTCAAAAAGCGACAATTTTAACATGCTATATAAAAATATCTGTGGGGTATTTTGAGCTGAAACTTCACACACACACTCTGGGGACATCAGAGACTTTTTTTGCATCTTGTGAAAAGGTCATTATACCACCCCTTTAAATGTGGTTATTTGATCTAACCGCAGTTGTTGCAGATGATTATTGCGCTCTTTTAAACTGCACAAGTGGGAGACATAAACCAAAAGAAATAGACAAGCACCAATTAAGTTAGCGTGCACTATGTTCAAAGTCATCTGAAGCCATTCCACAGCTTAATGTGAGGGACTAAGTTAAATATTGCTAAATAATTGTTAAATAAGTTCACGGAAACTCGTCTTCCCACCGTTGTGGCTGTCAGTCATTCTCCGTTCAGCATTCAAACCCAGAACATGGCATTGTTTTGAATGTTCTGAAACTTAAATATACATCATAGAAGATTTTTTTTTGTATCTTTAGGTTCGGTGTTTATGCTAAGCAGACCAGGACTAAATGTATAATTTTCGGTACAAAAAGAGCCGAACTACATGTGTGAAGGGTTTTTTTTTTTTTTTTTCTGGTCTCTGCGCTTGCACATTTATAGTCACTGTGTGTTTTAGAAGAGTTGACTCCTGCCGTTCTGTTCATTCAGGGAGTGAAGGAGTGCAGATGCAGCTCACACTTATTAAATCAGGCCTAATTTCTGTCTAGACGGCTAAACCACACAGGAGTGATTAAGGTCTGTTCTAGACTCTATGTGCTGAATCATCCTGTGTGTGTGTGTGTTTTCAGCTAAACTAGAAGAACTTAAGCAGAGGCTTCTGGGTAAAATAGCAGAGCTGGGGAAAGAGCTGCCACTCAACACTCTTGACGAGCTGATTGACAGGTTTGGAGGACCAGAGAAGGTGTCAGAGGTGAGAATCACTATTATGCACTGTCAAGGTCAAGCTTTATTAAGATCCCTTATGGGCAATTTGGATGCACAAATAGACACAAATAGACACAAACTGACACATACAGTACATCTTAAAAGTAATAATAATAAATTACGAATTACAAAATACAAAAAGTACATAAAATATATTAAAAAAAAACTAAGAAATTCCTTTAAGACGGCCACATTAATTAGTATATTACTGACTAACATTTAGGCCGCATTTACACTTGTTCAAGTGACCCAATTCTGATTTTTTCCTCCCGTGTGGACACACAGATTCCAATATGCTCAGATATTGGTTTCAGGCCTCATTCATTTGTGTGAAATAAATAAATAATTAAATAAATCTGATGTTAATCGGATACGTGCATTTGCGTCTGCCATGTAAGCGGACAGATCGGATATTCCCCTGTCAGGTCGAGTCGTACATCATTGAAAAACGCGACAGTGGCGAATGACGTCAACTCACCAACCGTGATCACGTGACCCATAGCGCAATGGAGTACCTTGGGTTGTTTCGTCAAGTGTGCAGTGTAAATGCTTTTATCAGTCCACAAGAAAACAGTCATGTTTAACAGACTTCATGACACAACAGTTTTCACTCAGTTTTAGTTTTGTTATTTTGACCTTAAACTATTTAAAATCACTTTCGTTCACGGTTCATTACTATAAAATAAATAAAATATAAATAAAATAAATGTCCTTACAACTAACTGATATAAAAAAAATGGAGGCACTAAAATGACTGAAAATAAAACTAAAATAAATATAAATTAATTTTAAATAAAAATATGCACATAACAGCATTACAAAAAATGAAATATTAAAATGAAAACTGAAGATATAAAAAATAAAAGGTATTTCAAAATATTAATAAATACTATAATGGAATGTAAACAATACTATAATAGTGCTCTTAGAGTTTAGTTTGAGACACTTGATGCCTGTTCACATCTGTATATTAAACAAATATCACGATGTTGTGTGTGTGTGTAGATGACGGGCCGAAAGGGACGTGTGGTGAGGCGTCCTGACGGCAGCGTACGATATGAGACCCGAGCGGAACAGGGCCTGACCATCGACCATGTCAACGTCAGAGAGAAAGAGCGATTCATGACAGGAGAAAAGGTAAACGACCTCTGACCCACAAACACACAACACGACCCAGAGCGTGATTCAGGATATAATTTGTGGCATATAATAAGAAGTGTTCATATATCTAATGCCAGTCCTTCTCTGTGTTTCTCTCTCAGCTGATAGCCATCATCTCTGAAGCGGCTAGTTCGGGTATTTCTCTACAGGCGGATAAACGTGTGCAGAACCGCAGGAGAAGAGTTCACATGACCTTAGAGCTGCCGTGGAGCGCAGACCGCGCCATCCAGCAGTTCGGTGAGTGTCTGCGTGTGTTTGATGAGTCAGTCCTAGAGCTCCTGTACGATTTTAGGGAAAAATTGGAGATTGGGTCTATTGGAGATGATTTCAATGATCTCAAACTGGTTTTTAAATGTTTAAAGGTGCTCTAAACGATGTCACACGTTTTTTAGGTCAAAATCTTTTTTGTCACATCCAGCAAACATCTCCTCACTGTCCGCTCGCTGCCTGTCCCCTGAACACACTGTAAAAAAACGCAGTCTCTGTAGACAGCCTGGGCTCCACAAACGGCAACAAAAACAAACTGGCCCAGCCTGGACCACGAAACATAACAAACAGTGATCCAGCCAATAACCGACAAGAATGATGTGGGGGTGGGGGTGGGGGGGTTAGTGCGCGTGCACATGAAGGGGGTGTGGGGGGTGGAGGAGAGAGAAGCATGAAGAGGGAAGTTAGTTAGAGGAGAGATGTCCTAGACAACGACTAACCTTAAAATTGTATATTCTTGAGAATTTTGATATGGCCGACACACGACGTTCCGATGAACAAATAACAAAGAATAGGGAAAAGGAGAAGGAACGCAAAGTCCCAAATTTACTTCTGAAAAGCGTTGAAAAGGCGGCGAGAACTCCGCCGGCAGAAGGGCTTCCGATCACACATTCAGGAGGCTCTGTTCTGCTGGACAGGGTAAACCCAGTTTAGATTTTTCTAAATGGTTCATGGCTGTTTCAGGAAGCACGGGAGGGGGAGGGGGCGGGATGAGGAGGAGGAGGGAGGGTCAAGCTAGTAAGGGTGTCACGATTTCGATTTTAAATCGAAATCGATCGAAATTAATGCTCAATCTCGATCAGCGAATCAAAAAATGGAATCGTCGATGCTGCCACGCCCCATATGTCACGTCAGCTCGGCTTGCCTGTAATAGGTAAAACTCCTTTTCTCAAGAATATTGAAGCCTTTATTTTAAAACGCATTGCAGCTGCACAGCGAGAGCATCATAGCTCGTCTGAGCGAGCTGTTTGCCTGTGCTGCGGCAACTGCACGAACCTATGGCTATGGCGAGTTAGCAGTGGCGTGCGGTCCAACGGGAGCCAATTTGGACGCGGCTGAAGTATATACATTCAGAGAAAACTCGCCAAAGGACTTTAGGTTTAAATCGACTCAAGCGAAGCACCTGATATGAGCGAAATAGCACGGCAAGGCAACGCAGTATTCGTTCCCTTATCTCTAAGGGAACCGAGGTCAAGTAACCAAGTACGTTCCCTCACGAGAACGTTCTCTCGTACTGCGATGCAAACGCTGTGGGAACCCAATTTAAAACACCGTGCTATTCGCCTGTGACTGCTCTGAGGAGTCCAGGGAGCCCCGGGACTATAATAGGTAATAGGTTATATTGTTTAAGTTTCCAATTGACTTAAGATATAAGTTATTGTTACATTATGTTGTTAATAAACGTTTTAAATTTGACAATGTAGTGTGTGGTACATTGCGAACAAAGGTCAGATATTATTATATTGCATAAAAGTCTAAAAATGGCATAGCTTGTGCTTTTAATTTTTTTTTTTTAAATCGAGAATCGAATCGAACCGTGACTTTAGAATCGAAAATGTAATCGAATCGAGGATTTGGAGAATCGTGACACCCTTACAAGCTAGCCTCCGTTTTGTTTGACAATACTTCGAACGTCAACAAGAAGTGACGTCACCCAGCATCGCTCAGAGCAGCTTTAAATAATCATGTTTCACCACAGTTTTCTAAATTAGTCAGTAGGAGTCAGTTCTCATAGGGCGAACACACGAGCAAGATCTCTTTTGGTCAGCTGGCTTTCTCTGCAGAGGGGCCAAAACTCTGGAATGCTTAACCTACTAATTTAAAACTAGAGACCGATGGCAATGCTTTTAACGGAGGACTTAAACAATAGCAAAACAAAACAACAGTGCTCGCGTGAATAACCTACTACTGAGATATTTTCTGATTATCATGCTTTTACTTTATAACTTATGTAAATAATTTTGAATAAAGTTTTTTTTTATGCATCTGTAATCATATGGTGTATTTTCTTTATCCTTTTTTGTTAGTATTGTTATTATTACTTATGTTATCAGTATTGTTATTGTATTTTCTTTCTAAAAGCCTCCAGTGGACAGGTGTTGAACATTAGCATGTGTGCTAAAACACCCAAGCAAATGCATATGGTTCGTCCAATGTAATTGTAATGTCCATGTCAAATAAAATCAATCCGATAGATTTCTTAGGTGTAATCGCCATGAGTAAAACTGGGAGCTGTGAGAAATATGATACACGATGAAACATGATGTTTTGCCAGATGAGAAGTTTATCTATGTATCATCTTTATATCTCTTTTAATTCCTTTGTTTTAATTTTAATAACTGTTTTAATTTACCTTGCTTTTATTTTGTGATTATTTTAATTCCTTTCTGTGTAAAGCACTTTGAATTACTGTAGTGTGTGAAATGTGCCATATAAATAAACTTGCCTTGCCTTCGAGAGACGTTGTGGGTGGTTGCTAATATTGTGTCTGTGTGTCAGGGCGAACACATCGCTCCAATCAGGTGACGGCTCCAGAGTACATCTTCCTCATCTCTGAGCTGGCTGGAGAGAGACGCTTCGCCTCGATCGTTGCCAAGAGATTGGAGAGCCTGGTAAAGTCTGGTTTTTAGATGTTATACACACTTGTGTGCTCTAACAAATCCATTATATTTTTTCCCAAATTCAGTGTTTTCAGTTGCACTTTATTTTAAGGTGATGTAGTTCAAAGCTAAATTCGAATTTCTTTCTTTAATATTAGCAAAATTCGAATTATATTCAAATTCTATAGGCAATCTTTAATGTTAGAGGAAAAAAGTACTGTATTGTCTCCTATGCCCACAAGAGGGCGCAAGTGAACGCAATAAACAAATGTGATCCTGGACCACAAAACCAGTCACATGGGTCACAATTTTGAAATTGAGATTTATACATCAACTGAAAGCTGAATAAATAAGCTGTTGTTAGGATAGGACAATATTTGGTCGAGATGCAACTATTTGAACATCTGGAATCTGAGGGTGCAAAAAAATTGAAACATTGAGAAAATCTCTTTTTAAGTTGTCCATTTATGTTCGTGATTGTGCTGCATTCACTCACAAAAATAAAGGTTTTATATATTTATGGTGGAAAATTCACAAAATATCTTCATGGAACATGATCTTTACTTAATATCCTCATGATTTTTGGCACGAAAGAAAAATCTATAATTTTTTTATTTGAAAAATGGATGAATAATTCTTAAAAAAATATATTAATAAACTATATTGCAATATCAGTCTTTTTGCAGTTTAATATTCACAGACACTATTCCATATCGCAGTTTAAGTGTACAGCCCTTTCTTTGATTTATTCATCCAATCTTTTCCAAATTCCACGTTATACAGTAAATTCCATTTCCACTATTCTAATATTCTAATAAGGTTTGAAAAATCTCAGCCAATCAGAACTGGATGTTTAATATACAGATTTGTGGCACTTGAATTTGGACCAATAAGATTTCACTTTGGGCAAAACTACCCAAAATATGGAAAACATGCATCACTTACAGTCACGGCTTGTTAGGCTGTGAAATATATTTAAACTTCATAACTTCATTATGCGATATTTATTAGAAGCCATTCTTCAGTCGCTGAGAAACTGCTTAAAAAGCTGTCATGTTTATGGAAATGCAGCCGCGTTAAACTGTGTTGTGTTCTGTAGGGGGCGCTGACACACGGGGACCGGAGAGCCACTGAATCCAGAGACCTGAGCCAGTATAACTTTGAGAACAAAGTAAGATTGCTTTCACTTGAGTCATTTTAGTAATATTTATATACTATTATAGTGTTTATTAATATATTTTGAAATGGTTGTATTTGTTGTATGAATTTTGTCTTTTTTATTAGTTTTGTTTTCAGTATTTCTATATATTTTTATTTAATTTTTATTTCTGTTTTAGTAATTTTACCATTTAAACTTATTTCAATTAATTGTCAAAGCAACATTTCTGATTTTCGTTTAAATGTAAGTTTAAGTTTTTCCATTGAATATTTATATTTTCAGCTTTATTTCGATTACCGAAAACATTTTTTAAAGTTTTAGTTTTGGCTCTCATTAACAATAACAACGCATTGGAGTCCATTTGACTCAGAGTTTAGGTTTTTTGGTTGATTTTTTTTTCTTTTCTTTTTTTTTCTGAACCCGGAAGACGCATATGAACTGCAATATGGTTCACAGTTGGGCAAAATCTCAGTTCAGACCCACACATACAATGTGAAAAGCGACCGGTCGGAGTGAAACCAAACTCTAGTTTGAACCAGAATTGACCACCTCATTTAATGAAGCTGTTTATTGATGGCCTGTCTTTTGTCTGTCTTAGTACGGCACCAAAGCGCTGGATAAGATCACTAAAGCCATCCTCGGGCACATCGACAACAAAGTCCCTCCACCAAAGGGCTACCCAGGAGGTGACATGTTCTTCAGAGGTAATGATGTGCTTCACTGATGCATGAGACTACATCTCAATTCACATACCTGTAGTCTTCACACTAAAACTATGTACTTCACAAACATACACTACCGTTAAAAAAAAAAAATCATTTAAAAAAAAAAGAAAGAAATTAATGCTTTTATTCAGCAAAGATGCATGAAACTGATCAAAAGTGACATTTACAGGGTTTCTGCAGGTCTTAAAAAGGGTCTTAATTCACACTTACACAAATTAAGGCTTTAAAAAGTTCTTAAATCAGAGCTGAAAGTCTTAAATTCATAAGCTCATGGCATTAAATGTTGCATGCATTGCAAAAATTACGGTAATTACGACATGGCTTTAGCGCAACATATCTTCCTCATTATTTTTTTGTCCTGTTTTCCAATATAAATATCTAAACTTCTTTTAATCAAGATATATTTATATGAGATGCAAATGTAAAATGAAGTCTTGTAACAAAATTAAGTGACTTTATGCTTAAAACTAGAACAAATATGTCATTGAGTTATGAAAACTGCCCATTGGCAGATATTTGCTCTTGTTTTAATCGTAAACTCAATTCATTTTGATCAGTTTCATTGAAAACAAGACTTTATATTTTGTCATTTTGTATCTCCAGTTAAATGCATCTTGATTTAAGAATCTTTAGACATTTGCACTCGAAAACCAGACAAAAACGTCTTTCAAAAACATTAAAAAAAATCTTATCGACCCCAAACTTTTTAACAGTTGTGTACTTTGGTTAAATTGTATACGATGTAATTATATTATTAATATAATATTTAGTTTGACATTTCTTCCAAAATACCATAGTTTCTGCAGTTATTGTTACTATAGTAAATCCATGAATTCTGCATACTGTGATTTCGGACACACTAATCCTACTCTTGCTTACTATTTCGGCTTGTGTGTGAATCGGGATGCAGAGAGAGACACTGCGTTCAAACACATGCAAAAGAACATGACACTGTAATGTTTGTGTGCACTGATTTTATATTCAATAAATTCAATAATTCGATATTCATTTGTGTGTATCAGATATGAAGAAAGGCATGATTGACGTGGGAATCTTCTGTAGGGAGCCGCGTCTGGGTCTGAATACTGAGAAAGGTAAATGTAATACAGTGACACCACAATATTGTGACTATAATGGCTGATTTACTGCTAATCTTTGTTTTAAATGATTAATACAGCAATTGCTTCTGCATACTTATTAGTGATCATTTAATAGTTGTTTTACAGTGTCTTTTTCACACATTACTTGTACTTACTATAGTAATAACAGTAAATTATGCATAATTACATGCAATTAACTCTAATTCTAAGCCTATAGTAAGTACATCTTTGTTAATTGATAGTTATGCACCGATACCACTTTTTATATCGATACCGATATTCCTATTAATTGATATTACTTAGTACTTAAATGTATAATTACACTGTATGTAAGGCACCTTTAAAATAAAGTGTAACCTTGTGCCGATATTTGGCTATTTTGATTCAAAATATACTGAGAACAATGTTTGTGGGTAATGTACATTTGTTCAGGATATGATGTAGCATCTGGATGTAATGTAATATGGTGGTGATGCACAACTGAGATTAATCCTGTCTGTGGAGTTTTTGCTTGTATTTAAGTAAATTTCATGCAATAAATGCATTGATTATATGCAAGTTATATGAAACCAAGTGGCTAATGGACTTTCTTTTCTTCCTGTATCCCAGACTGCACCCTCACTAAGTTTCTGAACCGTATTTTGGGTTTGGAGGTCCATCAGCAGAACTTTCTGTTCCAGTACTTCACCGATAACTTCGACTACCTGATCAACAAGGACAAAAAAGAGGGAAAATATGACATGGGAATATTGGGTGAGGAATCATCTGAATGTGCACCTCAGACTGCTTTAGTTTTATTTATTTAATTTTAAAATTATTCACAGTATTAATGCTGTCTTTAAGCACAGATGTATATCTGGCATGTTTTCATTGCAGTAGATCACTGAAAAAAATGTATTTTTGTCTTGTTTCCAGTCCAAATATAAAAAAAAATCTTAAATCAAGTTGGATTTACTAAAGTAGTAAAATGCCATAAGATATTATATCTTGTTTTCTGGGGAATTAATCAAAATTAAGTGAGTTTTTGCTTAAAACAAGCAAAATGATCTGTCCATGGGTTAAGAAAAATAATCTTAATTCAAACAGAAACAAGATTATTTTTCTTACCCCATGGACAGATCATTTAGCTTGTTTAAAGCAAAAACTCACTTAATTTTGATTAATTCAATCTAATGAATCTAATTTTACTCATCTAGTAAATGCATCTTGATTTAAGAATTTTTAGATATTTGGACTGTAAACCAGACAAAAATACTAAATAAGAAAAGCATTTTTTTGCAGCGAGGAGCTGTATGTGTGTGTGATGAGATTGATGTTCTTATGTCCGGTGTGTTCAGATCTTGCTCCTGGTAATGATGAGATTCACGAGGAAACGCAGGAGAAGTTTCTAACTCCAGGAAACCCTCAGGAGGGCCAGGTCATCCTCTATAAGGTACATGAGAGGAACATCTGTATTCCTGACCTCGACCTGACTGTGATCTAACAGCGGTCAGGCTTGAGACACACTGTTCAAGTACAGAACACAAACACCTCTTAAGGTGATGATACACAGGGCAACTTCTTGAGCAATGTTGCTGGGTAATGAGACACCGGGCCCACGACTGATCTAAATTATCCAGATAGAAATCTATTGGACATTTTCAGTGGGAAAGTGCCCAAGCAACAATCGCTCAGCAAGATTGCTCAAAAAGTTGCCGTGTGTATCATCACCTTTACGAAATTAATACTTTTATTCAGCGAGGACACATTAAAGTGATCAGAAGTGACTGTAAAGACATTAATAATGTAACAAAAGATTCTATTTCAAGCAAATGCTTTCTATTCATCGAAGAATCTTGAAAAAGTCTTTCACTGTTTTACTGTATTTTTGATCAAATAAATGCATCCTTGTTGAGCAGAAGAGACTCTTTCAACAAAGAAAAAGTCAAAAGTCTTACTTTACCCCAGACATTTCACCAGTTGTCAGTGTGATGAATGTCCTGATGTTGTTCTGTGGCTGTGTTCAGATCAGTGTGGATCGTGGGATGCCCTGGGAAGAGGCCTGCAGTAAAGCGGAGAAACTCTCTGGAGAATATGAAGGGTTTTACCTCTCAAACAAGGTACAAAACACATACATTGATGTCTGACAGTAACTCATGCTTGATATGTTTATGCATTTGTTTTCTATTGAAATTGATTCATCAATTAAATGTGAGTACCGGTACTCTATTTTAAATAATCTGCATGAAACGCATTATAAGACTGTTTTAAAAGGATGCATAGTAAACCATTTAGTAATCATAACAGCATAATGCTATTGTGAATTCACAAAGGCTGTGATTAAATTAAACCGATATATATTAGCTGTGGGTTTAATAGCATATATATGTGCTTTAATTAAATGCGTGCAGGTTACGTGCATCTCATGTATAATACATTGTGTTTCAGCAGTGTTGTTCATTAAAACCATGTGATCACTTGCTCTTTATACTTTAGTTGGACCAATTATTATTGCCTCATATGTATTTTAAGTCATTTTGTTCACCTTAGGTCTATTTTTAGCATAAAAAATGTATCCGATTACTCGATTAATCGTTAAAATAATCGACCGATTACTTGATTTTCAAAATAATTGTTTGTGACGGCCCTACAAATGTTAAAATGTTTCCAATTACCTGCCATCTTTAAGTATTTTCCTAAAGGAAAGTGTGTTTCTGTGTGTTCAGCTGCGTGGGAACCAGCCGTGTGTCCTGCTTGCCGAACAGGGTCGTGGTCGAAACCTCATCCTGTATAAACCCAACATCGGTAAACAGGCTCACCCCGAGAACCTGGACAACCTCCTCCTGAGATACTACAAGGTATGACCCTACATCTCACACACATCAGTGTTAAATCTCTCAGAGCTCTTGTTGCACAGTGACATCTGGTGGTCCTGTTAAAAGAGGACCTGTTATGCTTTTCCCCATGTTCATCTTCGTTTAGTGTGTAATGTTGCTGAGTTCTTCTCTATATCAGTGCCAGTGATTCTGAACTCCCTGAAATGCCTCCATTGAAGTCTTGGAGTTTCTTCCAGGATCAAACACGTCACAATATTCCTCATTTAAATAATTCATACGCAGAATAAAGGGGCGGGGCCTGGTTGAGTTAGTTAGTAGTGTGTTAAACTGGTGGTTATGGTAAGGGGCGGGGCATTTCCCAAACACACTCGAAGCGCTCGACCAATCACAACACACTGCTCCAGCCGACCAATCAGAGCACAGTGTGCTTTTCAGAAGGAGGAGCTTCATAGAGACAGGAACTAAACAGAGCGTTACTGACAGACTGGGAAGAGAGGAGCCGCAACAATGGAGAATATGAGGAAAATAATCAACATTCAAGCAAGAAAACCTGTTCTAGAAGAGCCTGAAAACAAGACTCAAGGGCATAATGTGGCCTCTTTAATAAATACTCTGAATGCAATTCAACTTTCAAGAGTTGCTTTAAGTGTTTTCAGAGCTGATTTATAATTTTTCTAATCAAAAACCACTTCATTTCCTCATTTAGATTTAGATAGTGAATAAAGATGTTTGACTGAACTAAATGCATAACTAGCCCTAAAATACAATGTTATAAATACATAAATAATGGATATAATGGATAAAAAAACAATCAACAATGGCATTTAAAAAATAGTTTTTGCCACTTTTCATGGCACTTTTGCTACAAGTGTTTTTCTTCCCGCTCTAAAGGTGACACCTGATGAAGCAAAGGATTTCTGGGAAACTCAATTTGAATTCTCCTTCAGCAGCTGCACCCATGCCAACTGGTGAGTGACATTATGTGTGTGTGTGTGTGTGTGTGTGTGTGTGTGTGTGTGTGTGTGTGTGTGTGTGTGTGTGTGTGTGTGTGAGCAATCAGTAGAGACTTTAACCCTATTAATACATTAAAGGGATAGTTCACTTTGAAATTAATTTTTGATATGTTTTAGCTTACCTCAAGGGCATCCAAGATGTAGGTGTCTTTGTTTCCGCAGTAGTTTCAATTTTGATATTTTTAGGTCAAACCGTTCTTGTCTGTCAGTCATATAATGCAGGTCTATGGTCACTGGCTCAAAACAGAAGCACAGAGTCCAAATTAAAACAATTCCCCATCGTCCAAATGAAACAATTCCCCATCATAAGTACACATTGATGGCCTAAAACACGAAACGAGCGGTTTGTGTGAGAAAACGAACAGTATTTATATTGTTGTTATCTCTTGAAAACAGCACACGTCCAAATGATCTGACGGCGCGGGCGGGTATAGATATATACACTAGATGTCGCCTTGGCTACTGCAGTTCATTGGAACGAAACCGTAGCCAAGGCGACATCTATGTATATATCTATACCCGCCCGCGCCGTCAGATCATTTGGACGTGTGCTGTTTTCAAGAGATAACAACAATATAAATACTGTTCGTTTTCTCACACAAAGCGCTCGTTTCGTGTTTTAGGCCATCAATGTGTACTTATGATGGGGAATTGTTTCATTTGGACGATGGGGAATTGTTTTAATTTGGACTCTGTGCTTGTGTTTTGAGCCAGTGACCATCGACCTGCATTATATGACTGACAGACAAGAACGGTTTGACCTAAAAATATCAAAATTGAAACTACTGCGGAAACAAAGACACCTACATCTTGGATGCCCTTGAGGTAAGCTAAAACATATCAAAAATTAATTTCAAAGTGAACTATCCCTTTAAGATTTTCTCAGTGCCAGAATTTTTTTTTATTTCCTTGGTTTTTTATTGCAATTTGAACTATTTATTTTAACAGTAATGCAACTCTGTAAACTGATTAAGCTTGTGTGTGTCTAAAGGTGCGGTCACATTTACTGTTGCACCAATTCCCATTAAAATGACTGGGTTTTGCTTATGAAATTTCACTGTGTATTGTAAATGTGACCGAACTTTAATAGTGTTGTACATCTGTGTGTTTCTCATAGGAAGGGTAAGTGCAAGCAGATCGAGGAGGGGCATGAGTGTTTTCTGGGGATGCGTCTCAGGCAGTATCACATGCTGTGCGGAGCTTTGCTGAGGGTTTGGAAACGAGTGTCTGATATAGTCTCGGACGTCACCAACTCCAGCATCCTGCAGATCGTACGGCTCAAAACCAAACAGAACAGCAAACAAGTTGGTGAGTTGACCTTTTGTTATCGGTTACTACTCAATAATGATTCCTAGCATACCAATAATTGCAATGCACATCTCAGATTTATGCTAAAACTTATTGGCCCAGTTTCACAGACAGGGTTTAGATTAAGCCAGGATTAGGCCTTAGTTCAATTAAGGTTTAACTCACATTTTAAGAAAATATCAGTAACACATTACAATATAAGGTTCATTAGTTAACATTAATGTATCAACTAACATGAACTGACCTTGAGCAATACATTTGTTCCGGTATTTATTAATCTTTGTTAACGTTAGTTCATTGTTTGTTCATGTTAGTTCACAGTGCATTAACTAATGTTAACAAGATTTTAATAAAGTGTTAGTAAATTCTGAAATGAACAAAGATTTGTAAGTGCAGCTCACTATTATTTCATGCTAACTAATGTAGTTAACTAATGCTAGCTGACGAACCTTATTGTAAAGTGTTACCAAAATAACGATCTTGTGTGTGTCTCAGGTATAAAAATCCCAGAAAACTGTGTATCCCGTGTGCGCGCTGAGCTCTCTCGGATGGACGAGGAGGTGAAGAAAGCGCGGCGAGAGAGAGAGCGGTTCGCAAACGACCAGCGTATTCGCCAAGAGATGCTAGCCAAGATGATCAACGCCCGCAAGCTCGTCACTAACCCTCCCCACTCCCTCCCGAACCACCTTCACTACCCACAATCCCTTCTGCCACCTGTGGTGCAGCCAAAAACTGAAGCCGTCAGCGAGGTCCTGGATCTGACCATCAGCCCCTGCCCTTCGCCGGACATCAAACCGCCCGCGCCAGAGCTAAACGGCGTGTCCCTAAACGGAGCGATGCTAGTCGGAAGAGCGCGTCCACTCACGGTTGCTCCAGAGACGTACAACCTAGAAGAACTGATTTCCCAGGAGCAGCAGAGACACAGACAAGTGCCGTTGAACTCGAACATGCGCTTGTCGTCGTCGCATGCAGCTTTGAACATCCCGCCGCAACACGTTCACACACTAAAGCAGAATCATTCATCATTCGGGGTGCTAACGCAGCAAAGCGGCTCCCACGCGCAACCGTCCGCGCAATACAGCGCGCTTTTAGCGCAGCTGCAGCGAAGCCACGATAAATCCCTCGTGCTGCGGCTTCTCAATCAAATGCAACAGCAAACCGTCGCCTCAGCGCAACCCTCGCACCAGAACAGTCAACGCATGGCGCATTCATCAAACTCGCACGTGCATCTGTCAAAACCACACGCGCAGTTACACGTGCCGTCGCACGTCAGTCAATCTGCTCACGAGAGAGCGTCCGGTGCAAACAGTGACTTTAATTTCGACGATTTAGACTTTGGTTACCCTTCGCCCGACTCGCAACTCAAGTACCCGTTCACCTCACAAGCCCTGCCATCCTCGACTCCGCCTCCTCATTATTCCTCCTCCCTTTTTGCATCGGCTCCTCCAAACTCCTCCCTCTCTGACTCAAGCTCCTCCTCCTCGCACTTCACTCCTTCTTCCTCCTCTTCCTCCGAACAGACACATCAATTACCCAATGGACACAGCAGCATGGACCCCTTGGATACACTAGATCACATGATCCACGGATCATCCTCGGATCACCGACAGTCCGTCATCCAGTTTAAATCAGTGGACTGGGACGCCACCTAGCGGCTCGTGCACGCGACGGTCAAAGGTTTTGTGTTTCTTTTCCCAAGTCATTCTCAGTCCATAAGCTAAGAGTTGCATTCGGCTCATTGACGTTCAATGAAGATGATTTAAAACACATGGGCACTTGAAATCAGTTTGGTTTTTATTTGCCTTATTTGAAGCAATAGGGCTTTTCCACCCTCCATTTCATCACATCGAACATCGAGGTAAAAGAGATATTTATTTATTACGACATTGGTGTATACTGTTTCCTATCTTAGGGAGTTTATCTTTTTCGAATGAATGCCTTCTGTTAAATCAGTGCCTTTATCTCCTTCAGATGCAGTCTTGTGTGCGTACATACATATATATATATATATATATTTCTAGACAGAGTAGTGCTATATTATTTATTTCCTCCGGTGTCTATCCTCTACCCAGAGATCTGTGCGGCGTACGGACCCGATCGCATGATTATGAACCTGCTGTTTGACCCCTCAACCCTGTGAATTCTCCATTTCCTTCTTCATTTCAGTAATCTGAACACAGGGACAGATTCGTTCACGATATCGAGGTCATAGTGATGGCGAGCAGAATACTCCGCTTTACACCGCTTGTGTAAATTTCTCAGGTATATTATAGACTCGTCACTGTCCAAAAACAAATGATTATTTTATAAAAATGTAATAGATTGCGGATGGGTCGTCGTGAGCTTTTGGGAATTGGAAACCAAATTATTTATTTGCAGATCTTAAGCCCGGGAACACACCAAGCCGACGTCAAAGAACTTCGTCGGCTGCGTCTCGGTTACGAAGCTGCGCTCGAACACACCAAAAGGAGTAAAGGCGACTGTCAACTAGCACATGCGTAAATATCTATATCAACAGGCATCAAGAGTCGAGTTTTTGTCATTCAATAAAGGGAAACCGAAACTAGGACGGCAGACCGTAAACAAAAGCACCGTTTTGAATATCAGTCACGCTCATGTTATTATGAAAATATTCGTGCATTCGAATGCTCAGGTAAGATGACGTAAAATTATAGCAGACTTCTGTCTGTACCCGTCGTCTTTGCTCGCTTTCATCACTTTTCTCGTTCGCTAAGCTGAACAGCCAATCAGAGTTCTCTCTCTCATTCAACATGTCGAACCGGCCCACAAACCCCTATTGACCAGAGCCAGACGCTCAGAAACAGCCCGACGTCGGCTTCGGTGTGTCTCGGTCTTCATGAGGTGAAAGAGCGCTGAACCACTGGACCTCACGCTGAGACGTCTTTATACCGAGTGAGAGTGAGACCTAGCAATAAAAACCAAACAAATGATTATAAAAATCAAAAAAACTGCCCCACGAACAACTCGCGATTCTCTTTATATCTGTTCAGAAGTGATATTTTTGAATTGTTTTCGAAGAATATTATATTTGTTAAGAGAAAACAATGGATTTGTTTGTTTGTTTGTTTGTTTGTTTGTATGAGGTCAATGTTTTTTCCTTTTGGTGGTGTTATTCTCGTGTAGTTGGAATGAAAGCAAATGTATTGGTGTCTTTGATATTGCTGTTCGTATTATTATTATTGTTATTAATACTATTATTGTTGCTATTTATATCCAAGGGACATTATTAGTAGAGGTAGACTTTATTATAATCACTTGTAGAAGTTCGAACACTTTTTCCAATGCCTTTGTCAGGGTTTTTGTTTGATTTTCCTCCCAAAATACAGAATCAAAGCCTGCAACCTGCCACCAAATCCACTGCACTGCGCGTCACTCGTTCCTCCACTCGAGCTTCAGAGAGTTCGCTCTTCTTCTTTTGGGTCGGGCGTCTAGATTCCCATCGCACCAAAGTTTTCTGTGCAGTTTTTGCAGGCGCCGTACGGTCGTGCTTAATCTCAGGAAAAGTCGAGGGAAAGGATTCGGCGTTACATGACACTGACTACTGTATTCTACAGGCCTGGCCACCGTGTTCTAGACTTGAAGTGTATGAGAGAAAATGCGAGTTTAGGAATATTGCTCGAGTATTACTACAAGTTCTCTGATTTTGTTGTTTTTCTTTGTGATGATTTTATGAGAAATGATGCAAGCAAGCCGTTACTGGATTGGCGAAATCATGTGAACAAAAAAAACAAAACAATCCCGTTCCCTTGAGGCTGTGATTGGCTCTAGTTACTCAATTTAAGCGTTTTTGTGTGTGTAAAAAAAAAAAAAAAAAAAACTTGCAGATGTGTTTTGCCCACTGTGTTTCTACTCCTTTTTGTCCTGACAACTTGCCAGATTTTTAATACTCATCTGCTGCCCGGCGTTTTTAAAAGAAATCACAAATGAACACTTTAATAATAAAAGCAAAACATTTAAGACTGCTACTGATTGTATGTATTGTTGTTGCTGTTGTTGATGATAATATTATTGTTATATTATTAATGTTTCCAGTTAGAATTCTGTTCAGCACTTTTACTTTGGGCTTCTTTGTTTTATCCCAATATTTATGAGTTTAGATGGAACTGTACATAGTGTAAACAAATGTGCCTTTTGACTCATTCTGAACGTTTTCTACATTTAACAGAAGGAATATATTGTACTGCAATATAATTTTTAACAAACAATAAAATTTTAAGAGTTTGTTCAAATTGCTCATCTGTATCAGTCTGACAGTATTGTCTAAAATACCATGTTAATACATCAGAATATGAACATGCTGAGTTATATCTGCGATATCTGAGAAACGCTGTTGATATTTAAAATAAACACCAAAACAAACACACCCCTACCTAAAAGGTTCACGCCCCTTTCGTGATGGCTCCGCCCCCAAATTGAGTGTATACGCCCCTTACTGCTCATTGGCTACAAGTGTGTTTTGGCGGTCAGCCCGATCCACTTTCATCAGCGTTTCTCAGAAATCACTCACTGCACCTTTAAGGCTGGTCTGCTCACAATTCAGTGTAAATGCAGTATAACAGCCAGAGTAAAATATTCCTGCTCTGCCCCTAGTATCAAAGTATATAGTTGTAATTGTCCCCTCTGAGCAGCATTAAATAGTTTGTGTAAAGACGCCTAAATGCCACTTCAGAAGCTGCTTCTGTACAGTGTACATTTGACATTTGAGTATGGTAAATATCATATGAAATCATTCAGCTTCTTATCGCATGCACATCACTCTTGTTCTTTTTAGGTTATTTAATGAAAAGTCTTTGACTGAATGTGTTAGAGGTGCCTTTTTAATTTAAATTCCTGAAAACCTCAAATAGATTGATCCCAAAAAATAACCAGCAGAAATGTATTTTCCCGCTGAAATTCTTTGACCTTTTCCCTCCATTTCCGCCATTTTGTTTCAAGTAAATATCAATTTACTTAGGCAAATCTTATGACATAAGTCTGAAATATGAGATGAAAAGTCAAAAATATGAGATAAAAAGTCAAAAATATGAGATGAATAGTCAAAATTATGACATACTACGTCATAATTATGAGATTAAAAACTCGAAATCATGACTTGTAACGTCAATTCTTACTCCAGTCAATAAAGAATGTGAAGCTACTTCACGCCGCGAATCTTACGTTACAATTTTGACTTTTTAATGTCATAATTATTAATAATAAGTCATACCTTCGATTTTTCATTTCATAATTACAACTTAATATTTATAATGTCATAATTTCGACATTTTATGTTGTCTTAATTATGATTTATAAAAGTATGAGTTTTTCTTAAATGGTGGAACTGGGCTTTCATATTGACCTTAGTCGCTCAATACTAAAAAAAATAATAATATATGATTCATATCTGATTTTGTCTTGACATGTTGTCATCTGGTGATGGTTGATTAGGCTCTCCGGCAGGTGCCAGCAGCGTCTTCGAGACGGACGCGCAGCGCGCGACACTGCAGCAGGAAGAGAGCGCGCGCGCGGGAGCGAGTAACTGAACTCTCATGATGGGGAAGTAACTGTCAGTCACAGAAGAACAAGAGAAGACATTTTCACAAGTATTTAGCACATTCCTGAAGATTTGCGGTACGATTTTTCTGTGAACAGTGTGAACATGTTTTCTCGAAAGAAAAAGGAGCAGACGACTAAAGCCTCTCCAGCCTCCAAGAAGAGCAACTCCGCTCAAAACCCTTCGGTAAGACCAACAGCCCTTCTTAGCAATACCAAAAACCAGAGTTTAGTTTTGTGATAGGTTGATATTACCGCTGTAAACGTGTTTAAAAGAGAAAACTGGTTTAATCAGCCCGAAAACTTACGCGTAAAGCGGCTTTGCAACTTTTGGTCTATTTTAAACGGTTGACAAATGGATTCACATTCATCCTCTTGCTTTCCTTTAGCAGTTCACTTCACACACAATCATTTTATTTAAAAGACTTAATGTAGTTTATTATTATAGATATTGGACTTGTGTGGGAGGTCTGATTCATTTTAGAGAATTTGTTAACTCGTACGATTCATTTTAAATGAACCGGTTCACAATAGTCGAGTGATTTATGGACAGTTTGCGAATCGTTTGACTGAATCATTAAAAGGAATCGACTCAAAAGATTTTTTTGTTCAATTGGTGTGAATATTGCAAATTGATGAACGGTTTCTGTACAACTGTTGTTGGTGAACAATGTCTGGTGAAGAGCACAAGAAGATTTTTTCTCTTTGTTTCGCAAACAGTGCCAAAAATAAACTGAGAGGAAGTCAGCAAGAGTCATCTCAGAAACGAGCAACTGTTGCACAGCTCCAGATGGAAACAAGAATCCAGAAGGGCTGCACTTTTTCTGATGCAATACAATAAAACATGGTTCTATGGAGATTCATAACTAATCTCCATAGACATAGAAAACCATGGTTCTTGATTAAAAGAGCGAACCTAAAGATAGATCATCCAAAAATGACAATTGTGTGATCTTTTATTGTTATTCCAAACATGTAGGACTAGAACTTTGAGGTCCAAACAACTTTGGACCCCATTGACTTTAAGTGATTTGACAAGTTCATTTGAAGCACCAGTACATAGCAAATTAAAGAACCACAACTAACAGATGATACCTACCTATAATGACATAAATAACCGTATATAAAAATAAAGTCATTTTAACATCAATGTACACAAACACTATTTAAATCCCAACAACTCTTGCTCAACTTGGTAATATATAGTTATATCAACTTAACATCAAGAAACTATATATTTTTTACTTGTGTCATTAAATAATTGTTATTATAATGAAAACCGCATTATATTTATTTTTAACCTTTAATAATACCAGCTGATAGGGCTCTCTGTAAGTTTCCGGCATTATGTGAGATATATTTTTTCTTGAGAAAAATGTACATGTAGGCTATCTACTGTACCTTACCTAATATTTATCCAAATGAGTCAATACTGAATCAAGATTGAAATCAAATCCCAAGAATTGAGGCAATAGGCAATAATACAAACAGTAGCCTACCAGTCATTGTACTATGGAAACATTGTAACATGTTGTCACTAAACTTAATACAATTCTGTTTAGTTACCAAATGTTTTGACAATCTTAATTACACCTATTGTGATGCAAGTTGCTTTTTTACCCCCAAATCCACGCCCCCCCCTCCAAACTAAACTCAAAAGTTGGCAGCCCTGCTTTTATGTGTTTAATACAGGTTGAATTCAAATCTGAATAGGATTATCAAATGTACTTCTGAATTGGATGTCATAAATTGTATGAAAATTATGGAAATGTGTGGTTCAGATCACTCACACTTATATGGAAATGGAAGAGTCCTTATATGGTCATCAGTGGAGCCTGAATGTGGCCTAACAGAGTCTCACTGAAAGCTCATTTTTTAAGATATCAACCTCAAATTTAGAACTTTTTGAGGTTTTTGGCTTTTATTTTCTTGCCGTTTTAGAGTCAAAAATGTTTTTTTTTAATATATATTTTATATAAAATTATATTTTAACTTTTTTATACATTTTTATTATGAATCTTTTCATTTTCAATACTCTGAGCTTGTCATAAAATAGCCTTTGCTGCTGATATGGTGTTAAATAATAAACAAATTAACCAGACTAGATATGTAAGATTGTACGATATGTAAATATTTTTTTCATATATATATATATATATATATATATAATGTGTATATATATTTAAATTAATAATAACTAAAAAATATTTAACTAGTTTTTCATGTTTGGTCATTACAATTTTTTTCAATGCAAATGACAGAGAAACTAGAATTTGTAACAAGAATATTTTCAGACTGTTCAGACCTTTATTTTGAAATAGTGATGCACATGAAAAATCAAGAAAAACCTTTAGTAGAAACCTTTGTTTGGTTTGTCTTCATGCAAAAGATAATATCCATTCTATTTTTTAAGAAAAAAGGTTCTGAAATGTGTGTGTGTGTGTGTGTGTGTATATATATATATATATATATATATATATATATATATATATATATATATATATATGAAGAAAAAAATATACAATATAAATATAAATGCATGTAAATGCACATATTTTATATTAATGCACCAATTCGGCCTTGAGCGCTGTTAATATAGTTAAAACTATATTTTCTGGGCAGAAAAATGGTTTAATAATTAATTGAACTGTTTATTCACTGTTGAGTTCATTGTTTTGTTATTTAAACCTATTTCTGTTTCCTCATATATTTCACCATTAACCCTGTCCATAGTATTCCTCTCCATAATCCTGTCATTCACTCTCCATCCTCTCTCTCCTTCCCATGTTAACCCAGTTGTCCATCCTTCAGGAACACTCTCACTATGACACTATCGATGGCCTCTGCACGCTGGCTCCTCCAGATTCGGTGCCCTCGTCCTGCCCGGGAACACCGTCGGCCCACTCCAAGCTAACGGGGTGCAGTTCTCCTGTCGGGACCATCAAACGGCCCACGGGTCTCAGCCGCCACGCCAGCGCCGCCGGGTTCCCCTTCCAGACCTCCGGGACGTGGAGTTTCCACAAGAGCTACGCTCGGGCCGCTCTCAGCTTCGGACAGGCAGACGGTGGCGAAACGTCGGCCATCGAGGTGGAGGACATCCCCTCGCTGCTAAGAGACGTCGCCCGCTTCGCAGAGGCCGTGGAGAAACTAAAGGACATGGTGCTGGGCGAAGGTATGAGGTTTTGGGTGTGCTACGATAGTCGTGTTGGCGGTGTTAGCGGTATTCAGAAGCAACACCGGTTACTCCACTTTCCCACTGCGGAAAATATCCTCACCGTCACATCCCTAGTATGGATTGAAAAGAGATTTCGCATCCAAATCGCATCCAAAATAAAAGTTTGTGTTTACATAATATATGTGTGTGTACTGTGTATAATTATTTTGTATATATAAATACACATGCATGTATATATTTGAGAAAAATGTATTTATATATAAAATATTTTATATAAATATATACAGTATATACATGCAAATATTTCTTAAATATATGCATATGTATGTATTTATATATAAAAAATAATTATACACAGTCGACATACATATATTATGTAAACACAAACTTTTATTTTGGATGTGATTAATCACGATTAATCGTTGCACGGCAGTATTTCAGTTTGGCCGATTATGCAGCTGAATAATATACATTTTCTGTTTTTAAATACTCTTGTTTGTAATATTAGTAAATATTGTCTAAACAATTAATTGTACACAATATGTACTCAATTTGCAATTAAAAATTTTAAATATTTAAATAAATAAAGATATATTTATGATTGTAATATTGTGCAAAATGTTTAAGAATAAAAATGAAAGATAATACTTTTGATTGTTATATTAATAAATATTGTCTAATATAATTTATTGCGCACACTATTTACTCAATTTGCAATTAAAAATGTAAACGTTTAATATTAAAGTAAATTAATAAAATAAATGACTAAAAATTAAATTACTTTTGATTTTAATATTAGAAAATATTGTCTAATAATTTTTTCGACGTAATATTTACTGTTTGTGATACATTTTTTACAAATGTTTAATATATATGTAATAAAATATATATGAATATATAAATGAACAAACATTTAGAGATTGAATAAAAACATTTGATTTTGTAATATTAGTACATATTTTGCTAAATAATATATTGTACATAATTTGCAATTAAAAATATGTAAATATTGAATATTTAAGTTAAAAAATTAAATCTGATTGTAATATTAGTAAATATTGTGTAAAATATTTTTTGTATATATTTACTCAAATTTCTTACAATATAGTATATATTTACTCATTTGTTAAAATAATATATAATATTTAAATAATTATATGAAGCTTTCAGAAATTCAGATAAACCAAGTTATGCCATTGTTTTTTTTCTATATTAATAGACAGAAGACTTAATTGAACTATTTAGTCACTGCTGTGTTTATTGTTTAAACATATTTCTGTTTCCATATTTTTTGTAGAAGGAAGAAAGACACTCAAGGTCATTTGTTACTAAACTAGAATTAAATTATATCCGCTGTATTTGATCTGCAACTCATCAGCGATCTCTAGATATCATTCTCAACCATCAGAAAGCCCACATAAGCTGATCATTAGCTTGAGTTCAGGAATGGCCATTTGTAACATGCGTTTTGACAGAGTGTTTCCGTGGAGAAGAGAGGAAGGAAGAGGAACCGTGCGTCAGATGTTTTCATTGCAGGCTTCAGTTTGAGATTACACACGTCCGCTGGGCTTCACCTTCCCTTAAAAGAGTCAGGGTTATATGGGCTGGGTAAAAAATATAGATCTCTCGATTTTAATCGATTCTTAAATCCCAAGAATTGATTAGTCATCCTGTTTTCAGTTGATGAATGAATGTAGCGCGCATCCCATCCAATAAATTGCAATAATCTTTGTGCTTTGTTACTATTAATATGAAACAAAATCTCAGATTTCAAATTACGTCCATTTTCTTACGAAATTCAAAAACATAAATAGCGTTTCGGCGCTGTGGCGTGAGATCCCTCTGACACATCTCAGCTCAAGAGAAGCACATGACCTTCTCTTCCGCCTTAATAACACCAGTTACAGCGCGAAATAAACATGAATGAGCGTCTGAAAGTGTGTTAAAAGATCAAAATCGAAATCTGTATCATGTCACATGGAATCGCTCAATCAGCGTTTCAACCGTGGAAAGACGTTAGTAAACAATGTCATGTAACGTCACATTTACCTCAGAAAAACCATATCCAGTGACTATAAACTCGTTAGTCAGCTAGAAAAATTAACTCTAGAGGAGCATTTTGCTAAATATATGCACCATATTACATATTCATTATAATTTTTAATGTTCTTCAATATTTAATGCATGTTTGAATAAATCTGGCAAGTTTTTATGACAGCCACCATTTAAATGTTTACATTTCACATAACTTTATTATTATAAAAATAAATAAAAGTGTAATTTAAGTGTTTGTATACAAATCAGTTCATTTTTACCTTCAATATTATAGTAGGCTAATGAATAGTTTACAGATTTGTTTTCCTTGAGAAAATTTGCCATGTATTGCACCTGATATCCAAAATAATCAATATTGAATCGAATCGAATCGAATTGTGAAACTTGTGTCAATACTCTGCCAATTGGATTTCATGCATTCATTTCTTATTCAAACAAAATCCTGTCATCCAGCATCCCTTCCTCTTTCATCCTCATGCTTTTCACCAAATATGTATTTTAGGAGGACAGATCAATACAAAGAAGATAAAAAAAAATGTAGGATGCTGAAAAATTACAATCTATTTTCTATTCACCAAATGCGCTATTGCTTCAATGCAAATGAACAAGCGCGCCGTTATTTGTTGCGTAGTGACGTTTAATATATCATGACGACTCAAGAGTATTTGTGCTAAATTGCGCAGATTTGACTTGCACGAACTTCCCCAGCAAAGCAAGTAAATATAATAAGTAACACGTCAAATTGGCTCGTGATTTGATAGCGTTACCCGCCAACTGTTGATTTTTACACGCATTTAGCGAGTGTTAATTTCAGACCCTGAAGAGAGCGTTTGACGGGATAAACCCTACAGAGAGAGCCTGAACCCTCCTGCTTCTCACCGCATGTGGTGATGTGGTGTTATAGTGGGGCTTTTGATATTCCTCCTTTAGTCTGCGCGCGCAGTCACTCACTCCTTGAAATGTGACATTGAAGGTGCACAAAGGACTATTGGCAAACTGAAGTGTTTGAGCTGCTCTTATGGTAAACATGCAAACTGGCAGCAAAAAAAGTAGTTCACACAACTGTACTGTTGATTAAAATGCTAAATTTGGTATTACATTGTGTGTAAATGAATAGACTCGGACTTGGTGCTGAAACCCAATGCACAGGACAATAGAGACACCAGAATAACAATATTCATGATTCTGAAGCTGAAAATACAGAATTATTGTAGACGAATATACACTCTTTCACTGACTAGATATATTTAAAATAATGTAAGCCACTTTTTACTGGTAACATCAGACATTTGGCATTATCAGGACCCACAAATATTCCCATTGCATTATTATACATTATATTCAACATTATATTTAGACACTAAAACTCTGAAAACTTGATTTTTTTTCTCACACAGTAATTTTTATTTTGGGTGAACTATACACAGTGCATATTGTTGCATTTTTGTGTTGCGATATATTGTGACATAATGATTTCCCTCACATGTGTCGTAAACTGAACGCAGTGCACCTTTACCCAACCCAGAGATCAGGAGAGAGATGTGTCACGTCTGCTCTATGAAGAACAGAAGTCAGTCGCGTCTCCTCAGGCCTCGTGGACTTCCTTAAAGCGTTGCTATATTCATCAGCTCTACTTCCTGTTTACATCTGCTCTGCGTGTAGAGTTGCAATAGTAATGTTTCCAATGTCATCTCAAGACGCATCTTTCTTTCAGCCATTTGGTGTTAGCGTAACCAAGGGTTCCCAAACTTTCTTGCCAGCTGGACTTCTTTGACCTAAAATAATTTCTCTGAAAGTTAGTATTTCAGAATAATAGTTATTGTTAACTAAAACATTTTATGGTTATTGTAATTTTACCTAGGCTAAATGAGCACTTACTATACTAAAAGTTGAAGCAATAAAATTACTAACTATAAAAATGACAAAAGCACATGAAAATTAAACGATTAAAATATAAAAGCTAATAACAACTATAATAGTGCATAAATAATACTAAATAACACCTAAACATTTGCATGTTCATGGTTCTCTGATGTTGGTTAATGGTCACATGACATGCAGCTAAACAAATAGAATTTTTACTTTTTTTTTACTTATGTTTTGTAAAATTATTTATGTATTTTAACCCCTTAACGCCTGAATTTATATAGCTGTATGTAAAAAAACAAAATTATGTGTGTTTTTGCCTTTAAGTAGATGGTAAATAATGTTGAGATTATCAATTTCACTTTTGCACAACAAATAAATAGAAATGTTGGTATGTTGCAAATTTGCGACAACAGGCATTTAGGGTAATTTTTTTTACAAAATGGTAAAATTAATAAAACACATTTTCCCATCTCAGGTATGTAGATTTTATTCATGGCACAAAGTTGTTAGAACTTATAAACTTTAATTGACAAATTAATGAATCTTGACAACAGCAAGAAACAAAACACTCTCCTACTCCCTAACATTGACAGTATGACAGTAGTTTTTATACATTCCATGTTACACTCTGTTTAACTCTTTCCTTGTTTCTCCAGTGCATACATTATATATTCTTATAGTGTTATATCCTAACATGCTATTTTTTTGTGAAAAAAAATAATAAAAAAACGAAAAAAATTTTTTGGCTGAAACCATCTAAATACAGCATTATTATAATATGTAGCCATTATAGCCCAATCCAGCCGTTATGGCCCAATGTCGCAAATTTGCTACAAACAGAAATCTACAAAGTACGTAAAAAATATTCGTCACATGAAGTCTATATGAATAACATAGCTATAGAAGCAATCAATAAGCTGGTACATATTTTTATCTTAGCACAACTTAACTCATTTTGGGCAATTTCTCCACATTTGCGCACTTGATATGCGGATTTTGCAAACCAAAATATTAGCTTCGGTGAACCGGATGTAGTTCCCAATCCGACCGCTCCTACGAGAAACCAGTGCGTGCAAAATGTTCCTAGGTATGTATCGAATGTGCACAAACAGGCATTGGGGGAAAAC
Organism: Vimba vimba; assembly: GCA_022828995.1. NCBI lineage: Eukaryota > Metazoa > Chordata > Actinopteri > Cypriniformes > Leuciscidae > Vimba > Vimba vimba. Next base: position 2,403,573 of record CM040822.1, read on the forward strand.
AATCGCGATCTCGCCTGCAGTCTGAATGGAAGGGGTTTGTTGCAAATTCGCGACAGTGGGCGTTAAGGGGTTAAATGTACATTTTATGATTTCGTTTTCACTTTTCATCAACTCAAGAACCCCCGTTTGGGGAACCCTGGCATAAAAAATAGGTAACACTTTCCTTAAAGCCTATATGTATAAATACATTATTAATGCATTTATAAAGCATTTATGTATAAATACATTATTAATTCATTTATAAAGTCTTTATGTATAAATACATTATTAATGCAATCATAATGTATGTTAAAATGCATAACTGAAATTGGTTGTTTGCCATGTGTTTCAACTTTCTAAAGGTGTAACAACAACCCTCTACGAACACTGAAGCACATGAATAAATTCTACATAAATATAATATAAAATATACATTTCAAGCACTACTGAAGTCAAGTAAATAGTCTGTAATAAGATAAGAACAAATAATCAAAACTACAAGCAATAGCACAAATAAACACAATGCAAATTAAATAAACAGTGCTTTTCAGGTTTTACAGGTAGATTAACAGTTTTTAGATAGAGATTAGGTAGATTATGTACAAAAATTGAATGAAAGTAGCCTAATCAAACATAAAATAACAATGCAAAGTCTTCACTGTAGAAATTAAATATAATGAATCTTTATTAAAGTTACAAAAGTAATTCAGTCAAGTGATTTTTTTTTTTTTTCTGTGAGTCTGTTGTGTGATGAATATTAGGCTACTGTCACTTTAAGACATAATGCACTGATCCAATATACTGTTACACATGCGTTTTCCTTCTCCACTGAGGACATAACCATCTATGTTTACTAGGATACTCGCCAAGATGGACATTTTGTCATAATTTTGTGTGAAATTGTCTGTTCAAGTGCAAGAAGTCAGAGAGCTTAATTCAGTATTCACGCGCTGTCAGACGCAGCTTTCTGGGCACGTGCTTCGGATGTGCCGTTTGCGCAGACAGAACTTCTCACACAGCACACACAAGTTATCTTGAAATTATATCTGTGCTAAACTTATTATTTGCATCTAACTCAATTACAGGCGACTGTAGTCTTACAATTTACTAGCCATTGGCTAGTTAAAGACATTTTTTAGTTACCTCTCATGAAATTTGGACTAGATAAGTATTAGATATGAAATAGATAAGTATTAGAACTGTGGTTACAATTATTCATGAGATCATACAATGCATTACAAGGCATTATTAATGCATGAAAGATACTTCTATAATGCATTACATATAAAGGCTTTAAAGGGTTAGTTCACACAAAAATGAAAATTCTGTCATTTATTCTTCTCACCCTAATGTCGTTCCAAACCCGTAAGACCACAAGAACACAAATAAAGATATTTTTGATGAAATCCAAGAGCTTTCCGGACCCCTCCATAGGCAGCAACGTCATTGCCACTTTCAAGGCCCAGAAAGGTAGTAAAGACATCGTTAAAATGGTCCATGTGACTACAGTGGCTCAAATGTAAAAAAAACTAAAATAACGAAATTCTCTTCTGCGTCAGATATCTTACGCTATTCGCCTAGTAAACGGTACAGTGCTTCCGGGTGCTACGCCAACACGCCGGTTCATTATTGGCTAGCTCCTGCGTCAGCATCACACGCATGTGTCGTGGTGTTCACATGACCAGCGTCGGCCAATAGTGAGGCGGCATTCTGGCGTAGAACCCGGTGGAAGCGATACACTGTGTTTACTACGCGAATAGCGTAGGAGATCTGACACAGAAGAGAAGAAATTGTTGAATAAAGTCGTTATTTTTGGGGGGTTTTGCTCACAAAAATATTCTTGTCACTTCATAACATTAAGGTTGAAGCACTGTAGTCACATGGACTATTTTAATGATGTCTTTACTACCTTTCTGGGCCTTGAAAGTTGCAATGACGTTGCTGCCTATGGAGGGGTCCGGAAAAGCTCTCGGATTTCATCAAGAATATCTTTATTTGTGTTCTGAAGATGAACGAAAGTCTTACAGGTTTGAATTTTCATTTTTGGGTGAACTAACCCTTTAAAGTAAAGTGTTACCGATAAATCGCCATCAACTCACTTGTGTCTATTCTGATTTTGGTAGCACTTTATTTTACAGTCTTATTTCCCATGTACATACTATGTACTTATCACAGTAATTACGATAGCTGGGTAATAACTAGGTACTAATCCTGAACCTACACCTAAACCTAACCTTAACCCATGTAGTTACCTTATATTACATGTACTGTAAAATAATATTCAACCCTGACTATTCCTAAGTACCTGAGATGAAGCTGATATTAAATGAAGCATAATAGAGAACTCAATTAAATCTCCTGAGCAATGAAAGAGCAACCGCTGAGCAATACCATCTTCCTCTGGGAAGTCACGTAGCATCGTCATGTTTGTCTTCAAACACAGTTGTCGTTTCCTCAGCAGTGGAGCTGCTCTCAGCCACAAAAGGCGATTCATTCACAGTCACAGCCACAGAACGACTGCAGGTCTGTACAGGCCTTCCGCGTTTCTCCTTACAGGAACCAGCAGTCAGCGCTGAAATGAGAGGTGGGGCTGTTTTTGGGCGGATGGCATGAGTTTTAATATCTGTCATCGTATCATGTGTGACGGTTGCACAATATATCGAAATATCGCGATGTACATATCGCAACGGCTTGCAATAACTGGAGTCATGAACAAAAGACAAAGAGAAAATCACTCGCTGCTCTCGGCTGAATAACTTTTGTAGCTTTAATAAGAATCAGGATATATTTATATTCAGTTCAGTTCAAGTTCTTTATTCAGTCATGATGTTATTACAGACACAATAATAATCACATCAATGCTGAATAGGAGCATGAGGAAGACCTAGTCTTATAATTTCATGCCCCTTTTTTCAATAATCTGAGCTAGCACGAGGTACAATACTTCACATCTTAACAATTTAAAATTTGGCAAACATTGGTTCTTATACTTCACTGCCTTCGTATTTTCTAAGTGCATTTTTTTTATACATTTTATTGAATTGAACAATCGTGTTACATGATTTTTGCACAATGTCCAAAGAGTTCCATAAATTGATCCCAATTACAAGAAACCCTTTTTGTTTTTGTGTGGTGCGTGAATATGGTACACAAAAATAGCCTTTTCTTCTGCTGTTACTGTCTGTGATTAGCATGAATTTGGTTTGAATATGTATTGGCACCAAATTATTTGTCACTCTCCAGTCTCCACATAATTTGTAGTATTTTGAATTTGACCAACTCTTTAAATTTCAAGGTCTGCAATTTTATAAACAGTTTGTTTGTGTGGTCTTGTAAACCTTTGTAAGTCACAATTCTTATCGCTTTCTTCTGAAGTAAGAACAGCCTTTCTGTATAACCGGTGCATGCATTACCCCACACTTCGATACAGTATGTTAAATATGGAACAATTAAGGTTAAGTATAATTCATACTGTGAAAGCTAAGCTTTTACGTTTGATTATTGAGTTTCTGTTGTTAAATAACCCTAATGTAGGATAACCTGAACCTTGTGGTTTACACTGATGTTAAAATAACACTTCTTACGCTACAGTAAAACACTGATGTTCACTGTCAGAAGCTGTAGGGATGTTTTCGTGTCACAAAAAGAATGTGAAACACGTATGTAGGCTATATAAGTTTACACATTATCGTATCGCATATTGCATATCGCATTATTTAATGAGTTATCGCATATCGCATTTTTCTTCAGTATCGTGCAGCCCTGAAGGGTGGACAGTGACGTGCCAGTTTTAGATTGACAGTTCATGCACATAAAGAAACTTTGCTCAGGTCTGCACACATCATGCATGCATCAACATGCACAGAAAAACATTCCCCTCACTTTCTCCTGTGAAACATCAGTGACTTGAATCTCTATTAATATTGCATTTGAAACCAGCCAGAACGCTCTGGCATCGGGACAGGGAGTTTTGCATGTGCACATCAAATTGTCTGGGTTACACATGTGTAGGAGTCAGCGCTGCATCAAAGAGGAACGACTGTTTGAAATGTTACGCTCTTGTGTTGTGTTGTGTGTTTTTTTGCATTTTTAAGAACACCCACACTCTGAACATGCATTTAGGCATGGAGACACACACACACACACACACAAGGACTTTTGTCGTGCACAACAACAGCTTTCATTGTCCTTCTGTAAAGGATACGGTTCCACAGCCAAACTCCTGCTTTTTTTCCCCTCAAACGTTCACGACTGCTGAAGTCGATTTACGATGGAGTTGCTACAAGTTCTGTGATGTTAAAACAAAACATTTGCTAATGGTTTGATAGCAAGAAGTGAAACAAAAGTCATTGCTCTGAACATTGGAATCTGTTGAACCTTGATTCATGAATTCTTGTTGAACCCACAAATCATGAGTTGACCATAATATGTAGTATCAGAGCATGTGTGCGGCTGTAAGTTCCCTCTTGTGGTATTGAGCGGGGTTGTTCAGGCACAGAGAAGTGCATTGTGGGAATGGGTGGGTAGGAAGTGGACAAATAACTGACATGTTTTGGTGAAAATGTGAGGCAGAACAACAGTTGATCCACTTCCTAACATGTGGCAATGCAGCCCCATTGTGTTTTTGTGTGATTTACAGTGTCTACAAATAGTGTTTGGATACTAAATACACATTTAAAAGAATCAGAATGCCGTGCTTTAGATTAAAAACATATAAAAAAGTGAGTGTCGTTTATTGAATTCAGCCTAAAACGTGTCTGTGTTGATGAATGCAGATGTTTTCTCATGGATGTTATCTGTGTCTGCAGTGAAAGAGGAGCCGTGCAGCCGGCCGGCGGTGCACGAGTGTTTAGGGGAGGTTCTGCGTGTGTTGCGGCAGGTAATCAGCACGTACCCTCTGCTGAACACCGTGGAAACACTCACCGCAGCAGGAACGCTTATCTCCAAGGTCAAAGGTCAGTTCAACTGTAATGTTTTCTTTACTTTTATTAAACCTCTTCAAGTAACATCATTTTTTAAAAACAACCACAATAGAAAAAAAAAAAAAAAAAAAAAAAAAAATATATATATATATATATATATATATATATATATACAGAGTTCCCACAGGTCTTTGAAATCCTTGAAAGTTTGTAAATCTGAAAAAAAAAAAAATTCAAGACCCTGGAAAGATTTTGCAAATAAACATACATAGATACAGGTCCTTGAAAGTGCTTGAATTTATTTTGTGCAAGAAGTTTCCTGGAAAAAATTCCATATTTTTCCCTCCGGTCCGCTAATGTGTTATTTCGCCCACACTTCATGGCCTATGCACACTAGCTTGCTTGATTGACATTAGCTATGCGCATTTATGCGTTACATTCAGTAGTTCACTTTAAAATGAAAGTTAGCCCATGATTTACTCCCAACAAGCCGTCCTAGCCTATATATAGGGAGCTATACAGCTGGTTACGGGACATTACACAAGTTTTTGTTTTTTAACGCCTCCAGATGGCACCTTTCTCGCTTCAAAAAATGGATTTTAAAGACTCTACTCTATTTTAATGTGAAATATTGCATTTATTGAAGAAAAAAAAAAGCATATATGTATAAATTAGTTCTAATGGAAAAAATACCTCATAATAAATATTGCATAGTATCATAAAATCCCTTCAAAATTCTAAATAATAATCAAAAAATATTATTGAACAAAAATATATTACATTGGTTTTCCTGAAAAAAAAAAAAGAAGTTACATTTCAAGGCTTCGGTCACTTTTGACCGCGTCGGAGCCAAGTGTGACCCCTAAATGAAGAGGACCCCAGAGGGTTAAGTCCTTGAATTTGAGGGAATTGGACCTGGAAAGTCCCTGAAAGGTCCTTGAATTTGAGGTTCATGAAGTTTGAAGGCATAATCAATATATTTCAAATTACTTGCAATATATATTGATTAACCCTCCTTTGAAGTTTCATTTAATTTGTTGTAATTTGCTATATGTATATATAATTCAATGAAACTTCAAAGGAAGGTTAATCAATATATATTTTCAAGTAATTAAGAGAGTTTTAAGGCACAAGTCGAACTGTCATGTTAAACTCAACCCATGTCATCCTCTCACACTCTCACCCAAAACCTGACTGCAAACACATCAACATGTGGAATAAACATGCATGATGCAAATAATTCAGCCCTAACATGAGCAAACCCACATTATATACCAAAACAGCAGTTTCCACACAACTAGCATCTAATCACCGTAAGGAGAAACACACAGACACATGACTAACTGAAATACAGGTGTTCCCATGTTTTTCCTCTAAATGTGATGTCACTTCTAGTTTTATTTGTTATCAAAGCAGAAGCTGGAGATGTGACAGTGAAGTTGTTCTCTTCTCTGTTCGCCAGGGTTCAGTTATGAAGGCACGACTGACGCTCAGAAGAAAGACTTTGAGAAGGCCATTGAGACCATCGCTGTGGCCTTCAGCAGCAAGTAAGACCCCACGCTCTGC
>CM040822.1:2417539-2512539 GCA_022828995.1 Vimba vimba
AAAGGTCTTCAGAGACTCTACCAGTCCTGCAAACAAAACATCATACAGGTACATCAGTTCAGCTTCCCTTGTGTTTGTTTGGATGTGTTTCTGCAGGTTAAATGACACCAGTGATGCTTATGCTGTACAAATGTAAAAGATTACCCAAACACTGAACAATTTAAAAGAATCTTGAAAAGACACCATAAAACTTGCATAAAAATTAGGGCTGTCAAAGTTAGCGCGTTAATAACGCGTTAACGCAAAATCATATTAACGGCACTATTTTTTTTAACGCTCGATTAACGCAGCGCGTATTTTCTGTTTGACCAGTGGCCCAAAACCTAGTTGGAGAAATGGAGATACACAGTGTTGCCAACTTAGCGACATTGCAGACCCATTTAGCGATTTTTTTCCCTTCAACAAAGCGCCCAAACCTTATTTAGTTTCTGAGAATCTACCGGTACCGCCGGTACTGCTCTCCCAGCACGCGCGCGCGCCTCTCTCTCTCTCTCTCTCTCTCTCTCTCTCTCTCTCTCTCGCTCTCTCTCTCTCTCTCTCTCTCTCTCTCTCGCTCTCTCTCTCTCTCTCTCTCTCTGCGTCTCGCGCTGGAGAGAGGAGCAGCGCTTTAATTCAGTTAAACACAGATATGATGTTGCTTCTCTAATTTTACATGCAAGTATAGCCGAAATCGCAAAACAGATATTGTGTTTATATTATGTGTATTTGATTTCATCAGACGACGGCTCGATTATCATGATTTTTGTGCAGATTAACATCTTGGAAGGGAGAGCTGGTTATGTCTTAATGGGTCGCGTTTCAGTCACCATTTTCATATTCATTCCGTTGTTTGACAACAGAAACAGTAAAATATACCAATGAAAACAGTTTTATTGAGAATTTAGCTTCATCAAAATGGACACAGAGCGAGACAAACTATAATGTAGCCTAATAATAAATAATAAATGTACATTTAGCATTTTCAGAAGAGCTGCCCTGTCATGTTAAAATCTAAACATGTTTGTGTTAATTGCTCAGTGCAAAGAAAGAGAAGTAATGGGAACCTGGTATTTCTTTGTTCTTTCTACATGTGTCTAATAGACATGAACAAGTTCTTTGAAAAACATCTATGACCTTTGAAACATGTCTCTTCATGCTCTGTGTTGACTATGGTTTCAATAATAAACATACATTTGCATAAAGCATCCATATTTATCCATGCCCACGTTGATTAGAGTATTACAAACTTGAAAAGTATTAATTTAAGGTACATTTAGAACAAATAAAAAAATGTGCGATTAATCACGAGTTAACTCATGACAATCATGCGATTAATCGATTAAAATTTTTAATCGATTGACAGCCCTAATAAAAATATGTTTAAGAGGTCATGAAATGCATTTTCAGATTTTTATGTTATGTTTCTGGAGATTAGCTTATGACGTCAGCAAAGTTTTTTGCTACAAAAAAAGTGTAAAATTTGTAAAATTAATGTTCAACTCAAGATTTGCAGCGTTAAACACTGACTTCACTTTTATAACAAACACACTTAGAGATTATACATTATAAATAAATGTATTTACCGGCGTTGTCTCCAAGGACTAAATTCTTGGCAGTGTCGTAGATTTCAACGCAAAATATTTAGAAAGCATAATCAAGAAAGCAGCCTGATGTGAAATGACACCAACAATCAAAAACTTTGTCATTTATTCACGTAGATATAGATATAATCTAATACTTGTTCTTTTGGAAGAGCATGTCCAGTTTTTGGAGGTGCAGTTTGTCCAACATCTTTGGACAGTCTTTCTCAACATCTCACAGCTTTATCGCTCTAGTAACTGATGGATGGACTTTAGATACGCATGTTTAAGAAGCGTGTAGAGGAAAACCATGACTTCACAACTCTACCAATTTCAAATCCTGCCCTTTTCAGAAGGGTGGAAAACAAAAAATGATGTTTTTAAACTGGGGAGTTAGCTTTGAGGTACGATAGCTGTATGTATTTATTTTAGAGTAACCTCTTATACTATATATTTGTAAGGAACTTTTGATTTTTCATCTCATGACCCCTTTAAAAGTGATCTGTACAACTTCTAACAGTTTAATCCAAGAACATTGGATATATCGTACAGGTCATATCGACGATTTGTAGCCCTCAAACCGTATTCACTTTATAGCCCTTAATTCTGTAATTGTGGACAAATGTGGGCACAGAGGACTCGGATGTGATCCTATTTTTTATTTATTATAAATGTTATATCACTGTCTTCGATAAAATTTTGTCTATACATTTATGGTGTGTTTTTTTATTTTGGGGGTATTTTTGAATTTATTTACTTCAAAAAGTACCATATTTTCTATGTAAATTATGCTTATTTTTTTTGAGTGTGAGTTTTTGCCATGATGAGAATGTTGCACAGGATCAGCCCTTCATTTGTGTGTATGTTAGATATGCATTGTTAGATATGGATCTATTGATTTATTTTTACAAAAAAACAAGAAGAATGCTCTAAATTACAGTTTTTCCCATTCATTTCTATGGGTGCCCATTTTTGACCCAAATACAAGATTAAGGAGTTTGTTTTTTTCACCCACTTAACATTGTAGAATTGAGTCAAAAAAAAATGTGTGTGTGTTCAGGAGGCAAACTTAGGAAAATTAGCCAATTCTTGTACCGCTCGGATCAAGGGAAGTATTTTTTAAAAATAAATCAAAATAATTTTGCCCACATTTGTCCAGAATTCGGTTTTAGGGTTAAGTTTGTTTTAAGTTTTAAGTTTGATGTTTTAGTCATTTTTGGACCTTGTCAGCCCTATTTACTGTTGACTTTTGTTTGATTAAAAAAAAAAAAACAGCATGAATATCCTGGGGAAAAAATAAGTCAACATATAATGAAAAATCAGTGTTTCAATCCCGTTCATTTTTATTTAAATACAGAATTATCATTATCATATCAATTATTCCTGTAATTAATATCGAACCTGTTTTTATGTCATATGCTCACTGTATATAGAGTAAAGGAGGTTCTCAGTCTCGTCTCTCTCTCTCTCTCTCTCTCAGGAACACATGCCGCTGTTGTCTATCTTCTCTCTGGCTCTCGAGCAGGACTCAGAGCAGAGCTGCGGTTTACAGCAGGCCACAAACAACGTTTACACACACTCGTTTCTACAGGTAACACACCTGCCCCGGCAACACACACACTACAGCGAGAGGACAGAGTGAAAGTATTTTTACTCAAGTGGTGAAACGAAGGAATGTCTGTCACATTTCAGTCCTAAATCACATAATTATAAATCTGTTTTTAAATATTTTATAATACAGTAAATATTGTATTTACATTTATAATATATTATATTTAAATTATAAAAATTAAAGCCTAATTTTTGGATCATTAGGACGCTTTTTTGTGTGTGCATTATTTCCCAAATTACTTTTTAATTTCTCATTTCTAATTAGTTTCTTTTGAGTTTTGCGTGATGTAAATGTGTTCTTGGCGGGTTTTGGGAGATTTACCTAAGTCGGTCTAATAACAAAGAAAAGAAAATCTTTCTCTCTCTCTCGTTCAGCCCATGACACAGCGCAGACAGGAACATGAGAAGAAGCGCAGAGACATTAAAGAGCAGTGGCAGAGAGCCAAGAGGAAACTGGTATAGACTCAGTCCACCTTGAACTAACTATATACCTCAACTAAACCCTGCTAACACAAAAATATACAGGTTAATTATGAGTATTTGTGTTGATTAGGCCGACGCCGATAGTAACCTCCGCAAGGCACGTCATCTGTACATGGGCCGGTGTGAGGAGTACGAGAGAGCTCGCACGGTAGCCAATAAGGTTGAAGAGGAACAAAGTGGAACCACTAAAGCTTTGGACAAGAAGAGACGACTAGAAGAGGAAGCACGCAACAAGGTCAGCGAGCTCAAACAGGAAACATGAGCTAATGTCACACATTTTGTTTTAGGGCAGTGTGACTGTGCTTTTGCAGCCACTTGCAGGAAACCAACATTTTCTCTGCAAACTTGTAACATTTTCTTGCACAAAATCAAATGAAGCCAGTAGACGAGTCTATTTTAGGATCATACTGTAGGATTTACACATTATTATTTTTTTATAATGCAAAACGCTTCATATTTTTTTTGTATAAACAAAGTGACATAATTTTGTTGTTGTATAGTATTGATACATTATTGTAGTATTTGTGGATTGCCTTTCATTTGTTTTAACTTATTTATTTAAAATGAAAAAAATGAATGTAAAATCTAAAAATGATTAGAATCACCATTAGAAAAACCACCAGACTAATGAGAACTATAAAAGCTTTTTCAGTAAGCATCAGTGTTTCCCACACATAGATGAATTCGTGGTGGTGCGCCACAGAATCAACACCGGCTGCCACATATTAAGTTTCGTTATTAATTTATTTTTTACTCTATTTAAAACACACAGCGTATTCATTCAGCTGCATTTCCTTTCCCTGCTCTCCCTCCGTCACTGACGCGTCTCTCTCACATACACACACACACACACACACACAGCCCCTCCCCTCCGTGCACACCGCGTCTGTTGCCATGAAAACGAGATCATCCGAGATCAACGAGATCAAAAAATATTTACACACTGACAACATTGTATTCAGAATATAAAATATTTTTATAATATAGCAAACAAGCGATTGCGCCTTCTTTAGTAAGTTAACTAACGTTAGTCGCAAGTTTGCGGTAAAACGCAGTTGGGTTGTCGAGGTCAAAACACTATATAAGCTGTTATGTCATTTTTAGGGTGTTAAATGTGTGGATTTTGTGAAGGTGTGAAGCATTTTTGATTAATATTTAATTAATATGAATTAATGTGTATTCATAATAATAATGAGACTACACAGTCACAATAATAAATGTGACTGTGTATAGAATTATTAACGAAGGAATTATTTTGAACCACAACCAGCCCCCTCCCACCACACACACACACACACACACACACACACACACACACACACACACCACTAATTGCTTTCTAATCTGTGGGAAACACTGAGCTTTACAGTAATGAGAGTTTGGGATGTTATTGTCATGAAAATGTCACAATGCAATGAATGTTCTTTAAGCAAAATATCATTGCGCACTTGTTTTACTTATGAATTTTCATAATATTCACCCAAAAATTCTGTTACAAGAACTCAATTTTTCAATTGCAGCATTTGTGCCTGATTTACAAAACAATCGAGTCGACTAATTAGTTTTCATTATATACCCCGTTTAAGACAAGCAAGCTAGAGGAAGTACTATGTCAAGTCTGTGTGTGTGTGTGTGTGTGTGTGTGTGTCCACAGGCGGAGGAGGCCGAGGCGACGTATCGCACCTGTATCGCGGACGCCACGACTCAACAGCAGGAGCTGGAGGACATGAAGGTGAACGTGCTCAAACAGATCCAAGAGCTCATCAGACAGACCGACCAGATCCTGCGAGCGGTGAGAGATTTTCATGACAAGTACATTTTATCGTAATGCAAAAAAACAACAACTCCATTCCCATTGTTTTATTATGAAAAAAAGTGACATAAGTGAAATTGTTCCCAAAAACAGTATGCCAGTGCTATCACAGACTTACGCCCAAAGTATACTTCGGCTGTCCGCGTTCCACAACGGTCGTTTTCATTATGGGGAGGTTGGCCCGTCGCGATAATTACCAGGGTTCTCAAGTTTTATCAAAAGCTTGGAGTGAGATCACATGCGGTTAGGGGAGGAGCCCTAATGGAGCCCCGCCCCTGCCCGTCCATCCCCGCCCCCCAATTTTACCCATTTTTCATAATTACCCAGCACAAATTGAAATTATAACAATTAGTGGAGGCAGGCGGCAGTGGAGTAACTGTACGTTCACACCGCCGCCGACTTGAGCTTCCAAAGTTACTGGAAGTCATTCATTTTCAATGGAAGCTGGCTTCTCTCAGAAAAAAATAGTTAATTGCACAGTCTAACTATCATAGAGTGAAAGTGTATCATTTGCATATGAACGAGCAGAGAGAGAGAGAGAGAGCGAGCGAGCCCCGGCCGCGCGCGCACTCACCCGAGCGCTGTCTTGCTCTCTCTCTCCCTCGCGCATATTAATCAAAATCAATTGATACGCAGATTCTGCAGTACAATGTTGTTTGCAAATGTTTAGTCGTAAAAGCTGATAACATTGCTGTTTAAAGCTTTACAAACATGTTCTGTGATCAGTTTGTCGTTTACCAGTTCATAATTCAGTCTTGCAGCCTAATTATGACTGAATGAGAGAGGTAAATGTTTAAATGTATTTGAAATGCAATTTTTTTCTAAGTATGCACTGCTCTTTTTCACACAGCAGGTTTTTTGTGTGTGTCCAATTTTTTTCTGGACAACCTTTTGATGGATTTTACTTTAAATTTTATTTTAAAATGTGAATTCCATTCAGGTTTCATGCCATTGGCATTTTATTCGAAGGATTGTTTACAATTTCACAGCATAAGCTATAAAGCTGTTTCCCAGGTATAAGCTGTGTGTTTACAGGAAAAAAAATAATAAAATGCAATTTTATTCTGTTTTATTCTTATTCTTCGTGAAAATATGTTCTGAAAGATTCCTTAATAAGCTTTGTTCGGGATGTTAAACTACTTAGTAGCCCTAAGGACAGCCATGGTGAAAACATTATTTGAAATCTCCTTGTGAAATTTGCTAGAGTACGTATGGGTCAGTGTTTTGATTGCAGAAGAGTTCGACAAAGGATTACTAACACATAATAAAACACAACTCCAGGTATGTTTTTGATGAGGATATGACCATGCAAAATGGTTAAAATCTCTAAAAAGTCTATGTTGAATGATAAAGACCCTTTATTAATAATTTACTTGGGAAAAAATGGGCAAAACTAAAATATAAGTACATAAACCGATTAATCGTAAAAATAATCGACAGATTAATCGATTATCAAAATAATCGTTAGTTGCAGCCCTAGTGTGTACACAAGAGTACACACTCCAGCTTATGAAATGTGTTTTGTGTTGTAAGTGTTTGTTGCACATTTTGATGCCTTGATAACATTTATATGTTTAATGTTCTAGCCTAAAAATGTTAGACGAGCTTTCTTTCTTCCAACTTACCTTCTCCATCACGACGTGTGTTCGCGTGATGTTGTTGGTTACTTAGTAACGAACATACGGTGGACGAGAATTTTCCGTCAACTTCCGTGTGTTCGCGCCTATGGTTCGCGCATCTATGTTGCCTAGTAACGAACGCAGTCTGGCCGAGATACGTGCTGGCGGCAGGAAACTTCAGTTTGTGTGCCTGCGCCTCGTATACAACGTTATATTTAAAGCTTGCAGGACAACTTCGTTGGCATTGCCTTTTCAGCGTGAGAAATACACGGTGTGGCGTGTGAGCGTGTGAACTGGTTGAATTGCATGTGTCTCACGGCCAATGCATGAGACTTGAGAACCCTGAATTACTATATTGACTTATCGCATTACTATATTTGACTTATCGCATTATCGCGATTTATGGACATGACCGCGATACGTTTTGGTGACGCAATATGTTGCCCCTTGTGTTTACATTCATGTTTGTTAACATAAAAATGAATTTCACAAGCATTTTAGCCTATCACTAAGTGGGGTTACAAGGGATTGTGAGTAATATTAGCCTAAAATGCATGCATAGATGCATACTATGAAAATCTAAAAGAAAAGTAGTACTCCATCTGGTCGTATAACATTTTAAATATACTGTATTTGGGACACACAGATCCTAATCCTACCTACTTTTTAGGACACCTTGTGTGTGTAAAGTTTTCGTTTTAAAGACTGATTCAAGTGGTCAGAACGTTTTCGTGTTTTTTCTCTCAGGTTTTGTGTTTAATGCGTCCTCTTCCTCTCTGTCCAGTGCACCATCTCGTACTATCAGACGATGCATGTTCAGACGGCAGCGCTGCCGGTGCATTTCCAGACGCTCTGTGAGAGCTGTAAGCTGTATGATCCGGGTCAGCAATACGCTTCGTACGTCAAGAACCTGCAGCTCCGCACAGACCTGCCCATACAGTACCAGTTTGAGCCGTACTCTGCGTCCAGCCACCAGTAAGAGCAATCCCTGTTACAACACATCATTGAGTATGTTCAGAATGGGATGTTGGCATACTGTAATCATTTTGTGGTAAAGTAGGCAACGTGCATGTTTCTTACAGTTGTCACATGACGTCACTGCATTGCATTTTTAGTTGATGTTAGGGCTGCATGATTAATCAAAATAAAACCTGAAATTGTGTTATGGCTTTGTATGATTATCAACTCACAAAGGCTGCAATTTAATTGGTAACACTTTACAATAAGGTCTCATTTGTTAACATTAGTTAATGTGTTAATAACATCAACTAACAATGAGCAATACATTTGTTACTGTATTTATCATCTTTGTTAATGTTAGTTAATAACAATACAGTTGTTTGCTGTTTGTTCATGTTAGTTAACAGTGCATTAACTAATGTTAACAAATACAACCTTTGGTTTCATGGTTGACAATTGAAAATGAAATTAAGACAGTCATAAATATAAGTATTGTAAATGCAAGTAAATGCAATTTATTTACTGTGAAATATTAAAATAGTAATATTTCTTATTTTTCACATTTTTATTTAGTAATTAGTAATAGTTATTGGTAACACTTTACAATAAGGTCTTATTTGTTAACTACATTAACTAACATGAACAAATGTATGAATAATATATTTTTACAGCATTTATTAACCTTTGTTAATGTTAGTTTATTAACATGTTAGTTAGTTCACAGTGCATTAACTAATGTTAACATGCAACTTTTGATCTTAAATATGTATTAGTAAATGCTGAGATTAACATTTATTAATCAATGCTGTAGAAGTAACTAATGTTAACTAATGTAAACAAATGAAACCTTATTGTAAAGTGAAATACTTTATTATTTTATAGTCATATATTTATATGTAATCACAAAATTTTGGGCAAAATTGTGAATTTCAGTCAATTTTTATCAGAAGAATTGCAATACAATATTTTCCTCAGATCGTGCAGCCCTGGTTAATATTACTTCCAGATCGATTGTGCATTGAGCACGAATGCTTGAAATGTTGCCGTAACAATCTGTATGTTATTAGGAATGTTTTACAATAAGGAAATGATGCAATAATTTTCATCCCAATCAGGCATGTTCGAACCCGGAACAACAGCTCTGAAGCTCCGCCCACCCCAGAGGAGGCGGGATTTGGAGAAGGGGCCGTGGTTAAACAAAGACGAGGTCAAGGTCAGTTTTACATACAATAAATGATCCGAAATCAGTTTTTAGGAGCCGTACACACAACAAATCTTGGTAACACTTTATTTTACAGTGTCCTTGTTACATATGTTACGTGCACTCGCCATAGTAATAACAGTAAATTATGCATAATTACATGCAACTAACCCTCAACCAAATCCTACCCTAACCATATAGCAAGTATATGTAGTTGCTTAATATTACTCAGTACTTAAATATATAATTACACTGTAACAATGACACCTTAAAATAAAGTGTCACCCATATCTTCTTACCTTCTTATCAGTGTAACAGAGGAGATTGCTGTCGGTGTGATCGCCCCCTCAGGCTGTTTTTATCATTGCAGTCACAATATTTATGGTATTTGATGTGAATTGTAATTTTAAAACGAATAATGAGTGATTATGTGGACATATGTGTTGTGATTTGTCATTGCAGGTAGAGACCATCATCAAGCTCATAAGTCCTGGCCGTCCACACTGAGTGACACTGACAGTGTTGGTCCGGGAAGTGGACTGGGCTCCCCGACCTCCAGCACTGGTAAGAGACAAAACCAGATCAGTCTATTGTTTTATTGACCTTTCAGCATTATTACAGATTCTCAGAGGTGGGGGACTCGAGTCACATGACTTGACTCGAGTCGGACTTAAGTCGCAAATTTTAGGACTTGAGACTTGCTTGACAAATATTTATAAAAGACTTGACTTTGACTTTATATTCATGACTTGAGACTTGACTCGGACTTGAGTTAAATGACTCAACATGTATTCTGTTTAATAAATATCTGTTTTTGAACGCACCGCAACCTAACCACGTGACACAGCAGGCAAGCAGAGAGTGCTAACAGGCTTGTTCGACTTGGAACTGACACTGCACAGACTAGGGGTGAAACTGTACATGTATTTGTATTGAACCGAAAAGGTACGGGCGTCACGGTTGGTGCATGAATTTACACGGTATAAAAATAAATAACACTCACATGCAAATTAATGAATGTAATGCGGAACTATTGTTAGATACGCGGGTTCTTAACGGTCACCTAATCTGTCTTAGCTCTGTGGCTGAACAGGCTGCGAGTGCGATGTCAAGATTGCAATGCTGAAATATGTTGCGTGTGTGGGTGTGTGTGAGAGAGAGGCGTGGGCGCGATCGAACAGTGGAAACATACAAACATACTCTGTCATTTAGTTCATAGTACAGGACATCATTCAAACTGCAAAGTGTTTACTTATATTTGTGTACACTCGCAATAAAACACAACTTTGTGCTTTTGTCAAACTGTAAACTTTTTTGCAATCGTACACTGTCTAATAATTGGTCTTCAGTGTTAGACTTTGAGTGAAAAGCCTATGGATAGTTTTTGGGGATGCACATAAAAGATTGTACACACCTTCACACACACAAATGAAAAAATTCATACAGACTTGCGAACCCAACCATGCATCCACAAATAAACAAAACAAACTTAACAAATCAAAAAAAACAAATAAAAAAAAAATTAATAAAAACCTCGAACTTGCAAGCACAACCATGCACATGCAAACACAATACACTCTTCACTCATATAGATGCATTGCACACACATTCACTCACAAATATTAATCACACTCAAATCACACCTCTCTCTCTCTCCACACACACACACACATGAAAATAAAAAAAAAACAGTCAAACTCAACCATGCACATGCAAACAATACACTCTTCACTCATCACTCATACATATGCACTCACATTCACTCACTTTAATCATACTAAATCAAATAACCTCTCTTTCTCTTTCTCTTTTCTCTCTAACTTAATATCTAACTTGAGGATATATATGTTCATGTTCCATAAAGGGGATGCTTGTTTGAAGAATGCCATTTGGTGGCATAGAGACCATTATACTTGCATTGATTAATACTTTTTAATGGTCTTCTGCAATGTTTGAGGCATATTTAAGTACAGCAGCTGTTTCCAAATTTTACATGCTTTTATGTTGGCCTAATTTCAGTTACATATTTGGGCTTTTATTTATTTTTAGATTTTTAGATTTTTATTGTATTAACAATTCAGCTGTATGTGGAGTCCTTTTGAGTAGAAATGCATACTGCAATTTTTTTGTTGCAAATAAAAATCCCATAGTCCGTAACTACTAAAGTTTTTACTTATTTTAATATATAAATTCAGTTAAATCGTCAAACATTTGTATGACTTGCCAGTGACTTGCTTAACCCAAGCTACGACTTGACTTGAATTGCTTGACATAAAGCAGTGACTTGACTTGCTTTTCACAAAATTGACTTGGACTTGCTTGAGACTTGAAGGTTAAGACTTGAGACTTACTTGTGACTTGCACATGTGACTTACTCCCACCTCTGCAGATTCTTAAAGACAATTGCCATTACAAATGCTGAATTATTTTGCTCAAACAGTGAAACATCTGTATTAAATAGACCAACTACTTAACAATATACACAAAAAAATAGACAAATATTTAAAATATACACAATCATTTAGGAGTCTACATATAAAGCAAATGGGTGACCTCTGATATCTCTCAGTTCATCACCTCGACATGGTTTACAGTAATAAAATAAAAGTTTTTTTATAAACCATAATTTTGTATGTTGTTTTGGTCTCAGGTGACATCTCAAAACCTTCAAGGCCAGTTTCTGCAGCCACCTTGTCGTCCAATGAGGATTTAGAGGAGAGAGACGGCACCATGACCCCATTTGAACAAAGTGAGTGACAGATTACAGTTCAAGGAAACATTAAACATAAATACCCAGAGGAACGTTTTATTGCTTGGGCGTCTTTGCAAATCTGAGCACAATTGAAACAATCTCTTCTGAAATTCTAAAGGAAACACATGTGAGATTACTGGGGTCTTTTTCTACGGAGAAACATCTGAGAAGCAGGAGACTTGAGCCAAAGTCTCAATTTGCTCTCCGTTTAAGACTAGACACTACAAACAAAACCAATGTTTTTCATGCACTGGCCAATTTTGGGATTTTTGGCTATTTTGCTTCTATAACGTGGAAATAATCCATCCAAAGTGCACATTTAAGTGTTTATTTTATTACACTTTACCTATTTGAACCCATAGATTACAAATGCAATATATATATACATGCTATATATATATATATATATATATATATATATATATATATATATATATATATATATATATATATATATATATATATATATATATATATTGCATGTGTTTTGGTCACAATTTGGTTATTCACATTCACATATTCACGATTAGCTACGGCTTTTGCCTCAATAAACTCCTAATTTACTGCTTATTAATAATTAATAATAGTAGTAGGTAGTTGTTGTAGTGGTTAAGTTTAGCTATTGGGTAGGATTAAGGGATGTAGAATATGTTCATGCAGAATAAGCCATTAATATGTGTTTTACTGATAATCAGCCGATATGCTAGTAATATGCAACCTAATAAGCAACTAGTTTATAGTGAGAAGTGGACCCCAAACTTGTGTTCCCTAAGTTTTTTCTCCTGCACAGAGTTTGTTCATATATCATTCAGCTGATGTATTTAACATTTTATTCCTAAAAACATGTTTCTGATTGATAAAAGGAGGATAAAAAGAGAAATCCAAAATCCCCTCAGTAAAAACCTTTAACTCTTGAAATGTCTGTCAATCAACAAAATGAAACTAAAACTTTGAACCTGGCTTTATCAAATGCTCAGATTTCGGTCCTGGAAATACATGCAAATTAGTGCAATTTTAATTAGATAATGCCTCATTTGCTTATTTAAACAGCATTCCAGAAATTTTCTACGTTTATGTTTAAAGAAAAAGTCCTGTGATTAACTATCACCTTGGGAAAGTGATATCTATTAGTTAAACGTTGCACCCCATTCATCTGTAGTGTCCTGCCTTAAACTCATTGCTGTCTAGGAGAAACAATAAAGATATTGAAGAGGTCTTGTTTAGTCGATCTAGTTCAGTGTAGTATGTAGTCATTATATATGATGAGTGTGTGTGGATGTTTGTTGTGTTTTAGGTATAAATGGGATTGAACCGGAAAGCGTGGTGCCCACTGGACCTTTCAAAAATGTGGGATTGTCCAAAGCTGCAAAAACCCATCGGCTGCGCAAACTGCGCACGCCATCAAAGTGCAGAGAATGTGACAGCTACGTTTATTTCCAGGGCGCAGAATGTGAGGAGGTGAGACTGACCAATGCATTTAAGACAAAACTGTAGATCTATAATACCTGCAAATCAACTGTATAAAATAAAACACCATTATTGTGAGGTTACACCGATGAGCCTTTACATTAAAGCTTTACAGCTCTACAGTGCTTTTAATATATACATTAAAAGCACTGATTATTTCATTTGTATCTTTGTTATTTGCTATTGCTTGTAGTTGAACAAATCTTTTTTTATTAACGACTGTTTACTTGTTTTTTTTGATAATCTTTTAAATTTATATTAGTAGTTTTAGCTCTGGTATTGAAATTGTAATCAAGAATTGTTAAATTTCACTGGTATCTAAAATTTGGGGTTTCATAGCCTTATTTGTTACAATACAAGGATACATGGGTCAAAAACAATAACTAGTTGTTTTTTTTTTAACTTATATTTTTATTTAGAACCAGAGCATTACATACAATACAGTATGGCATTGGGTTTTAACATGTTAGTCCATTATGTTTCCACAATATTGACAATTCTTCAAAACTTAATTATATCGTACACATTGTACAGATAATGAAAACAAATACACCTAGTACAGGGGGAGGAAAAAATAAATAAATAAATAAATAAATAAAAATAAAGAAATGGAGAAAGGCAGAGATGAACACAGGGTGTATATGGCAGTATAACTCTGGAAAGGCATTACAGGAACCCACCTCTTTAAGAAAACCGTTTTCTGAAGTCGTAATGCAAATGTGATTTGGTCCATTTCGTACAACTCCCATACTTTTTGAATCCAAGCGTTGTATGATGGAGGGTCAGGTTTTAACCATCTGCATGTAATACACTTTATGGCTTTTAGCTCTACCCTCAAGGCCCTCTGGACGCACACCTAGAAGGGCTATTATGGGGTCTTCTGGGATTTCATAATGGAAGATGCATCAAATATATCTTTCCAGTAATTTCTTAATTTTGGACATGACCACAAAATATGAGTGTGGTTACCAACATGTTGGCCACAATTCCTCCAGCACTTGTCTGAGCAGGATGGGTCCCATTTTGCAATTATCTGTGGGGAAAAAATCTGGTTATTATCTTCCATTTGAATTCCCTCCAGACATTAGAGTTGGTCAGGAGATGTCCCTCTCCACAAGCTTCCTCCCAAGTTTCAAGAGGAACTGTTCCATTAATTTCGGCCTCCCGTTTTTCCTTGATCTGTAATGTGTTATTTTAATTCTTAGTCAAAAATAATAGATATCCTTCAGAAATGATTTTTTTGACCGCACGTCCAATTTGTATTACTTTAAAATAAACTTCTATTGGGTTTTTTAATAATTTCTAGATCCTTATGTGTTGTGAGGAAATGTCTCAGTTGTAAATATCTACCTTGGGAGTGTGAATTCATTTCTTATTTGTTCGAATGATTTAAGTGTGTCATCATGAAATAATTGGTGCAGATAATCAAGTCCATATTGAGACTGTTCTTATTATTTTAATTAAATCCTATATTAGTTAGGCTAGTTTTGCTGGGGTATCAAAATTGGAATCAATCGAGAATTGTAAAATTTCTCTGGTATCAAACATAGTAGTGTTTTTTTATTAGAACACATTACATGGGTCGAAACAACAGCAACACAACTTAAAATGTGTGTATATATATATATATATATATATATAAAATTTACAGAAAAAAGCCCAAATTGTTTTAAAGCAGCTTCGCAGTAATAACCAGTAAACAGACAGAAAACTTCATTTTCATCTGTATAGCAGCTCTAAAGAAGACAGTATTGTCCTTATTCAGCTCAATTCAGTTCTCATTTAGTTCTCATCTGATCTCATCTGTGTGTGTTTGTGTGTCAGTGTTTCCTGGCGTGCCATAAGAAGTGTCTGGAGTCTCTGGCCATCCAGTGTGGTCATAAGAAGCTCCAGGGTCGCCTGCAGCTCTTCGGACGGGATTTCTCTCAGGTCCTGCAGGGCGACGTGGAGGGCGTTCCCTTCATCATCAAGAAGTGCATCACAGAGATCGAGAGGAGAGCACTCAAAATGAAGGTGCGAGAGGAAAGCTTTGAAAGCTTTATTTCTATCGGATTGGTTTGAATGTTTACCAGCATTAAATGAATTATAAATCACTGATGAGCCAAAACATTGAAGTTGAAGTGAATATCGTTGATCATCTTCTAACAAATGTGGCCTTGTTAGGAGATGAGGTCTGGGTAGATTAGATGGTGAGCAAACAATCAGTTCTCATAATGAACATGTTTGATGAGCAGAAATGGGCAGGAATAAAGATCTCAGTGACTTTGACCACATTGTTATGGCAAGGCGACTGGGTCTGAGTATCTCTGAATCGGCGAGGTTTGTGCGGTCAGCAGTGATGAGGATTTACTAACAGTGTCTGAGGAGGAATAAACCACAGACCGGCGACAGGGTGTTGGACGCCGAAGCCTCATCGATGCATGAGAGCAATGAAGACTATCCCGTCTGGTGCGAGCCAACAGAAGCTCTACTGTGGCACAAGTCACACAAACTTTAATGATGGTTAAGGGAGGAATGCATCACAACACACAGAAGAGCAATCAGAGCGCCTGTGATGAACCTGTCCACTCGTGAAAGATCCTACAATCGTCACGAGAGCGTCAGAACTAGACCTTGGAGGAGTGGAAGAAGGTTGTCTGGTCCGATGAGTCCTGTTTTCTTTTAAAGTGATGCGCCAGGATCACTGTGGGACGACGACGAGCCGGTGGAGGGAGTGTGATGTTCTGGGCAATGTTCTTCTGGGAAACCCTGGGTCTGGATATCCATGTGGATTTGACATGTGCCACCGACCTAAACCCTGTTGCAGAGCAGGTTCAGCCCTTCATGACACTGGTGTTCCCTGGTGGAAGAGGCTCTTTCTGCAGGATAATGCACACACTGATCAGGAATGGTTTGTAGAGTCCAACAGCATATTATACAGGTGGTCATAATGTTTTGGCTCATTGGTGTATGTTTGCTCATTGCTTCATTTGCAAATAAAATTTGAAGTAAAACAGCATATAAACAACTTTATACATTATATGCATGCAAGTTATGCACATCAATTATTGGTTAATTGCATCACTTCATGATATATTTGTTTTAATGGACAAGGTTGCAAAAAATAATTCCCCAGTTTTGCTGATTTGAACTTCACTACTCCCAAAACCGTTTTAATCCTGCAAAGCCTGACATTAAATAATAATAGTCAAAAAATATATTTTTTAAATGGAATAGTTTATTGAACCTTAATACGATGCATCAGGATTTTATGGCTCATTCAGTCTGATATAATGAGAATATGGAGCTCATACTCGAGGAAGAAAAAACAACAAACTGAGCAATTTGGTGCAGTTGCTGATATTTATATGGTCAAAAAGAAGACATTTTAATAGCTTGTAATATCAATCAATGAGATCTTTATAACAGTATAACAGACTAACTTAATGCATGTAAATATCAGTCGTCACTCTATATCTCCCAGTGTCTTAGTCAGATGATATTTAAATACTTAGTTTTATGATCAAAGCTCTGCATTTTTAAAGCATATAATGCAATGCAATACAATAATGATTGAGAGATGTACAAATAAACCTTCCTCAAAAGCCTGATGATCATATTTGAGACTCACATTTTAACATGATATTTCTAGTAAATGATGTATGGATAATAAAGTAAACTGAAGTTGCTTCAGTCCAGTAAGTGTTGATCTTAAAAACATTATTGACAATATCAAAGTTTTTACATTTACTCTATTAAATCATTAAAGATTTGACAGAAAAAAAGACACGTGAACCATGAGCTGAAGGTGGACGTTTTAAAAGACACAGGTTTTATACCAGTTTTTTTTTTATCATTCTGATCATTTAGAGGTCTTGGATATCTTCATATCAGATATGACACAGTAGGCTTGACAGGGTTAATGCTTTCTTTGCTCCTCTTCAGGGAATCTATCGTGTGAACGGCGTGAAGACCCGTGTGGAAAAGTTGTGCCAGGCGTTTGAGAACGGCAAAGAGCTGGTGGAGCTCTCGCAGGCGTCTCCACATGACATCAGCAACGTGCTAAAGCTCTACCTGAGACAGGTGAGTCACCTGACACGGGTCAGCACAAATACGTTTCCTGTTCGTTTTGCACTGATTTGTGAGTGAAAATGATCATCTATAGCATCATATGTGCTGAATGAAATCCAATACTTGTTTCTTATTCATTTTGGGGCTCTGATTCCAAAAATAGTGCATATTTTCCTCTTTAAAAAAATTAAAAGATACTTTAAATGGCAACAAATCACTGTTAATGAGTGAGTCATTGAGTTTCAATTGAGTCATTGAATCATTCATTCAACCGATTCGTTCATTCAGTTATGAAACACCGCCGTGTTTCGCTCAGGGACACAAAACAGTGCTGTTGCTTTGTTCGGAACTATCTTTGTTGGTGAAATTGAACAAAAACAGGCAATTTTGTGTCTAAAATGCAAGTCACTTAATATTAACTTCTTGTTTATTGAACTGTTGTATAAAATCAAAATCACATTTGTGATCGTGCTTATATTTGGAGAAAAAACAGCACTCTTCGTGGGATATTGATTAACTATATTAAATTATATAAATATAAAAGACACACAGAGGTATTTTTGCCCCCTTTTCTTTAATTTTGGGGGCATTATAATTGTATTTAAATAGACTAAATCATGTAGTGTATGAGTGCGCTCTAGATATGTTTAAACATCATTAAAACAACAATTACGATATTATTTTAGACGATATATATCACACACCCCTAATATAAATATATATATTATATATCATTTGAAAAGATTTTGGTAATATTAGGCCTTTTTTGGTGAATGAGCACTTTTTTTTTTTTCAAGATGCAGAGTTATGAAGTAATTGACAAAATGACATAGATCCTGTTCATTGACATTAAGATGAAAATGTTCCTATAATAGACCAGCGTTGTGTAACACCGTGTCATAACCAGACGCCATGCGATAAGATTCCAGCGACAAATAATGTGTCTGTCCACACTAGACACGACGCAACTGCGAGATGCGCAAAAATCAATCAAAACCCACAGCCAATCAATTAATTATGATATAATAATTGTAATTAATTTAATAATTCAGTAATAGAAAAAATATTTTTAAATGGATTGCTAATTAGTATTTTATAACTTCTTAATATAGTGTATTTGTTTTAATGTATTAATAATTTAAGTTTAATAATTTAATAATTATTTAATAGTTTATTATTATAAAATAAAAATTTTAATATTTTAATAATATAGTCATATGCAATAATTTAAGTCATATGAGTTCAGAAGACAAATACATTTATAAACAAGGCATGCAAAATAATTTGGTAGTTGAAAAACAACGAACTATTATTTTTAAAAATCAATCAAAACCCACAGCCAATCAGAACAGCGTGTGGGCCGAGTCAGCCAATCAGAACAGCGTGTGGGCCGAGTCAGCCAATCAGAACAGCGTGTGGGCCGAGTCAGCCAATCAGAACAGCGTGTGGGCCGAGTCAGCCAATCAGAACAGCGTGTGGGCCGAGTCAGCCAATCAGAACAGCGTGTGGGCGGAGTATCGTGGCACTCGCAAGAAAATGGATAAGTAGCTACCTAATCAAATTCACAAATATTACACCATTTAAACATTATAAATACATTGGCTACCCAGTTACTAAAACAAGCTTTGTCAAATAATACACTTGTTTGTTCACAGAACAATCTTGTTTCCATTTGATTAATTTCAAGATCTGAGGTGAATTATCCATTGTTGCTTTTACAGCTACAAAGCTGGAGCACTAAATGATATTCAGAGTCACATTACACGCTTTAAACATTAAATAAAGCACATAAACAGTACCTGAGATTATCATCGCCACACTTTGTGTTTGTTGTTCCAGCGCGACGTCACAGAAAAATAGAAACCGTTTCTAGAATAGAATCGTCGCGTGTCGCCGTCGCGGCTGGTTAGGACAAACTCTAGATTAACATGGAAAATAACCTTTTATCGTGTGTAGTTAGCACACGGTGTTATGTTCACGGTCTCTGTCTCCTCCTCAGCTGCCGGAGCCCATCATGCCCTTCCGTCAGTATAATGATCTGATGGGACTGGCGAAGGAGAGCCTGAGCTCAGACGGCTCAGAGGCCGGCGAGGGCATGAAAAGCCCAGAGCTGGTGGATCGTGGGTCAGAAACCGAGCCGGAGGTGCAGACATTAGTGCAGAAACTCAGAGAGCTGCTCAAGCGCTTGCCACACGCTAACATCTCCACGCTGAAGTACATCGTCCGACACCTGCGCAGGTGAGCTTCTGCACATTCAGACCTGACAAACACATTCAGAAGGCTTGAAACGCCTGGTGAGATTATTAGACATGTCAATGCCATATTCAATTATGTATAATATTTTTAAAAAAAGTCTAAATACACTGACACTTTGCTCTGAACTTTACAAAAACTATGATAAAATATTTAATTTTGAAATGTATCATAAAATATATTGATCTTTATAATTATAGAAAGACTGGAACTTTACAAAATCATAAAGGGACACTTTAATAATAATTGTAATTAATTTAATAATTCAATAATGAAAAAAATGGCTAATTAATATTTTATAACTTCTTAATATATAGTGTATTTAAGTTTAATAAATTAATAATCTAATAATAATTTAATAGGTCATTATTATAAAGTTTAATTTTAAATGTTTTTATATTTTAATAATATAGTCAAATATGTAATAATTTAAGTCATATGAGTTCAGAACACAAATACATTTATAAACAAGACATGCAAAATAATTTGGTAGTTGAAAAACAACATGAACTATTATTATTTTTAACATTTTCATATATGAGAGCATGTATTTTAGGTCCTGCAACTGGTCACCATTTTAACTGTATGAATATGAGAAAAAGAAAAGTTGTTTAAAATAGTCACTTCTTAAAATATCAAGTTCTCAAAACTGCCGTTTTATAGATTTGTCATAAGTGTGATGAAATATGAAACATCACTGTATAATGTTAGTGTTGTTGTTTTTTTCTCTCTCTCTCTTTTCTCTGTCTCTCTCTCTCTTTCACTCACATTCACTCTGTCTCTCACTCACTCTCACTCTCTCTCTCACTCTTTCTCTCTCACTCTTTCTCTCTCACTCTCTCTTTCTCTCACTCTCTCTGTCTCTCACTCTCACTCACACTCACTCTCTTTCTCTCACTCTCACTCACACTCACTCTGTTTCTCACTCACTCTCTCTCACTCTTTCTCACTCCCTCTCTTTCTCTCTCACTCACTCTCTCTCTTTCTCTCTCACTCACACTCACTCTGTCTGTCTGTCTGTCTGTCTCTCACTCACTCTCTCTCCCTCTCTTTCTTTCTCACTCTCTCTCTCACTCACTCTCTTTCTCTCACTCACTCTCTTTCTCTCTCACTCTCACTCACATTCACTGTCTCTCACTCACTCTCACTCTTTCTCTCACTCTCTCTGTCTCTCACTCACTCTCTTTCTTTCTCACTCACTCACACTCACTGTTTCTCACTCACTCTGTCTCTCACTCACTCTCTCTTTTCTCTGTCTCTCACTCACTCTGTCTCTCTCTCTCTCTCACTCTCACTCACTCTGTTTCTCACTCACTCTGTCTCTCACTCACTCTGTCTCTCTCTCTCTCACTCACTCTCTCTGTCGGTCTCTCACTCACTCTCTCACTCTCACTCACTCTCTCTGTCTCTCTCTCACTCTCTCTGTCTCTCACTCTCTCTCTCTCTCTCTCTCTCTCTCTCTCTCTCTCTCTCTCTCTCTCTCTCAGAGTGTCTGAGTTGGAGCAAGATAATAAAATGAGCGCTAGTAATTTAGGCATCGTGTTCGGGCCGACCCTGATGAGACCCAAACCCACCGGCGCCACGGTGTCGCTCTCATCTCTGGTGGATTACCCTCATCAGGCTCGCATCGTAGAGGCTCTGATCGTCTTCCATCGGAGCATCTTCATCTCCTCCTCCTCCTCCTCAGTCTCCTCTCCAGCCCAGAGCCAGGTCTGACTCTGCACACAGTCACATGATGTTTATTCTGAGGTTCTGATGCACTTACTCATATTCTCCTCCACACAGGACTGTGAGACTGGAACTCATGAAGAGACAGACAGAGCGGATCTGGAATGTGGTGAGAAATAATAAATTATTAGAAATAATAAATATTAAATAAATAATGTTTATTTTTAACATTTAAAATCTGAATATTATCAAATGTTTTGTGGTTGGGTTTTCAAATTAAGCGGAATTTATATTAAAAATGTATAAATATTTAAATAAAAACTTTATCTTTATTATTTTAACTACGGTATATTTAATAAATATTGTAAAATGATGCTTCAGATTTTGAATTAAGAGAATCTATGAAATAAATACAGCCACACATACAGTATATGTATGTGTACATATATATATATATGAATAAATAAATATTAAATAATATTATTTAACAATATTAAAGTCTTAATATTAAAAAGTTTTTTGAATTAAGCGAATTTGTGAAAAACACACCATACAAATATATGCAAGTGTGTGTATATATATATATATATATATATATATATATATATATATATATATATAATTATAAATTATTTTTAAGAATATTAAAGTATTAATATTGAAAAATGTTGCTTGTTTTTTAATTAAGAGAATCTGAAATAAACACACATATATAAAGAAATATTAGAATGTAATATAAAATATTTTATATCTATAGGTTTGTAATGTTATCAGAATTAGGAATTGAAATTATTAGAATTTAGTAGTTTAGTTCTAAAATGCTCTTTAAAAATGTAATTGCCTTTTTATCCTTTTATCCTTATGTTAAATGTTCATCATACTGCATTTCAAATCACAGTATTTGTTGAAAAATTCTCAATGTTACTGTTGAACAAGTGTACCGTTCCCTCTTCCTTCAGGTCATTCGGCGGGTTCCTCAGGTTCTCAGGACTCAGACTCTGATGTGGAGGAGCAGGGCAGAGCGAGAGGACAGCGCCCTCCTCTGGTGAGTCAGGAGAGCGAGACCAGTACAGAAGAAGAGCAGACCAGTCCCAGAGCCAGCCTGGACCTGAGCGCACTCGTCCCGGAGACCATCCCGGAGCAGACCACCGGCACAGGGGAAACTGAGGAAAACGACTCCGAGCAGGTCTCAGATCAGTAAGACTAGGGAGGCATTTCAACCGTTAGACCATTTGTATTATGTTAATTCCCAAAGTCAAACAATAGTCATATTAAAGGGATAGTTCACCCAAAAATTAAAATTAGCCCATGATTTACTCACCCTGAAGCCACCCTAGGTGTATATGACATTCTTCTTTCAGACGAATACAATCAGAGTTATATTAAAAAATGTCCTCTTCCAAGTTTTATAATTGTAGTGAATGGGCATTATTATTATTTTTAAGTCCATAAAAGTGCATCTATCCATCAGAAAAGTGCATTTATTCATCATAAAAGTGCATTTATTCACCAGAAAAGTGCATTTATCCATCAGAAAAGTGCATCTATCCATCATAAAAGTGCATCTATCATCAGAAAAGTGCATTTATTCATCAGAAAAGTGCATCTATCCATCAGAAAAGTTCATTTATTCATCATAAAAGTGCATTTATTCATCAGAAAAGTGCATCTATCCATCATAAAAGTGCATCTATCATCAGAAAAGTGCATTTATTCATCAGAAAAGTGCATCTATCCATCAGAAAAGTTCATTTATTCATCATAAAAGTGCATTTACTCATCAGAAAAGTGCATTTATTCATCAGAAAAGTGCATCTATCATCAGAAAAGTGCATCTATCATCAGAAAAGTGCATTTATTCATCATAGCATGACTAGCATGGCTTCGCTTCAGAAGGCCTTTATTAACCCCTGCAGAGCCGTGTGGAGCACTTTTATCATGGATAGATGCACTTTTATGATGGACAGATGACAGATGCCCAGAAAATAATGCCCATTCACTCCCATTATAAAGCTTGGAAGAGTCAGGACATTTTTTAATATAACTCTTGATTGTATTCGTCTGAAAGAATGTCACACACACCTAGGATGACTTGAGGGCGAGTAAATCATGGGCTCATTTAAATTTTTGGGTGAACTATCCCTTTAAGAGGGTTTTGACTGACAGGCAAACTGATACGACCTCAGACTGTAGAAGTGAGATCAGTGTAGTTTGAAATATTGGCTAATATGAACTGGATGTTTATATAACGCGTCTCTTTATTCAATATCACAATACATCTGTGCACTATTCTGCATAAACCATAAAGAACTGGAATACAATCATTTCTGTCCTACAGAAACAAACATATATGCCATTATTATTTAATAATACAATATCAAGGTGTGTAGATATTAAAAAGTCTCCACATATATTGTCAAAGGAACTTTTAACATTTGTATTTATTATATTTTCATCTAAGCACTGGAGCTTTTTCTTTGTTTATTGACAGAAGAGCGTAAAATGATGTTACGGTTGTGTTGAACTAACAGCCGCTGCTGGTCAGTGCTGGTTTTAACGCGTCACTGATTTCTCTTTACTTTCAAACATATGCTTTATGTGTAATAGTGTGTATATTTCATTACTCATTCGAGGATGGTTGTTCCATCTGAACCATGTATTCAGACTAACCACATGACTTGACTGATAAATGCGTCGAAACCATTGTGTACATTCCCAAACTGTACTGTATATATTCCGAGGAAACGTTAAAATATCCACAACACCATAATAAAGCCTTTCATTAAACAAAAGGTGATTTATTTTTTGATTTGCAAAAACAAGGGAAATTAAATTAATTGTCGTCCATCACAAGAATCGCCCATTATAAACCAAAAGAACACGAGACGACAGTGAAAAGCCTTAGAGAAGAATCAAATCCGGATGCATCTTTACTGTACGAGTCTGTATGTGATGTATCGTCCCGCCGTCTCGCTGGGCCGGATGATCTTCACCACCTGTGACACACACAACCACGACTTTAATGGACATACACACACCAGATATCATTTCACTAGTGTGTGCAGGACACTATAGATCATTAATGAAAGTGAGGAGAGCACAATAAAGTAAACTGTGATATATTATACCCAAATATTCTTCATACAGTGACATTTATGAAAATTCTTCAGACACTTTGAGCTGATCATGTTTTGCTGAAGTGTGTTTTCTTTAATTGCTAATGTGACTTTTACACACAGGCTGAACAAAATGAAGCATTGCTTGCTGATTGGTTGAGCTAAACTGGTATTATCTAATTGTGTAGTTAAATTTAACAGCTGACAGATATTCAACATAATTCATGTGTGAGACAGTCTAACAAAACCAGTCAAATATAACTCTGAGTTCTGCTCATATTTTATTACCATTTTCTAAACTATAGCGAATAAACTGATAACGTGAGAAAAGGCCTGAATACATTTTGGTTTGACTGTAATACTTCAATACTATAATACTAAGTAAATTGCACAAAAGTCTTCAGATGAAGTGTTTTTCTCACCTGCCCTCGTTTCAGCCCGAAGTACCGTGCCACTGGATCACCAGGCTGAATTCTGGGTAACTGGCTCTCCTTGAGTTTACTGATGACAGTCAAGAAAAGCTGTTCACAGGTGACGTCACAGAGAAGCCGAACACTGATCAGTGTGTGTGAGTGTGTAACACGTGGTCAGCAGTGAGCGAGTGTAAAGCAGTGTGTGGGAAACCTGTCAGACAACAGTCAGTGTAACTCTAGATCTGGATACTATCTGGCCAGAAGCTCGATCACTTCCTCTTTCGTCATCACGATGTGTTCAGGGACCAACTGCAAGACACAGAACCAGTCATGTTAATACATTAAAGAATATTAAACATTTAAAAGAAATATGTACTTGTATTTTCATATATTTAATAATAAATAAATATGAATGTAAAATATTCATAACATTATTAATATTTTAACATTTTTACTTAAAGTTAGAACGAGACATTGGATTTATTATAATTTAATAGTTTTTGTTCATTTAACAGCAGATTATCAATGTTCTTAAATACTATACGCTTTAATATTTTAAATATTCATATTATAAGATATTTTTCTGCAATATCTCAATACAATTGATTAAATATTTTATATAACATTATATTTATATTATTAATGTTCTTAACTTAAATACTATATGCATTAAGATTTTAAATATATATATTATAAAATGTTTTGTGCAATTTTTTAATATAACAAATTATGATTTTTTAAATAATATTTTTATATATGTAATATTTATTATGATTAATGTTCTTATACTATACACTTTAAATATTCATAATCCTTATATTTTTAATGTTATTAAATACTATCAGCTTTAATATATGAAATATTCATACTATAAAAAATGTTGTGCAATACTTAATATAACAAATCTCAATTTTTTTTTTTTTTTTTTTCATAATATTTATATTAATGTTCTTAAATATTCATATTATAAAATATTTTAGTGCTTGGGTCAAAATGGAAAGAATTTAGTAGTTTTTGTTCTTTTAACAGCGGATATTAATCATATCACAGTTCAAATCACAATACATAAAAAAACCTGAATTATGCTGGTCTTTTATGACAGGTTTTTGTCACAGCGGGGGAAGCGTCTCACCTCGTGCTCTGTGATGTTTATTAGCAGCTCTTGCTGTAGAAACTGTTCCAGGATGTATTTCGGTGCCATGTCAACCAGAGACTGCAAACAATCATCATCATCATCGTCTGAGGCCTCATTTATAACCGTCGCACAAACCAGCCCTGAGAGCGGCGTTCGCCACTTCACACGCATACGTGTGATTTATAAAAACATGCGTATGAACGCTTGAGACGGGGATCTGAGGGACTGACGGCAGATGAAAGATCATAATCATAAATACAGTCATGCATTTACAACACTACAGTCATAATAATGATTTAAACTACGTTTTACATCTGATATACACATTTAGATGCCATTCTCATCAATGGAGTTCAGCACTGAAATGACATGAAATCACTACAGAGAATTTACAAAAAAAATGATATTCTAATGAATAGAAGTATGTGTAGTGGATGCGCTGCTTTTGAACACTGTGGCATGCTGTGTTTTAAAGTTTGCTTAGCGCATGATAATAGCAGAACTCACGGTACTCAACTCATATTTTCAGTCAATAATGCACAATAAGGCCTATTCGTTTCCATAAAGATAAAAGCAATAAAAAAAATATTATTTGGCCCGTGGAAAAAGATTGAGAAAAAAAATGTTCTCCTAAATGTATTTTATACTATTTGATTTATTTTTTCAAAAACAAGGCAAGGATAGGCTACTAAATGATTTTTAGCAATGTAATATATGTTAAACATGGCATCATGTGGATGAATATGCATATGCAAATGATATGCAGATGAGGATCTGCATAGTAAACGAGGCGTTGTAAGCTCCATATATGGTTATTTCGGGGAGGAGACGCACAATCTTCCGCCGACTGGGATTATAAAGGGAATTCTGCACAGGTTCTGCCGTACACACGCTTTTATAATCTGAATATTTTTTTGGCTTTCGGGCGCAAATACACTTTTATGGCGTTTCCACAGCTGAGAGTCGCACCGAGGTCTGAACCTAAGGTCATGTTTTGATACATTTTATACATTCGGTAGGTTTTGGTTTGGTTTCACATTGCAATTATGCGTGCGCACTAAAGAACTTTACATGTGTCCTGTCGTCATCATCTATGTGGGCTGCATCTTGACATGGATTGGT
Organism: Vimba vimba; assembly: GCA_022828995.1. Lineage (NCBI taxonomy): Eukaryota > Metazoa > Chordata > Actinopteri > Cypriniformes > Leuciscidae > Vimba > Vimba vimba. The sequence continues at coordinate 2,444,762 of CM040822.1, forward strand.
CTGTAAACGGACGTGCATCTGACGTCAGCGTGTTGTCAGTTGGCGGGAAACTTTGACGAATGAATGAACAGACGCATATCATTCCCACTATACTGTTATTATCACGGCATTACTCCCTGCAGCTCCAGCTATACTCGAGGCGTGTTCAAATCCGCCAAATGAACATCCTCGTTGTGTGAACACTTAATCGCAGCCGGCAGGAAAGGAGAAGAAGACTCAAGCAATCCTGCAGGAACCACCGGCACTTCCTGTAAATGTTCTGAAAGTCCGAACCAAACAGAAGATGCGTTCACACTAGAGACAAACCAAACCTTTGTTCAGTTTGATCCGGACCGAGACTAGCTCTTCTCGTCGGTTTGATCCGGATCGTGGTCCGGGAGAGGGTTCACACCTGTAATTTTGATCCGGATCAAACTGAAAAGTCCGAACCAAACAGAAGATGCGTTCACACTAGAGACGAAGCAAACCTTTGTTCAGTTTGATCCGGACCGAGACTAGCTCTTCTTGTCTGTTTGATCCGGATCGTGGTCATGGGGAGGGTTCACACCTGTAATTTTGATCCGGATCAAACTGAAAAGTCCGAACCAAACAGAAGATGCGTTCACACTAGAGACAAACCAAACCTTTGTTCAGTTTGATCCGGACCGAGACTAGCTCTTCTCGTCTGTTTGATCCGGATCGTGGTCCGGGAGAGGGTTCACACCTGTAATTTTGATCCGGATCAAACTGAAAAGTCCGAACCAAACAGAAGATGCGTTCACACTAGAGACAAACCAAACCTTTGTTCAGTTTGATCCGGACCGAGACTAGCTCTTCTCGTCTGTTTGATCCGGATCGTGGTCATGGGGAGGGTTCACACCTGTAATTTTGATCCGGATCAAACTGAAAAGTCCGAACCAAACAGAAGATGCGTTCACACTAGAGACAAACCAAACCTTTGTTCAGTTTGATCCGGACCGAGACTAGCTCTTCTCGTCTGTTTGATCCGGATCGTGGTCATGGGGAGGGTTCACACCTGTAATTTTGATCCGGATCAAACTGAAAAGTCCGAACCAAACAGAAGATGCGTTCACACTAGAGACAAACCAAACCTTTGTTCAGTTTGATCCGGACCGAGACTAGCTCTTCTCGTCTGTTTGATCCGGATCGTGGTCCGGGAGAGGGTTCACACCTGTAATTTTGATCCGGATCAAACTGAAAAGTCCGAACCAAACAGAAGATGCGTTCACACTAGAGACGAAGCAAACCTTTGTTCAGTTTGATCCGGACCGAGACTAGCTCTTCTCGTCTGTTTGATCCGGATTGTGGTCCGGGAGAAGGTTCACACCTGTAATTTTGATCCGGATCAAACTGAAAAGTCCGAACCAAAAAGAAGATGCGTTCACACTAGAGACGAAGCAAACCTTTGTTCAGTTTGATCCGGACCGAGACTAGCTCTTCTCGTCTGTTTGATCCGGATCGTGGTCCGGGAGAGGGTTCACACCTGTAATTTTGATCCGGATCAAACTGAAAAGTCCGAACCAAACAGAAGATGCGTTCACACTAGAGACGAAGCAAACCTCTTCTCATCCGGATCGTGGTCCGGGACAGGGTTCACACCTGTAATTTTGATCCGGATCAAACTGAAAAGTCCGAAAATCCGGATCAAACAAGGTAGGTGTGGAAGTGCGGATCCTGCACAGTTTTATAAACGAGACCCTGGTCCCCGGCTCCAGGTGAAACACAGGTGTGTTGGGGCGTACCTGTTTAGCAGACGGTGTCATGCCCGTCTGGACCACGATGATGGCCCGGGTGATGTTCTCCTCCTGCATCCGCTGGCAATACATCTTAATGGTCTTGATGCCCACTTTCATCTCCTCTGTGTGGATGACACACACACACACACACTGCGATGAGCTCATATGAAGCGTTCACGTGCGTCAGGGCCGTATTTATCAAGCTTCTCAAAGTGCCATTTTAGTCTTAAGTGCTGAGAATTCATGAAATCTACTCCAACTTTCAAACTTAAGTATAAAAGCAAGTTATAGGTTATAACATTTAACTAACTTTCTGGACCGGCAAGTTTCACCAACAGAGAAGCCTATGGAGGAGTGAGACAGCTCTCAGATTTAATCAGAAATATCTTCATTAGTGTTCTGAAGATGAACGAGAGTCTGACGGGGTTGAACAACATGAGGGAGAGAAATTACTGACAGAGTTTTCATTTCTGGGTGAACGAACCCTTTAAATGTTGAGCTGAACCTTTTATAACATGTTTCCACTGTTCGACTAATTCAGCGGTTCGGTTTTCTTTTGGAATCCATGATGGATTATTATTATTATATCATAAAATCTAGGCTATATATAGACAGGTCGGTTGGAAAATGTGTTTATCTTAATGTATTCTCTTGATAATTATTATCAAATAAGTGTTGAATGTAAACTCTTAGAAATTTCACCATTCAATGTGAATTTATCTGAGAATATTCAATTTAATTCACATTTATTTGTATAGCGCTGTTCACAATACACATCATTTCAAAGCAGCTTTACAGAAAATGCACGAGTCCACATTACAATTTAGAGTCTGTTATCAGAGGAAACTGCATTTCAGAAATGTGCATAATACAAAAATCACAGTTAGCTAAAAATTTATTAGTTTTAATGTAATAATTTAATGCAGAGCTCATTGAAGGAATGAATACTTGTTTGTTAACAAATGATTATGACATTTAGAAAATATTCTTAAATAAGGAAATCTATTCAGTGATTGGCCAATGCCGTTTGTGTCGTGAATCATCTCTAAGACCGACACTTAAGATTTAGATCTTCACTTAAATTATGACTGAGATGCCTGATAACTAACTTTGATAACACTTTATTGTCCTTGTTGCATATGTTACATTTACTTACCATAGTAATAACAGTAAATTATGCATAATTACATGCAAATAACCCTCAACCAAACCCTAATCCTACTCTAACCCTATAGTAAGTACATGTAGTTGCTTAATATTACTCAGTACTTAAATATATAATTGCACTGTAACACCGACACCTTAAAATAAAGTGTAACCCTACCTTTTAAGCACAGCTTTAGACACACTTTCTTTTACTCTCAAGTCAATTCTTATCAGCGTTCCTGTGAGTAATTCCAGAGGCTTGATGCACACGGGCCCAGATCTCACCTGGGAAGAAGACAAACATCTGGTCGGTGGGGTCGTCATTGTGAGCGACCAGAACCGTGAGATCCGTCCGTCTGGGTCGCCCCTCGCTGGGCCGGTCCCCGAACTGAGCCTTGAACTCATCCAAGGTCTGGTCCAGCTCATCCTGGGTCACCAGAAACCCTCGATCGTGGCAGAGCTGCAACACAAGAGAGAACCGGCACGCGAGGTTCGCTTAAAAGACAGCTTTATATTACATTATTACGTTTCTTCTTCTATTCACTATAGTACTCTACTGTTATGCATTTAGTTCAATTTAGCATTTTTAATGTTTTACCATGATTAATCATTTATTTATTTATTTATTTAAAGTCCCCTTGTGGTGAAAATCCAGCTTTTAATGTTGTTTATGTGTCTATGTGGTGTTTTTAATATGCTTTAAGACAAAGCATGTGTAAATTCATAAGTCGACTCCATTGCTGAGTATTTCCTCCTTAAAACTGCAGTGAACCAAAGACAGTCTCAAAAACACGCTTTGAAATCGCTGGTGTTTCTGACGTCACAAACTACCTTGTAACCAATCAGATCAACGTGTGATCGTCAACCAGTGGATCTCTGAGCTGAGTGAGTGAGTGGAGGCGGGGCTCATTTGCATATTCATAGAACCGCGTATACTAAATGAAGCAAGGGTGTCGAGTTACAGTCAAGATATTTTAAGGCATTAAGTTTTTTTTCTAGAAAAAAAGTTTAAATATGTCATTTTGGTGATCAAATATGAGTTTTAAGGGATAAAATCGACTACAGGGGGCCTTTAAAAGAAAATGATTTATTTATATATTTCTATTATTTATTTTTACAGTTTTCCCTCTATACTAATAATATATAGTATCCTAAAACATTCTCTTACATTCAATTTTAAGCATTTACCTTTTGTTTGATTATTTTAGTGTGTATGACATTTCAATTAAGAAAAAATTCAGGTTGAAGTCATACTAAAGGCAAAAAGTATCACCCTGAATTCACCATATATTTACTTTATCATTCTGTGAACATACCACTACTTATCTTATGATCGCGTGTTTAATGTAAACATCTACTAAAAGAGTTATGAACAATGAACAGACACAGTCTACATTCACACCTGCATTATGGTCTTGCGAATTTTCCATAATCGATAAGTCTCCTCATCATCGTCCATTAGCGCGTGTTCCTGATCAAACAATCCCAAGACACTTTCAAACCACGCGCACTTCCCTTTAACTTAATCAGTCACGTGATGAAAGCTGCCCATAGATATCCATATAAGGCGGAGTCTCTTCCGGCCTCACCGGCGGCCATCTTGTCACAGGGAAGCTCTGTGGTATCTGAAGTAAGGTGAGTGATCAGCACGAACACAAATCCTCTCATCTCGCTGAAATCTTGACGGATTTACAAACGCTTTGGTTTCTTACAAACGTTATTAACGTGGCTATAATTATGAATGCTGGAACATGTTGAAATTGCAGATTTTCTTTTCGAAAAACGACTTAATCGTGCAGCATAGTTGTGTATCACGGCTACTTGCGCAAGTTAAGGCAGACAACACAATCGAGCTGTTCGATTATAAAGGTTTTACTGACACCAATAACGATTTTATGACTACTAATCTTTTGTCTAACTTGCAATATTTGTGGATGTGGTTGTAGTTAGTTGCTGGCTAATAACAATAAGCTCTGAGTGAAACTAACGTTACAGTTTCTGCTACCCAGCAATTTTACATCAGTGGGAGAGGCAGAATTTTTCTTTCTTTTCAATGTAACTTAAATTGCACATGATTTTCAATCAGGTTGGTTTGTTAAAAACATCTTGCATTATGATACAGGAAATCGCTGGCTTTATAAGGGAAGATGCCAGACTTTTGTGCAGCCTACGGATGCTCCAATGAACGTAGTCTCAAAACGAGAGCCCGTGGGATCACCTTTCACCTGTAAGATATGACAATATTATGATTATATTTGGGATAATCGTTAGTTACTTAGTGGGTGTATGTACAATACAGGTCTTGTTACACAGGAACAGCGGTATGGCAAGCCGTTTTAGCTTAAATTGTACCCAGCGTTACTCGTCGTAATTGCATTTTTACTAGTAAGAATTCAATTTGAGAGCTCTACAATTCAATTCTTACTAGTAGTAATTACAATTAGAGCGCTCTCTTATTCAATTATTACTAGTAAAAATTACAGTTAGAGAGCTCTCTAATAAAATTATTACTAGTAAGAATTACAATTACAAAGCTCTTCAATTCTTACTAGTAACAATTCCGATTAGAGAGCTCTACAAATGAATTTTTACTAGTCATGTCTCCATTGACTTCCATTCATTTTTAATTACAGAGCTCTACAATTCAATTGTTACCACTAAGAATGCAATTACAGAGCTCTTTAATTATACATATCTTTAATTAGTTTTTTTACTAGTAAAATTTCAATTTGAGAGCTCTACAATTCAATTCTTACTAGTAACAATTCAATTGTAGAGCTCCGTAATTAAAAATGAATGGAAGTCAATGGAGACATATGACTAGTAAAAATTAATTTATAGAGCTCTCTAATTGGAATTGCTACTAGTAAGAATTGAATTGTAGAGCTCTCAAATTTAATTCTTACTAGTAAAAATGCAATTACGCCGAGTAACGCTGGGTACAATTTAAGCTAAAACGGCTTGCCATACAGCGGGACTATGACATAATAGTATTGTTGTTGACCCAAAGCTTTTTAAAGTTTGTTTGCACAATCGCTTAATGTTTCTTTTGCACACCTTTTTATAACTTGTTTAGTGTGGTTGTCTTATTCTAAAGTACATGCATGCATTGCACACATATATAGACTACATACAATTACCCTAAACATATGATAATTTAGGTGTGTATTTTTGTCCGTACCCTTAATGTTGAAAGAAGGAAAAAAGGGTTGGAAATGTTGACAATAATTTATATATCTGGGTACATTTCTCACGTTTTTAAGGTTTCCCAAAGCCGTAAAGATAAGGAGGCAGTGGGAACTTGCCCTGAGAAGGGACGGATTTGTTGCCTCTAACAGGACACTGCTCTGCAGTGAGCACTTCAGGAGCGAGGACTTCGACAGAACGGGACAGACTGTCCGGCTTAGAGATGGTGTTGTGCCAAGCATTTTCAACTTTCCAGCTCATCTTCAAAGGGTATGTGTATCATTGACCAACAATAATTCATGGTGTATAAGATTGATACATGAATATGTGATTAAATGTCACTTTAGGTTTTTTTTTCTGCGAGTTATATAATGTGTAGTTTATTACAACACATTTTAGACACTCAAAACTTCTTTACTTTATTTCAGCTGGAAGCAACAAGAAGCACAGCGGAAGACGACCTGCCATTGGACTTGTCTAAGGCTGCACCTCAACCTGATGTTGTGAGTGTTTGCATGTGGAATGTCAAACAAATGAGACCATCATATGGCTTGTTATATTAAAGGAGAACTCCAATTTTTTGTAAATTTGGAGTGCTGTCAATACAGAGAACAACGACAAAAATCGGTGTTGCCTACACCGTGTTATCCTCTTTTTAAAATTTGCACCCTGTTGACTTCAATGGGGCAAGTTTTAAACCTGCTTTTAGCCTCTTAACATCCTTGATGTGTCATTACAAGTGCACAGCCAATGTGAGTGATTCCTTCAGAGTGAACACGGTGAATCTGACTGCAGTAGATGTGAAAGATATGAATAAAAATGATGTTATTTCAGCCAGCGCACATACCTGTATTTACATCCTGTTTTCGGTGGAAGTCCATAGTAATCGATTGTCGAGTTCACGCGCGTGATCATAGGTAACTAAGCAACAGTGGAGAACTCGACAATCGACTACTGTGGACTTCGACCGAAAATAGGATGTAAATACAGGTATGTGCGCTGGCTGAATTAACTTCATTTTTATTCATATCTTTCACATCTACTGCAGTCAGATTCACCGTGTTCACTCTGAAGGAATCACTCACATTGGCTGTGCACTTGTAATGACACATCAAGGATGTTAAGAGGCTAAAAGCAGGTTTAAAACTTGCCCCATTGAAGTCAACAGGGTGCAAATTTTAAAAAGAGGATAACACGGTGTAGGCAACACCGATTTTTGTCGTTGTTCTCTGTATTGACAGCACTCCAAATTTACAAAAAAATGAACTCAATGTTAAAATTGACCGGAGTTCTCCTTTAAATCCTTTATCTTGGTGGTACCCAGAAAGATGTATGGTGTTAGTAGTCTAAGAGCCGAATATTATTTGAGGTGGTACTCTGTGTAAAAAGTTTGAGAACTACTGGCTATCTTACTTGCTCCGTCGCTTATACACTTAAAGGGTTAGTTCACCCAAAAATGAAAACTCTGTCAGTAATTTCTCTCCCTCATGTTGTTCAACCCCGTAAGACCTTCGTTCATCTTCAGAACACAAATTAAGATATTTCTGATGAAATCTGAGAGCTGTCTCACTCCTCCACAGGCTTATGGACACTATAACTTGCTGGCCCAGAAAATGTATTAAAGACATCGTTAATATAGTCCAAGTGTCTACAGTGGCTCAATCTTAAGTTTATAAAGCGGCGAGAATAGCGTAGTGTTTTAGCGTAGCGCGTCTGTGTTGCACCTCACCACGTAGGCTCACTATTGAGCGACGCTGGTCATGTGTGTGATACGTGGTGAGGTGCAACACAGACGCGCTACACTAAAACACTACGTGAAAAGACTCGAGGCCCAGAGAGAAGGAAATGAAAAGTGGAATAAAGTTGTTATTTTTGTTTGTTTTTGCGCACAAAAAGTATTCTCGCCGCTTTATAAACTTAAGATTGAGCCACTGTAGACACTTGGACTATATTAACGATGTCTTTAATGCATTTTCTGGGCCAGCAAGTTATAGTGTCCATAAGCCTATGGAGGAGTGATCCAGCTCTCAGATTTCATCAAAAATATCTTAATTTGTGTTCTGAAGATGAACGAAGGTCTTACGGGGTTGAACAACATGAGGGAGAGAAATTACTGACAGAATTTTAATTTTTGGGTGAACTAACCCTTTAAGTGTATAAACGTGTGAACATTGAAACTTAAACCAGGGGTAGGCAACCTTTACAATCAAAAGAGCCATTTTTGTCCAGAGCCACAAAACATATTTTTGCCTTATAAGTGGACGAGCCTATACAATTTCTTAAATGCATGCGGTTGTGTTTTCTGTTGGAGAATTGGAGAACCTAAACGTGTATTTAGGCTCACAGAATCTAAAAGTGAAGATTGAATTGTTAAAGTTACTTATTAATTTCCATATATAATTTGTATATTTTGGCAAAACAACAGGGAGCCACTGGAGAGAGGGGTTTGAGCCGCAAGCGGCAGGCCGATGACCACTTGTATTCATTGCCTGCTTGCCCTAAAGCTATAAAGGCCAAACTTGAAGAAGCCTCAGCGAGAGTGAGGAAACTGCAGCGGGAGAAGAGTAATGCCTTGAGGAGAGAAAGGAGGGCCAAGATGAACATGCAGGCTCTTCTGGAAGAACAACCCTAGTGCCAGCCAGTTCAAGTACATCTTTAGGAAGCTGATGGCCCGGTGTGGGCTTGTTAAACCATGCAGAGGCAATGTGACGGCACAGGATGACACAGAGTCCCTACCAGCTGTCATCGACACCTCGCACCACAACGCTCTCGTGTACGTTTCAGGTAAAGGTTGACTGAAAGTCCATTTTACCTATAACCGAAAGTGCCAATAGTCAAAATCTGGGGGGAAACAATCTCACGATAGTCCAAAAAGAGAAGTGTTCCCTTAATTTCCCCATGCTTATTAATGATTATTGTTATAAGTTATGATATTACTATATTAACTCCAATTTCAGGATTTGTTGTGCGACGGGCTCTGAAGAAGCCGTCCTGTGCCAGCCTGGTGACCGATGCTGCAAATCAAATGTGTATATATATATATATTTTTTTTTTTTTGCAAATAAATGACACTTGTATAATAGTTTACAAATAGAGACTTTTGTGTAATTATTCCATATTTTGTGTATTCATTCTATATCCTATATCAGAACCCCTGACATACAATCCAAATACTCTACAAGTAACATCAGAGTGTTACCTTTAATTTCATTTCATTATGATTCTACACGAAGAAGAGGTTGCCACACAGTAAGCCTTTTATTGTCAGTATGCATAATAACCAAAAGTCCTATATGGGGAGTTTCCATAGGGCATTTTACAATATGCATGACCATACCTTGGCAAATAATGGTCTAAAGTACTAATTTTCATTCTATATTGATCTGCTTTTGCACACAGCTTCACAAGACCTGGTGCTAGGGCTCAGTTGTGTTTCTAAAGTCATATCAAGTGACCTAGAGGGCTGAAATATGGTCAGTTCAGAGACGTTATCCAGCAGAAAGAAAAAACGTAATAATTCAAATTATTTTATTATAATAGTAATATTCATATTACAAAAGTGTGTGTGTATATATATATATTTCATGTTGCCATTCTGTACACTTAGTTTTAGTAGCCTATATATTGATTTAATATAAATACGTTGTGTGTGTAATATTCATTGCACCTATCTGGTTCTGTTCAAGGATATTTTCATATGGAAGTCCATTGTTATAATTATTCATATGTATGCAGTGTCATAACTACATCTCTGACGTTTATAAAACACCAAACCGTTTGAAAATCGGTAGAAAATTGAGCAAGTTATGGTTATTTAAAAAGTACATGCACCATTACAAGTGAGCGAAGCGAGCTTCCTGTGACAAGATGGCCGCCGTGTGCGGACGTCGACTTCCGTTGGCCAGCAGCGCGCATAGATATAAACACATATGTGTATAGTGTTTATATCTATGAGCAGCGCGGACCCTTCTTATACTATCTATGGCGCGGACGAGACATCTAGCCTTTATCATACCCATGGGTTTACCGTTTATGGAGGAGGCGAAGGACCCCTGGATGGTGTCTCATTTATTGCCAGGCACAAAATTGTACTAAATCATGACTTGAAAAGTTTTTCTCTTTCCTCCTTTTCTGTAATGCACACTATTGCAGCTGTTCCAGTGTAATTATATATTTTGGTTGCCATTTGTTTGTACATGACATACTGTTCAATAAGAATAATTGTAATAAAAAGCTACGGCAAAAACGGAAGTTCAAAGACATCTTTCTAAAAAAATAAAAATTATTAAATCAAGACCAACCACTAGCTGCTGTACAGAGATAAGATCAGTTTTTTAAAAAATATATATTTTCAGACGTATTACTATACATTTTTTTTGTATTTGTTTCAATTCCAATTCAATTCGTTGCAATTCCAACGGAAAAAAAAATAAATAATAAAAAAAAAAATATATATATATATATAAATATATATGTAATATAATAATAAAATAAAACCGTATTAATCATATGACTTTAAATCAGTGGCATAAGCACCGTCTCTGATTGGCTAAAACTGACAGAAAAGGCGTGTCCTTCCAGTAAGTGGGCGGGGCTTCGTGTCTCAGCGCTAGCATGTGGTTATATCAGAGAGCGCTGTTGATCGGCGCGCTGGGCGGCAAGAGCTTGACTAGAGCCATGGTAAGACATCATACTCGCTCTTTACCTGCTGTTTTACTCTGTTTGAGACGCTTTTGTGTGCTTTTAAAAGCTAGTTTATGTAGTCGGTGTAAGAAGGTCATAGTCCGGTGTGTTTATTCGTGCGCACCTGCGTGTCTCCGCTAATTCACTCCGGCGGAGGATCATTAGCCCGTTAGCTTTAACGATGTCAGCATGTCTCTGTGGGTTTGTTTATGATTTAAAATGAAATTATGGGTTATCCTAGTGTATTTTGTACGGAACGACTCATTAAAGTCCAGTTTGTTGGTAAACAGAGGTTTTAGGCCTGGTTTGGGTTTAGCGTTGGAGACTTCTGCATTAAATCACGTGGTGGATAACGTTAATGTTATTATTTAGCTTTTATTATTTTATGCTATTTGGTTATAATGTTAATCATTTTTAATCAATTATTTAATTTATTATTATCATATTTATATTGATTGGGTTTTATTAAGCCTCATTGCATGTCACATATAAATAACGGTGTATGTTTTATTATAGGAGGTGCATTAATTTAATCTGAAATATTTAATATCTTACTATAAGTATAGACTACAGCATAAAACTCATTGAACATGCTTATTATTATAAAGTGCCTCCTTAGGCTCAATCTTACTGTTTGCTTCTCCCAAATATGTAGTAAAATCAAAGCTTTTGAGTTCTCTTAAAACATGAATACTTTGAATAAATTTTTTTAAAAAAAGGACAGCATTTGTTTTTGTTTTTTTTATTCTTTGTTTATTTGAAAGAAATTAATACATTTAATCAGCAAGGATGTGTGAAATTTGATTTTTTTAAAAAAGTTATCGTAAATATTTCTATTTTGAATAAATACTTTTTTTTTTTACTTTTTATTCATCAAAGAATCCTTATAATATGATCCTGAAAATTCAGCTTTAATCACAGAAATAAATTATATTTTAAAATATATTAAAATATAAAACCATTATTTTAAATTGCAATAATATTTCACAATATTACTGGGGTTTTTTCTGTATTTTTGATCAATAAATGCAGGCTTGATGAACATAAGAGACTTATTTCAAAACATTAAAAATACTAATGTTTCCAAACATTTGATCGGCACTGTATATATTCAAAATCAGATTAAATCACATCATCTGCTCAATACTGAAAATATGATTGTCATATTTAAGGCCTAAAAGCTTCATGCTAATAAATAAACCCACACAGAATGACCTTTATGGAGATCTATGCGTGATTGTTACTCTTACACACACACATGTACTCTGGACGGTCATATAAAGGCAGATAGTGTCTTGAGGAGTGTAATGGATTTCTCTTAAATCTGTTCAGCTTTGGCGAGCTCCACCTGATACATGTTTACGTAATATGTTGTTATATGTAAGTGAAACTCTGTGTTTTCTCCACACACTCCCACGGGTGGAAAATCTGCTCTAGATATCGTCATAATCTAATTTTAATGCCAAGCTTTTTTTACTAAAACACTATAAATGTATACACTACCAGTCAAAAGTTTTGGATCTGTAAGATTTTTGTATTGATTTAAAAAAAAAAGAAGTAATATTGTTAAATATTATGATAATTTTTAAAATATCTGTTTTCTATTTTAATATATTATTACATTTGATCATATATTCACATAGAAAACTGCTGTTTTAAATTGTAATTGTAATTGTTTTTTTGTTTGTTTTGTTTTTTTAAATCAAATAAATCTTCTTTTAAAAACATAAATCTTTCCGATCCAAAACTTGTGACTGGTTAGTGTAGTTTCCTGTGTTATGCATAACTTGTGTGTATGAGATAAAAATCTCACACGACAATATCAAGGCGTTTCATGCGAAGCTGTTGCATTAGGAATTGCACAATTGATTCCTAGCACATGATTGTGTCAGTATCTGTTGAATAGCATTGGTAGAGACTCGTCACGCCCCGTGACCTTTAACCTCGCTCTGTTTATTGCAGTGTGCCCAAGCCAATGACTGGCAGTCGGCCAAATCCATATACGACTTCTCAGCTAAAGACATCGAAGGAGAGGACGTGTCTCTGGAGAAATACAGGTGAACACAATTCATTTGGTTTGATAAATCTCACGGTTATTACAAAAAAATATATTATTAATAAAGCCCTAATGCAAACAGGGTTTGTACTGGTGCTTCAAGAGTTTGAAATACTTGAATTTGACTTTTTAAGTCCTGGAAAACCCTTAAAAACAGCCATATTTATGAAGAGGTACTTCAAAAGTGCTTTACTTATTTCAAATACAATATATATGAAATTTTGACAAAACAAAAAACAATCTTTTCACGAAAGTTAAACCCATCTGATAAACCCCCATCAGACCGTTTCTGGATATGAATACATTATATTTTATATTATAATGTTATAATTTACTGAACAATAATGGCCATTATAAACTTTGTTATATAATGTTAAATATGTTGTAAGTTGTATTTTGGATACCTTATATTTCTGCAATTTGAGTAAAAAATCCTTAAAAAAAATTAATTTGGTAACACTTTATATTACAGTGTCCTTGTTACATTTGTTACATGTACTTACCATAGTAATAACAGTAAATTATGCATAATTACATGCAACTAACCCTCAACTAAACCCTAATCCTACCCTAACCCTATAGTAAGTACATGTAGTTGCTTAATATTACTCAGTACTTAAATATATAATTACACCTTAAAATAACGTGTTGATATTGTTTAATAAGTGCGATCTCTGATTGTCGTCCTTGAAAACCAAGAAGTAGTGCTTAAAAAGTCCTGAATAATCCGGGAATTTAATTTTACAGCATCTGTACGAACCCTATGCAAAGTATTAAACTTGAAATAAATAAATGCACAACACTAGCATCATAATGAAGAGTGTCACAGCGCTTTGCTTCAGTTAAACACTCGCCAGTTCTCCTCGCCTCTACTAGACTCTCTAAATGCGCATTCTTCATTGTGCTTCTGGTTATTTTTAGTCTTATGCCGAGCGTAATCTTTCTTGGGAAACTGGGTCACGGTGTGTTTGTCTGTTTTCAGGGGTTACGTGTGTATCATCACTAACGTAGCCTCCAAATGAGGAAAGACCACTGTAAACTACACTCAGTTTGCGGCGATGCACGCCACGTACGCTGAGAAGGGTTTACGCATCATGGGCTTTCCCTGCAACCAGTTTGGAAAGCAGGTATGTACAGGACCAGCATGCACTGCAGTATATACTGGGTTTTGCATGCTGTGTAAATGATATGCAAGAAGAGCAGATGAGATAGTGGCATGCATTGTGTATGTTGCATGTCACTTTTTCGTTTGATTTTTGTGTCAGTATTGAAATCGTTAATATTAATTCAGGTTCATTTGTCACACTGGAAATGATCAATGCATGCATGTTGCGTGAAAGGATACAGTATTCCATGCATATGCAATCCTGCATGAGTAGTCTATGATTAATTGCAGGCGATTCAGGCCTGAACTTGTTTTTTGAGCATTAGATGTGAGTGTTGAAAGGTGACGGACCGCCAGACTCGTCACTGTAAGTAGGTCACGTGAGTGAAGCTGTAAGTGGATTATGTTATGCTGTAGTGCATACCCGTCAACACTCCCGTTTCCCCCCCATCTCCCGCCCCCCTCCCGTTTTATTTCTCCCGTGAAACTCCCGTTATTTGTATGGCCCAAACGTCGTTATATGAATAATCACATCAATATATTATTCCAAGGTTGCCAGATCTTGTATGAAACCCTTCCTACTCGCGCAATCAACACATCATACACATTTCAACCCATTTGTGAGCTCAACCTGGCAACCTTCAACCCAGTTGTGCCGTCGATATCTGCAGGTAGTAGACGTGGGAAGTTGAATAAGCGTTACTGGTAGAAATGGGAAAAGACTCAGTGGTGAGTAAATATTTAACGCAATTAGCGCAGCATCCGTTTATTTCTGTTATTATTTGGATGCATGGCGTTACATTATATGATGCGCTTTTATTCTCGCTAATGCTTTTAAACCATTCAAGCCATATCTTTAACATATTTTTATTAAAAAAAACCTGGAGCATAACAAGAACATTTCCAAAAAACAAAACATTTTATATATATTTTAACTATCTTCCCACCCTCAGCATCCAAAAAAATCAGTTACACAGGTGTAGAAGTTATTATACAAAGGCTAAAATAGACATGTCCACATATTTTCAAATACATAATCACATCATATATACACATATCAATCAGTGGAGTGAGAGGTATCTAATATTGCCTGTATCGATATTTGGTTATTTTCCAGAAAATGTATAAAAAGATCCCATATTTTATGGTAATCTTTTAGTTTGCCCTTTATACTGTAGGTTATTCTTTCCAATGCAATACAATGTGACAGATCTTTTAACCAATGATCAATGGATGGACCTATGTTCTTCCAGTAAAATGCTACTAAACGTCTTGCAAGAATTAGACAAATGTCAATCATTTTAGTGTAATAACCTGATAATGGTAGACTTACAGGAATTAAACCCAAAGCACATCATGTGACCCTGCCTGGATCACGTCACCAGTCACATGTCGCACGGGTATATTTGTGACAATATCCAACAATACATTGTATGGGTCAAAATTATTAATTTTTCTTTTATGCCAAAAATCATTAGGATATTAAGTAAAGATCATGTTCCATGAAGATATTTTGTAAATTTTGTACCGTAAATATATAAAACATTTATTTTTGTGAGTGAATGCAGCACAATCATGATCATAAATGAACAACTTTAAAGGAGATTTTCTCAATGTTTCGATTTTTTTGCACCCTCAGATTCCAGATTTACAATAGTTGTGTCTCGGCCAAATATTGTCCTATCCTAACAAACCACACATCAATGGAAAGCTTATTTATTCAGCGTTCAGATGATGTATACATCTCAGTTTCCAAAAATTGACAGCGGGTTGATACATACCTCTCTCGTCTCAGTGCGTGCGCTCAATCGCTCTGGCGCGCGGCGACACTTTGATAGCGCTTAGCTTAGCCCAGTTCATTCATTAGGGACCAAACAGAGATGAAGCTAGGAGCGACCAAACACCTCCACGTTTTCCCTAATTAAATACAGTTATACGAGTAGTTACACAACCAAGTATGGTGACACAAAATAAAACATGGCGCTTTTCTAAGCGGGTAAAAAGGATAACTATAATGTATGGCGGAATAGCACTCGGAGCACTTCGACTCGGCGCAGTAAAAAGTCACGTTGGTTCTAATGACAGAAGTGAGAGGGAGAGGATGCGAAGTGCTCCCGAGTGCTATTCCGCCATACATACAAATGTTGACAGGTATGCTGTAGAGTGAGATTTAATCTTACAACCAGACATGCAAATTGATTCACACTCTATAATCAATATGTTCTGATGATATCTGCTCCGTCACATGCGTCTGTGCTGAGAGGAGAGTGGACATCTGGGGGTTTTCCCAACGAAAACTAGGTCAAGAAATGTCAATTGGTTAAAGGGTTCGTTCACCCAGAAATGAAAACTCTGTCAGTAATTCCTCTCCCTCATGTTGTTCAACCCCGTCAGACTCTCGTTCATCTTCAGAACACTAATGAAGATATTTCTGATTAAATCTGAGAGCTGGCTCACTCCTCCATAGGCTTCTCTGTTAGTGAAACTTGCCGGCCCAGAAAGTTAGTAAAGACAATGTTTAAAATAGTCCGAGTGACTCCAGTGGCTCAACCTTGAGTTTATCAAGCGACGAGAATACTTCACAAAAACAAACTCTTTATTCAACTTCATGTTCTTCTGTGTTTCTCTGAGTGAGTTCCTGTAGTGTAACAGCGCAGCGCTTCTGGGTTATACGTCAGAACGGAGGCTCACTATTGGCCAGCATCACACACATGACCACAGACGATCTCACAGCTATTCCTGTTTTAGATGCGTTTTGTGTGTTTTTCACACTGAAAACCAATCTGGCCACTCAGTGTGTGTAAACGGTGACGTCTCACACATAACCTCTATATTTAACCATTATGCACTTTTATCTAGATTGTGACGGACTCTTGCTCTTCTGTTGTGTTCTGCCGGGCAGCTTTCCACACATCAGATGAAAGTTTTTATTTTGTTGTTGTTGTGTTATCACCAAAATTATATCTTTAAATGTTTTCATACCTTTAAAATATCTTGACTGTAACTCGACACCCTTGCCTCATTTAGTATGCGTGGTTCTATGAATATGCAAATGAGCCCCACCTTCACTCACTCACTCACTCAGAGATCCACTGGAGATCCACTCGTCCAGCACTTTTATCTTGATTGTGAGAGTCGTGTTCTGCTGTTTCGGACATCTTTCGACTAGGGCTGGACCCGAATATTCGAATATTTGTTCGGTGGGTTGGTATTCGATTTGAAAATTTGTCATTCGAATATTCTGTTTTTTTTGTTTTTTTGCACACTGGCATCCCTCTCGAAATGGTTCTCATTCGCGCTGAATATATTCAACACTAAAATCTGACGAAATACAATATTTTTTTTACAATTATCTTGTATAGCCTAGCCATTTTTAATAGGATGGACAGTTGAAGGAACCCAACCTCGTTATTTGCTTCTTCTTGGCCTACTAAAGTGTTCCTGCAACGGGAGTGTTCTCTGGCTTGAGTGCATGGGAACAGCGGAGTGTGTGTGGACAGAAGTGCAGAACAGCGGAGTGTGTGTGGACAGAAGTGCATGAGAACAGCGGAGTGTGTGTGGACAGAAGTGCATGAGAACAGCGGAGTGTGTGTGGACAG
This sequence comes from Vimba vimba, assembly GCA_022828995.1. Taxonomy (NCBI): domain Eukaryota; kingdom Metazoa; phylum Chordata; class Actinopteri; order Cypriniformes; family Leuciscidae; genus Vimba; species Vimba vimba. Next base: position 2,462,273 of record CM040822.1, read on the forward strand.
AAGTGCATGAGAACAGCGGAGTGTGTGTGGACAGAAGTGCATGAGAACAGCGGAGTGTGTGTGGACAGAAGTGCATGAGAACAGCGGAGTGTGTGTGGACAGAAGTGCATGAGAACAGCGGAGTGTGTGTGGACAGAAGTGCATGCCTGAGCTTGTGTTTTGGGTTAAGCTGCGTTGCTTTGACATTGTGGAAAATAGAATAATAGAAACAAAATGTATTAAGCTTTTTACCCGTTATTATCAATCTAAATTAATCTCGTTTTTAATTTAACTTAATTTCGTTTTTCTTTATTTAAATTTCGTTTTTCTTTATTTAAATTTCGTTTTTTCTTTATTTAAATTTAGTTTTTCTTCATTTAAATTTAGTTTTTTCTTTATTTAAATTTCGTTTTTTCTTTATTTAAATCTAGCCTTTACTGGGTCAGTAATTTGTTAGTCAGAAAAATATTAGACTACCTTATTAAAAGTATTGCTCAAGTTAACAGACCTGTGTGTGTGTGTGTGTTACGTGCGAGTGTATTTACTTTGTGTTGTTCATGGGGAAGATGTGTTTAATATCACTAGTGCAGTGTCCGTTCTCTGCCCGTGTGAGGCGCGCTGCTTCTGTTGGAGAATTTTCCCTTGATTCATGTCTAAGTATGATGCAATGAAAATGACAAGCATGAAAAAATAGGTCTGAAAAAGATGAGAGAATTGAAAAATACCCAGAAATGCAGTGTGTCAAAATACAGTATGAAACAAAGCACCATTATGTGAGGTTTGACCAATTGAGAAGACGTGTCTAACTGTGTCAGGGTCACCAGGCGGGACAGAGGGGAAGAGATAGATTTGAGGGTATCCATTGGAGACTTGGTGATATGAAAAAGGTATAAAAAATGAGTGCTTTTTTTTATTATTATTATTTTATTTTTATTTTTTTACTGGAGGCTGTAGGTTGTTTACTTGAGGGAGGGTTTTATTGGGGTATTAACAGTGTGGAACGATTATTTTATAAAATAATTGTTATTATACGTTGACTTGATGTTCCCAGCAGAAAAACCAATAAAGAAATTTAAATTAAAAATGAGTGCTGGATATTGTAACTTCAGAATGTCCAGCTGGCTTCTCCTTTATTGTTTGTACAATAAAGTTAATTCTTCTGACCTGGAACCTCGACTCTGAGAAACTTCTTTGAGACCTGAACCAAAAAGAACTTTGAATTTGCCACAACACTTCCCGCTCGCGTTGGTCTGTAGTTTATTAAAAGTTTATTAATTCTGATGTGTTGCGTCTCGCGTCTCTTATCTATTTTGCACCAAATGCGACACTGCACTCCCTTGTGAAGTCGATTGGATGAATGGTTCTCGAAATAATCAAAATGCAGACGGATAGACAGACACATAGAGATTCCTGCCTTTATTAGAGAGAAGAATATGTTCAGCACCCTCTCTCCGAAGCTTCGAATCAGGGCCGTCGCTAGTGGGGTGAAAGGTGGTGACAATTATAGGGGCCCCCACTGCCCAGGGGGCCCCACAAAATCCAGCAGTTACACTATATAGGCCCCTGTTGTATGAATAATTCTAATATTTATATTAGTTGTATGCCTGAGATTTAAAGGAAAACCACAAAAACATACAATTTGGTTAAATTTAGGTCACCTGATGAGTTTTAGGACACCATTAGGTCACCTGATGAGTTTTAGGACACCATTAGGTCACCTGATGAGTTTTAGGACACCATTAGGTCACCTGATGAGTTTTAGGACACCATTAGGTCACCTGATGGAGTTTTAGGACACCATTAGGTCACCTGATGGAGTTTTAGGACACCATTAGGTCACTTGATGGAGTTTTTTCGGTTCCTTGCCACTGTTGCCTTTGGCTTGCTCAGTTGGGGATATTTTGGGGATATTTAATTTTATTCTATCAATCAATAAATTCCACTAGAAACAAACTTTGTTGTATTATTTTATTTTAATACTGTGAAGCTGCTTTGATACAATCTGTATTGTGAAAAGCGCTATACAAATATATTTGATTTGATTTAAATAATTTTTCCAAATATTCTCTTACCTCCCTATAAATGGTTTAGTCCGATCTAAAGTATTTATTAACTATTCAGTCAGTGACAAACATCAGATGGACCCAATAAAATTGTAAGTCCCACCCCAGCTCGTGAACAGAACCAATCAGAGTTGAGGAGGCAGTGCCTGAAGTTAACGATGAACTTGCTGGAAGAGCAGGACATTGACTGACTGAAAATTTCGGGAAAAAAGAAAACATAAATCAGGGAACCAGAAACGCTAAAAGAAAAGAATGAGAGGGAGGCCAGGAGAGTTGATGTATCCCAGTCGAGCAAGACTTTCTTAAAGACAGGTTGTATTGTTATTTCGCTGGGAATAAGAAAACTACCGTCTACAGCCTGCCGGCGAGGCTATTGTCACTCTCATTATCGATGCGCACCAAAGTCGACCGAATGATTTGTCTTTTTACACTATTGTAAAATGTATGACTTTATTTTTTAAATTTGACTGCATTCTTGTCAATTTATAAATGTTTACTTTTTGATTTATGAATTATAACAGACTGTTTCCCTGATGGGGAAAAAAACATTATTTTGCTGTTACATTTTTAAAATTGGTTTTATTATTTTTTAACAATTTCTTTTTATTAGTTGTAATTTTTATATAAATTTAACTTTTAAAATAAAGGTTTTACAACAACATCACCTTCTTCTGTTATATGTGGGCCTCCATGCTCATCTATTGTACAGTATATGATATTGGTGGAGGGTGGTGGGGTCCCACATCAATATTTTTTCAGGGGGCCCCGAATCCTCTAGCTACGGCCCTGCTTCGAATATTCGATGTTCATTACTACCGAAGCTTCGAAGCTCAAAAAATGGTATTCGGACCAGCCCTACTTTCGACACCTCAGTTCTCTGTTGTGTGATCAGTCTGTGTTCTCCTATAGGAGCCCGGGACAGAAGCGGACATCAAGGAGTTTGCTAAAGGCTACAACGCAGAGTTTGATCTGTTCAGTAAGATCGAGGTGAACGGAGACGGCGCTCATCCTCTCTGGAAATGGATGAAAGATCAGCCCAAAGGCAGGGGAACTCTGGGAAAGTGAGTTCATTTGGTTTCTCTACTCGTGTTTTTCACTCGTCCTCGAATGCGTTGATCACAGAAATACTGTTTTTGTTTCCACAGCAACATCAAGTGGAACTTCACTAAGGTAATTATTGCATGATGTTAATTAGGGCTGCGCAATATATCGAAATATGGCAAATGTATATATCGCGATGACGGGTCATGAACAAAAGACGAAGAGAAAATCACTCGCTGCTCTCGGCTGAATAACTTTCGTAGCTTTAAGAATCCGGATATATTTAATTCATACTGTGAAAGCTAAGCTTTTACGTTTGATTATTGAGTTTGTTGTGAAATAACCCTAATGTAGGATAACCTGAACCTTGTGGTTTACACTGATGTTAAAATAACACTTCTTACGCTACAGTAAAACACTGATGTTCACTGTCAGAAGCTGTAGGGATGATTCCTTGTGTGTGTGTGTGTGAAATACGAAACACGTATGTAGGTTATATAAGTTTAAAGATAATTAAGTTTATTTCACACACTTTAAGCATTAACGTATCGCATTATTTAACGAGTTATCACATATCGCATTTTTCTTCATTATCATGTAGCCCTGATGTTAATGTATGATGTTCTTCTCTAATTCTCTGCTATATTGTGAGCTCAACACTGATGTTTTTACCGTAGTTCCTCATTGACAGAGAAGGTCAGGTTGTGAAGAGATACGGACCGATGGACGATCCCAGCGTAAGTCAACTATACACACTTCCACTTTTTGTGAAATAAGGATGCATATTAAATAACTCCAGTAACACTTTACAATAAAGTTTCATTTGTTAACTACATCAGCATGAACTAACTAACTCGCTAACTAGCTAATCTTAGGTAATGTTTAGCTCAACTCAGTTTAGTTTTATCAACTAACATTAAAGGGATACGTCACAGATTTGTATCAGTAGATTTTGGAGTGGCCGTGCTTCCCTCCCTCATGTCCCCCTGAGACGAGAGATTTCTGTATTGTGTGTCTGGACAAAAACCTCAGATGACACAAAAATCATCATTTATCGTCATCAGAGGCTCTTTTGTCCAGAGGCGAGAGACTCCAGCCAGTAGGAGGAGCTCGTCCCGCATGTGTTCAACCCGCCCATAGGGGGATCTCACGATAAAACACCGTCTTTTCAGTTTCCAGTCGACTAGTAGCCTAGCTGTATCATTTCTCCCGACACTGCCCTCTGTAACCGGTAGGCGTGGCTTGGGAGTGTCCTCGTAGGGCAGCGAAGCAAGTGCATTCTGGGAGTTGTAGTCTTTCATCCACATGAGCCAAAAATACATTTTCTGGCTTTTCTCAGTCTAGAAGGCACCAACTTCTATATATAATAATTTCACATTTCTACTACATAAATGACCCAATTTAAATACACATTCATCTTTCCAGCGGTGAAATATTCCTTTAACAAAGGTTAATAAACACTGTAAGGTTTATGTTGGGTAATTGATTAATTTACTGATGTTAAAGTCCCCCTGTGGTGTAAATCCAGCTTTTAATGTTGTTTATGTGTCTATGTGGTGTTTTAATATGCTTTAAGACAAACCATGTGCAAATTCATAAGTGTGGGTGAGTGGAGGCGGGGCTAATTTGCATATTCATAGAACCACGCATACTTAATGAGGCAAGGGTGTCGAGTTACATTCAAGCTATTTTAAGGCATGAAGACACTTCTTTTCAAGGAAAAAAAAAAACGTTTAAATGTCATTTTGGTGATCAAAGATGAGTTTTATGAGATAAATGATTGACTTCAGGGGGACTTTAACAAATGAGACCTTAATGCAAAGTGTTCCCAGTAATTCTTTAAGAAAGTTGAGTTTGATCAAATGAAATCATGTGTCTTGAAGTATCGCAGTAATATCATATCGTGAGTTCAGTATCGCTGTATCAAATCGTGAAATGAGGGTATCGTTACACCCCTAGTAATAATTAATTTACTAATGTTAACAAATGAGACCTTATTGCAAAGTCATTTTTTTATCATGTGAGAAATATAAGTTGAGTTTGATTAAATGATAATAACCTCAGATGTTTTATGTGTCCCATCAGGTTATTGAAAAGGATCTGCCCAAATTCCTGTAGCCATTTGATCAAACCCGATCTCCATCCCGTGTGTGTGTGTGTGTGTGTGTGTGTGTGGCACTCGTCTCCTCTCTGGCCTCGGACTGGACGTCAGCAGGGTGAAGCCCAGATCTGTGACGGCCGTTCCTCAAGCCTGTGTTCAGGAAGGGACGGCCTGATGTCCTCCGGCGTGCAAATCCTCTGGGATCGTCCCGATGCTGTCCAGACGCGCTCCAGAGACGAGATCGATGCCTGTCCTCACTGGAGATCACACGCATGCTCCTAAAGAACATGTCTGTGATAATAAACAGTACCTTCACAACGTCCTCTCTGTGTTCTTTACTAGACCGAGTGCTTGTTTAGAGATTTAGGTAACACTTTATTATACAGTGTCCTTGTTACATATGTTACATGTACTTACCATAGTAATAACAGTAAATTATGCATAATTACATGCAACTAACTCTCAACCAAACCCTAATCCTACCCTAACCCTATAGTAAGTACATGTAGTTGCTTAATATTACTCAGTACTTAAATATATAAATACACTGTAACAATGACACCTTAAAATAAAGTGTAACTGAGATTTATGAAACATTCTCAGAAAAAAAGGTACAAAAGCTGTCACTGTGGAACCTTTTTAAAAAAAGATTAATTTTTGTTCCTTTTAGGTACTAATATGTATACTTTAGAACGGTGTCGTGTTAGCGGCTTAGATAATAACTAATGATCTTTGCAACGGAAGTGAATAAATCAAAACTAACTTTATCTGGACAATAACTTCATTCTAGATCAGCTGTAAAGCCAAAACAATCTCTGTTACTGTAATCTCCTGTTATCACTGTAAAGCTGCTTTGAAACAATCTATATTGTTAATAGTGCAGTATAAAAGAAGGTGACTAGACTTTCGGTACTAATTGGTACATTTAAGGTTTCAATATGCGCTCTTTAGGTACAAAAGTGTACCTTTTGAAAAGGTACCGCCCTAGTGACAGCTTTTGTACTTTTTTTCTTCTTTTTCTGAGAGTGTATGCAGATTTTATATATATATATATATATATGAATGCAGGTCATATCAATGTTGAAACATGGTGCAATCCACATCATATATATATTTAAAAAAAATACTGTTGGTCTGATGAAGTGGTCAAAGCTCAGGGATCTCATTTATAAAACTGCGTAGGATCTGCACTAAAAGTGTGTTTGCGCCCGAAAGCCAAAAATGTCATATACGCCAAAATTATTCAGATTATAAAAGTGTGTGTATGGCAGAACCTGCACTGAATTCCCTTTATAATCCCAGTCAGCGGAAGATTGTGCGTCTCTTCCCTGAAATAACCATATATGGAGTTTACAATGCCTTGTTTTACTATGCAGATCCGCATCTGCATATGATTTGCATATGCATATTCATCCACGTGATGCCATGTTTAACGAAAATATGAGATACGGATGTGTGTCACATTACATTGCTAAAAATCATTTAGTAGGTTAGCCTATCCTTGCCCTGTTTTTGAAAAAGATATATTTTACTATATATATATATATATATATATATATGTATGCATGTATGTATATGTATATATATATATATATATTATTATTTTTATTTTTTTTATTATTTTTATTTTTTTTGGATGGCTCAGAGTTTGCGTACAGGTGCGCAAATATTCCTGTCAAGTTTGTTTTTATAAATTATCTTAATCAACTTAAGCCTGTTTTGTGCGACGCAAAGGTTATAACTGAGGCCTCAGAGCTGGTAAACAGTTTTTTTCTGGGTTGTTTTGTTTCGTTATTAGAGTTAAAAAATTCTGAAGGAATGTGCAGGATTTCTGTTGGAACGCTTGAGAATCTGTCCAGTAAGAATCCTGTTGGATTGCCTGGATGCCTGCTTCTTATTTTATTGTATTCTTATGATCCTATTGGTTATTGTGTAATCTTAAGCTGAAATCTGATTGTATTGTCTTGGAATAGTGGCACAGTTTAATTAATCCTCCGTTTAAAAAGTCTAATAGTAATTCCAGTAGGAATCCTGCGCTGATTCCTGTAACGAAAACTCGGTTTGCTTCAGGACAGTGTCTGATATTAACCTTCTTTTATTATGGGATATTTTCACACGTGTTTTATCTTTATGACAGTATTTTTTCCTCAAGCCAAATAAAAGCACAGGGTCCATCTAAGTCACACCTCTCTAACTGCGATTTTATTAATATGTCATTAATTTAACAACACATTATCATGTTCATGGGTCTCTGATGTTCGTCAGTAGTCAAGATGACTTGCAGGTAAACTAATAAAAAAAATTTTTTGGTTTTAAAAAAAATAATAATTATTTATATTATTATTATTATTATTTTAATAAAATTGAAATTGAGTGGAATCGTTATTTCTGTTAACTGTCAAATCAAATCAGCGTCAATTACAAAAGTACATTTTTAATAAATGCCCAAGACACAACACAATGAATACTTTTACATTAAAAAAAATGTGTTATGAGTGACTGGTGTCAAATGTCAGGCGAGATAAAAGAGAAATTCGCTATTTTTCTCCCTGTATTTGTAATTTTTGGGGTATTTTGGTGACGTTTTGACATGGAGTCCTGGTTGGTGTGTGAGCCTCCATGAACTGTGCCTGTTATTGGTGTCCTGACAGCAGGCATGGATTTAGAAAGCAGAGGCCCCTGGGCACAAAATCTTGGAGGCCCCCCTCCCCCTCGTAGGCTCGTGGCCCAAACTAACACAGCATCTTCATTTTTACAAACAGTAAAAGGAAGCTGTGGGTTTTTCTTTACTTTAAAACAAAACCACTTTCTCCAACTCCATTTCTTGTAATGTTGACTGTGACAGAAAAGGAGATCTATAAATGCACTGTTAGACATTTTATTGTATTTTTGCGGTAACTTACTGGCAGCACTATTGCCAGTAAGTTACTGTAAGTTCCCCTTTACAGTAGCTTACCTGTAAATGTGTTTTATGGTATGATGCCTTTACCGCAATTTAATTTTACAGTAAGATGCCCTTACCCCAAATTAATTTTACAGTAAGATGCCGTTACCGCAATTTAATTTTACAGTAAGATGCCGTTACCGCAATTTAATTTTAAAGTATGATGCCTTTACCGCAAGTTAATTTTACAGTAGGATGCCCTTACCACAATTTAATTTTACAGTATGATGGCCTTGCCGCAATTTAATTTTACAGTAGGATGGCCTGTTCACAAGTTAATTTTACAGTAAGATGCCCTTACCGCAATTTAATTTTACAGTAGGATGCCCTTACCGCAATTTAATTTTAAAGTATGATGCCCTTACCGCAAGTTAATTTTACAGTAGGATGCCCTTACCACAATTTAATTTTACAGTATGATGGCCTTGCCGCAATTTAATTTTACAGTAGGATGGCCTTATCACAAGTTAATTTTACAGTAAGATGCCCTTACCGCAATTTAATTTTAAAGTATGATGCCCTTACCGCAAGTTAATTTTACAATAGGATGCCCTTACCGCAAGTTAATTTTAAAGTATGATGCCCTTACCGCAAGTTAATTTTACAGTAAGATGCCCTTACTGAAATTTAATTTTACAGTATGATGCCCTTACCGCAAGTTAATTTTACAGTAAGATGCCCTTACCGCAATTTAATTTTACAGTAGGATGCCCTTACCGCAATTTAATTTTAAAGTATGATGCCTTTACCGCAAGTTAATTTTACAGTAGGATGCCCTTACCACAATTTAATTTTACAGTATGATGGCCTTGCCGCAATTTAATTTTACAGTAGGATGGCCTTATCACAAGTTAATTTTACAGTAAGATGCCCTTACCGCAATTTAATTTTAAAGTATGATGCCCTTACCGCAAGTTAATTTTAAAGTATGATGCCCTTACCGCAATTTAATTTTAAAGTATGATGCCCTTACCGCAAGTTAATTTTACAGTAAGATGCCCTTACTGAAATTTAATTTTACAGTATGATGCCCTTACTGCAAGTTAATTTTACAGTAAGATGCCCTTACCGCAAGTTAATTTTACAGTAAGATGGCCTTACCGCAATTTAATTTTACAGTAGGATGCCCTTACCGCAATTTAATTTTAAAGTATGATGCCTTTACCGCAAGTTAATTTTACAGTAGGATGCCCTTACCACAATTTAATTTTACAGTATGATGGCCTTGCCGCAATTTAATTTTACAGTAGGATGGCCTTATCACAAGTTAATTTTACAGTAAGATGCCCTTACCGCAATTTAATTTTAAAGTATGATGCCCTTACCGCAAGTTAATTTTAAAGTATGATGCCCTTACCGCAATTTAATTTTAAAGTATGATGCCCTTACCGCAAGTTAATTTTACAGTAAGATGCCCTTACTGAAATTTAATTTTACAGTATGATGCCCTTACTGCAAGTTAATTTTACAGTAAGATGCCCTTACCGCAAGTTAATTTTACAGTAAGATGGCCTTACCGCAATTTAATTTTACAGTATGATGGCCTTACCGCAAGTTAATTTTACAGTATGATGGCCTTACCGCAAGTTAATTTTACAGTAAGATGCCCTTACCGCAATTTAATTTTACAGTATTATGCCCTTGCTGCGACTTGCTTGCTGCAGAAGTGTCCTGAGCTGATGCTGTTTTTCAGGTGTATTGCAGTTTGAGTGTCATGCAGTAGATGGCACTGTTTACTCGAGTTTACTCACTCGTTTTTTAATCATTAGGTTTTTCTCAATTTTCAATCTTTGAATTCCAAGTAGAGCTTTCAAATTTTCTTAAAATAATATTAGAATTGGCGTTAATGCCATTTTATGTTTATGCCATATAATTGTTTAATGTTTAAAAGACTTATTTATAAAAGAAATAGCACTGCACTGAATACATTAACATAAAAGGAAATGTGAGAAAAAAATTAAAACAGCGATACTAGGAAAACGCTTTTTTATTTTTTATTTTTTATTAGATACAATTAAACAATTGAAAACAAATAGTATCAACATGTAAAACAAGAACAGCAGGAGTAGAAGAAAAATGAAGAATAAAAACATGACAAAACCTACAATAATAATACAAGAAAAGATAAGCAAATAAATAAAGGAAACAAGCAATTAGAGCATGTTAAGATAAGAAAATGCGACTAAATTTAAAGGGGGTTTTAAAGAGAGCACAACAAGACAACGTTTTCCTTAATTGCTTTGGCCTTCTCTGAAACAGAAATTAGATTTAATAGATTAGAAAATGTACATTTATGAATATGAAATTTTGCTAAAACGTCGCAGAGCTGCCGCCGGGCCTGTGACGTCATCGCTGGCGCTCGAGCGCGTTGGACTCGCACGAGTGCGCGCGCGGTGCGGCAGCTGTCAGGAGCGCGCGCAGACTCGCGGACGCAGATCATGTGTTATTTCTTCATTTGACTGTTTTGATCGCCGTGTGCCCGGGATCTGATGGAGGGACTGGGAGCCGCGGCCGGGGGGTGCTCCGCGGTACCGGAGGACACGGACTCGGTGATCACGGGATCCGGGATTGATGCTGCAGATCTCGGTATGCAATGCGGAGGATCTTTTACATTCATGCTTGCGTTTCACTGAAGGCTCGCGGCAATGCGTGCAAGTTGCGCTTCCATAACATGTCAATTATTACATGGGCTTATATGAAGTCATTTTGGAAGTAGCTGACAGAATAATATGGTAATCGAACAGTGCCATGGTGTTTCATTTGATACAGTCACTGAAATAATAAAGTAGGCTACTGCCATAGTACCTTAATTGTAAGTGGCAAATTGGTTATATTATTCATTTTCTGTTTATTTCCATATAAATTGCACTGCTGTAATAATATACCAAATAGGCTATATGGTTTATGAATATGACTATCGGTGCACTGCTGTAATAATATACCAAATACATGGTTTATGAATATGACATATTATGACAATTGTTATATGACATAATAAGACAATTATGATATATCAGTAGCCTATATATTAAAAATAGCACAATGTTCTTTACAATCTTTGAAGTAGGCCTACCTTAAAGTAAATTAATATCAGAATCAAAATGAGATTTATTGCCAAATATGTTTACACACACAAGGAATTTGTGAAGTTTATAGTAAATAGAGAAAATAAAATAGAATTCTATTTAAAAAATGTGTGTATATGTATATATATATATATTAAAAAAGAAAATAAATATAATTGAGATATATATATATATATATATATATATATATATATATATACACACACACAGTGTATATAGAAATTAAAAAAAATAATAATTCTGGATGCACTTGGCATAAATAAATAATAAATTAATGACCAATGCATATTTTAAACTTATTTAATAATCAACATTCAAATAGCTAAAACTGACTTGTACAAACATTTAATGTCAGTTTATGACAGATTTATTCAAACATGCATTAAATAATAAAGACATCACTAACAGGTTAAATAAAAATAGAATGAATTATGTAATACAGTGCATATTTTTTTAGCAAAATGCTCTTTTCTAGAGTTATTTTTTTCACCTGCATAAGTTAATATGGACACTGAAACGAGTTAAATGTAACGTTGTGTGACAGTGTTCAGCGTACAAGCGCTTTATTGACGTCTTTCCCCGGAGAGATTTTATAGACGACAAGAAGCTCAGTGCTGTTTGTATTGATGCGTTCGGACGCAGTGTTTGTTCATCTGCATGTGTGTGTGTGTGTGTGTGTGTGTGTGTGTGTGTGTGTGTGTGTGTGTGTGTGTGTGTGTGTGTGATGTGACGTTCGGTTTGTCCTTCAAATGAAAACACAAAGTCAGTCTGAATAATAATTGTCAGAGTGTTTCCTCCATCCCAGCATGCCTTGTGTTGACAGCTGTTGAGAATACACAGCGGACAGGGGGTCTCCTTCAGGTCCTGTGCTCTTGATTTTAGGCTGTTAATCCTGTTTTTAGCCACGCTTTTCCACACTCAGCATTCCCATTCATCCCTGTGTGTCCGATCATCACATCCGCTTCCCTTTAAACTGCTGGGTTAGTGTCGAGCAGCTCGGATCATTTTGCTGAGAAATACTGAGCTCATATTGAGACTTTTCATTGAAGACTATCTTGGCAAATCTGAGATTTCTTCTGAACACATCTGAGAAACTTCAGACCTCTTCTCTCGTAGAGATATATATAAATATATATATAAAAGATCTCATTTGTGATTGGTTTTTCTTTCCTATGACTCGAAAGATACTGTATCTCAATACAAACATTTCTCATCAGATTTCTCACCAGACCAAATGATCTGGGCTTTAGGAGAAACATCCGGCTTTAGTTAGTGTGTAATGTTGCTGTTTGAGCATAAACAACATCTGCAAAGTTACAACGCTCAAAGTTCAAAGCAAAGGGAGATATTTGCTTTTACAGAAATCGCTTTTTAAGGACTACAACAAACGGCTGGTAGAGACTACACCACATTCCTCCCGGGTTAGTGACATCACCAACCCTAGAATTTACATAAACCCCGCCCCCTGAACACGATTTATAGATTATCAAGACAGAATATGCTAATCAATGACTAGAAGATAACTACACATCAGCTTCATAAATTCATCAACTAACCATTCAGAAATGTTGTCTACATGTTGTCACTTCTTCTTGAGTCTCTCCATCTTTCTGACTCCGGTTTGAACATAAAAGGCTAAAAGTTTTCGAAATGTTCAGTGCATGTGTGTGTGAGGTAAAAGAACACAAGCTCTTGAAGCTCCGCCCCCTGTGCCGGGAGCAGCAGCTCATTTGCATTTAAAGGGACAGACACAAAACGGTGCGTTTTTGCTCACCCTCAAAAAGTGACAAATTTAACATGCTATATAAAAATATCTGTGGGGTATTTTGAGCTAAAACTTCACACACACACTCTGGAGACATCAGAGACTTATTTTACTTCTTGTGAAAAGGGCATTACACCACCCGTTTAAATGAAATACAACATAAAAACTCCTGATAGTGCAACATCTAAAATAACGGTAATCTGGCAAATCTGAAACTCTATAGAACAGTGGTTCTCAACTCCAGTCCTCGGGACCCGTTGCTCTGCACATTTTGTATGTCTCTCTTATCTGACACACTCAGTTCAGTTCATGGAGTCTCTCTTAACGAGCTGATGATCTGATTCAGGTGTGTTAAATAAGGGAGACATACAAAATGTGCAGAGCAGTGGGTCCCGAGGACTGGAGTTGAGAACCACTGCTATAGAAGACACGTGTAAGATAACATCTGAGAAGTAGGAGACTTTAGCAATAGTTTCCATTTGCTCTCCATTTAATCTCATTGCTCTTAAAGGGACAGTTCACCCAAAAATGACAATTCTGTCATCATTTACTCACCCCAAGTCGTTCGTTTACGACTTCCCCATTGACTTCAATTGTAAAACTACTATATCCATCAACTGTTCAGTTACTGACATTCTTCAAAATATCGTTTGTGTTCAACAGAAAAAAGAAACTCATACAGGTTTGGAACAACTTGATTAAATGACGCCAGAATTTTCATTGGTTACACTTTATTGTAAGGTGTCATTGTTACAGTGTAATTATATATTCAAGTACTGAGTAATATTAAGCAACTACATGTACTTACTATAGGGTTAGGGTAGGATTAGGGTTTGGTTGAGGGTTAGTTGCATGTAAATATGCATAATTTACTGTTATTACTACGGTAAGTACATGTAAGTAACAAGGACACTGTAAAATAAAGTGTTACCTTTTCATTTTGGGTGAACCGTCCCTTTAAGAAGACATTGCTCCAAACTGAGCTGAGTTTTTCCACCATGATCAGTGTTTGTTTACTGTAAAGAGAGATGAAATATGTGATCTGATGCGTCACGCTGCTCTTCCGCATGTTTTCACGTGTTTTATGTGTAAAAGCTGCTCTCAGATCAGTCCAGCTTATCTTGAGAAATAAATACGGTCGGGTTTGAACAAATAAATGCACCATTGAATCCCATATCAGGGAATCACAGGAAGGAAACTGGCGTTTAGAGATGCATTATGGGAGGAAAGACATCAAACGTGCTGGTCTCCATTCTTGCTCCTGTTGATTCAAAAAGGTTCAATGGTCATGAGAAAAATAGTCGCACTTGTATTGTTCGCGGTCTAAAATGAGCGCATTGGAAATGAATGGGAGATGAATTTCCTCTAGTGGAAGCGTTTGGTACTGCGGCCAAACTAAATCTTACTGAAAACTCATTTTTTGAGAAATTTGGAACGCAACTTGTTTAGATTTATTGCTTTGATTTTCTTTCCATTTTAGAGTAAAATGTTTTTTGGAAAATATATATATTTCATATAATTCTTTTTCATTTTTAATAACAATAAATGTAAAATTTTATATCTTTTTTCAAGTTACATTTTGTTTTCACTTCAGCAATAATCTGCCAAGTATCGTCTTTAAAAAAGAGAACAAACTTCATTCTGTGCGCCAAAGCATTGAAGATTTACCAGTAAAAGTTGGAAATGTTATGCTCAAAAAGTTAAACATATGAAAATATGAAATTAAAACCTTCTCGAACTAAAATATAGTACATTCATGTCATTAAAATTCAGTCATTTTGGACCGACACGCGAACAGTACCAGAGGGTTTAAAATAAAGGCTCTTTATTGGCATCTTTGGTTCCATGAAGAACCTTTAACATCCATGCAATCTTTCCATTGCACAAAAGGTTCTTTATAGTGGAAAAGGGTTCTTTAGATTCTAAAAATGTTCTTTACACTAAGAAAAAAAAAAGGATATTTTAAGAATGGTTCACTTAAAGGTTCTTTGGGGAACCAAAAATGGTTCTTCTAAACTCTTAAAAATAAAGCTTGTTTTTTCTCAGCAATGCCATCGTTTTATAATCTAAAGAACCGTCTTCCACTATAAAGAATGGAAAGATTGCATGGATGTTAAAGGTTCTTCCTGGAAGCAAAGATGCCAATAAAGAATGAGTGATTATCTGGGTTTTGCCTTCAGATCAGACCTGTGACGCAGCGATCTGAAGTTCGAGGACTGAGACGGATGGCTTGTTGTGTTCAGTGTGTGTTCTGTAGAGGCTCAGGCTGAGACTCGATAGGTAACCTGATCTACCTGTGTTCTTCTCCCAGTGCTGAGCGTCACGGTCTCTCACACACAGACGTGCTCGTACCTGAACTATAGATTTGCATACACACACACACACATGCCGTGGCACGGCACGGTTAGGAAACAGAGTGTTTTTGTGGTTCAGTATTCACTAGTCCGTATCCTGATTTAATTAAGTGTACAGCTTTATGATTTATTCATCCAGAACTTGACAAATTCCGTATTAAACAGTAAATTCTATTTTTATGACTGGATTTCATAAGTACAATTTCTCTTGAAACTGTCAAAAATGTTTAATGAAAATTGAAATTGAATGAAATTATTGTACAATATTTTAGTTTGATAAAGTTTTTTATTTAATATTTAGTATTTTAGGGGGCAAAATCATTTTTATGCAGTATTTTATTCAACCATTTATTCACTTTTTGAGCACAGACCTGAAAATGAAATTTCCAACTTAAACTGTCTCTGAAGTGTTGAAGTGAAAAAAGTTTTAAAAAAAGTTTACATTTATTGCAAATAATGAATTGAGCTCTCCTTCACGTCTTTTTGTGCTTGAAAATGCCCGTATTGTTGAATATCCTCATAAACATCAGTTATGTCTTAAGTGAACATAAACCGTTATCAGTATATTGGATCTGTGCATTCACTCTTAAAGTGACAGCAGCCTAATATTCCTTCTGAGGTCTGTCATTAATGATAGTTAAAGAAAAATCACTCACTGATCTTGGCTGAATAACTTAAATAGCTTTAATAAGGATTCATCTATATTTAATGTATACAGTGAAGACTATGTATAGTGTTATTTTACATTTGATTACTCTATTCAATTTCTGTACCTGAAAATTGCATTTTCACTGGTCCCATAGGAAAGAAAATCAAATATGAGGATTTGTTTCCAGTAGACTGTTAGGGTTAGAGTAAATGGAAATGTAGTTGCAAAGTTACTTATAGTTAGTAGAATGTCTAAAGTGCACCGTCGAAATAAAGTGTTTCCATTATTTTCAATAGCCGCGTTTCCATTACCCTTCAAATTGCGCAGATTGAAACTGTGAATTGATAATACGCCCAATGGAAACACGTCAATTTCGCAAAAACTCCCATTTATCGCAAAACAGTTTTTACGCTCGCATGAGGTGTTTTTACAGGCAATTCGAAAAATAAATATTTTGCAAAACTGCAATGGAAACAGTTTTTGCGCATTTACAGGTCACCTGACATAATGACGCGGTGTGTTTGGACAGAATACGAGACAGAGTTCTTTATTAAACTCATAAAAGACAGAAGAATTACAGGAATAATGGATTCTAAACCTCAAATAAATGCCACAATCAAGACCTCGAAGCAGAAATGAGTGAGACACCCAGAAACTCCTCATATGTGCCACTCACAAGTATAATAAGGGTCTTTCCTTGCCATTAATGCTTGGAAAACACACATGCATCTCCTTTGATTAATAATAATGGCCAGTGCAGTGGCTGGGATATACATAAACCGACCAACATCCATCGCCATGATTTTAGGAATGATTTATCGCGAGAGGAAAAAATTAAGTTTCAGTCGCGTAACATCGGTTAATGGAAACGCCGTCATTTCGCAATAGTTTTTTGTCAACATTTAGAAAAAATCGCTAAAGTTTTGCGTAAATCTGTAATGGAAACGCGCCTAAGTGATGATTAATGAAGTCTCCGTCACGCTCAGGTCATGTGAGACGTCTGTGATTGTGTAAGGTCTGAACATGAGCTGTGTGTTGCGGTTGCGAGCGGCTCATGTGTCAGTGGAGTGTTATAGAAACACACACGACCAGACACTAAACATCTAATGCACGCTCACTTAAAATATAACAGCTCGTGAGTGATGCAAACATTCACAGCATCATTACTCCAGTCTTCAGGGTCACGTGATCCTTCAGAAATCACACTAATATGATGATTTGATGCTCAAGAAACATTTCTGATGATTATCAATGATGAAAACAGTTGTGCCGCTTCATATTTTCATGGAAACCATGACACATTTTATCTGGATACTTTGATGAATAGAAAGTTCTAAAGAACAGCATTTATCTGAAATCTTTTGCAACATTATACATGTCTGTACTGTCACTTTTGATCAATTTAATGCATCCTTGCTGAATAAAAGCATTAGTGTCTTTAAAACAACATGCCGTGACCCCAAAACTTTTGAACCTTTATGTACAGTATTACATATTTGATCAAATGAAACACGTAAACAGTAATTATCATAAAGAGTTTCCCCCGTCTTGTTTCCAGTGTAGCTTTGAGATATCAGATGTATTCTGATTTTAACATGAGATAAGTGCAGTTAAATCACTCATATTTCCCTCAGGAGGAGTTAGTGATGTTAGGAATGCAGTGTGATTGACATGTGCTCGAGATCCCATGGGACTGAAGGGATGAAACGAACGCAGTCGTCGTCTTTGAGTTCTGTCATGTAGCGTGTGACACATCATCAGTGAGCGAGTGTGTGTGTGTGTGTGTGTGTGTGTGTGTCGACGCCATGGGCTGCTGTCTTTACATAAGGCTTATGTAACTAAACTGAGTGAAGAAGAGACTCTTCCAGCTGTTGAGATCAGATAAGGTGATTATGAACTCCAGCTTCATCTTCACTGCACTCACACGCACACACACACACACAACACGAGACGAGACATCGTTCAGAACTAGAGATTCATTTCTCATGAGACTTAATGGAGTTCTCGGGTATGTTTCGTTTTGAGATTTAACGTCATCTCAGATGCTTGATCTAATAAATTAATCAATATTCATCAAGTCCCCCTGTGGTGAAAATCCAGCTTTTAATGTTGTTTATGTGTCCATGTGGTGTTTTTAATCTGCTTTAAGACAAATCATGTGTA
This sequence comes from Vimba vimba, assembly GCA_022828995.1. NCBI lineage: Eukaryota > Metazoa > Chordata > Actinopteri > Cypriniformes > Leuciscidae > Vimba > Vimba vimba. The sequence continues at coordinate 2,480,418 of CM040822.1, forward strand.
AATTCATAAGTCAACACCATTGCTGAGTATTTTCTCCTTAAAACTGCAGTGAACCAAAGACAGTCTCAAAAACACGCTTTGAAATCGCTGGTGTTTCTGACGTCACAAACTACCTTGTAACCAATCAGATCAACGTGTGATCGTCAACCAGTGGATCTCTGAGCTGAGTGAGTGAGTGGAGGCGGGGCTCATTTGCATATTCATAGAACCGCGCATACTAAATGAGGCAAGGGTGTCGAGTTACATTCAAGATATTTCAAGGCATGAAGAATTTTTTTAAATATGTCATTTGGTGATCAAAGACGAGTTTTAAAGGGGCTATATGTAGTTTTCAGCGGCCTCTAGCGGTGATGTTTCAGATTGCAACCAATACGTTTACAAGCGAGTGCTCGTGCACGTGCTCAAACTCATGAGCGAGCACTCTGGGTACCGGCAACACACCGGAGAAAGCATCACACAACATGCTGGAAACTCAGGTAAACTCCCACTGCAACGTTACAATAATAGGCTACATCAGCTTGACGTTCAACTAATGCTCCATGCTCGTACCATGATAACGTTACATTGACTGCATTTAGCCTATATGTAATGTGGTGTTACATAGGCACATTTACAGTAATATAACGAATAAGATAACTCCGGGTCTGTTTTTATACCCAAAACAAAGCGGAGGTTTCTCCATGATTCAAAAGCCCTGCCGATGTTGATCCGTGTTTTCGTCCGAAGTTGATCCGACTCACGTTTGGCCTGACGTGCTTCAGCGGATAAAACTTTTTTTTGTTTTTTTGTTTTTTATCAATATGTGGAGTTTGTGTTGGAGTCTGTGTTGTGCTGGGAGCAGGTCGTTTGTTAGTGTTATCAGAAATGTCATAAGTTGCATAAGTCATAAGTCCTTGTCATAAGTTGCAGTGTCGTCGCTGTCGTGCACATGCAGGTCTCAGTCACGTCACTGGATTTCGCGGTAAATCCGACCCGGCACCTTCACATAGAAATAGGAATACTTGCTTTCAGAGGTAATAGCAAAACCCGCCAAGTGGATCATTTTAATGTGAGATTACAACCCCTTCACACACAGGCAATAAAAAAAGGATTCATTTTAGTAGAAAAACTACATATAGCACCTTTAAGGGATACAATTATTGACTACAGGGGGACTTATATACTTAAATATGCACAAATCTGATCAAAGTTTTTTTTGTGGATTTATTGAGCTTATAACATCAAGCACATCTCAAATTTGTATTCTCATTCATGCATTTCATCACTCTGGAGTATCAGTAGTGTTATATATTTACACACCGCAATATAAACAATATAGCAAAAATTCCAAGTGATAGACATTTTATACGGTGGTAGCGATATACGTCATCAAATCGCCCATGTCTGTTTGTCTCTGTAGCAGTTGTGAGTTCTTCAAGGTCTTTAATGTTGTCGTGTGGCGAGTACAAATGAAGACGTCAGCGTGGTTTCACGGCCGCTGATGCTGTTATGTGGACTGGATTCTGTTGAACACGAGTGGATTAGTCCAGTGACGCGTGAAGTGCTCAGAGGAATCAGAGCAACGCTGACCTGAGTGAAAATATAATTTCTCAGATTGCTCATTCTAAGTAAAAGGTTTTTCGAGAGATGATGATGATTATATGGGACAGGACAGCATGCACCTGTGAGGACGCGGATCAGACGGGGATATGTGTCAAACGCTAGAGATAAAAGGTGTATTCTTTGGCCTAGATATGAATATATATGATTTTTCTTCCCACAAGCATTCATTGTAGTCAAGGTGTCAGAATGTTTAATGTAAGAAGAAAAGTACAGTTAAAAGTGAAGTTAAATATAAAAATAATCAAGGCAGGTTTTCATTTTTGTGATGCCCAACTTTCAGGGTGCCACCCCGGTTTCTAGGGTGTTGTTAGGGTGTTTTTTGGTGGTTGCCAGTGCTTTGTTATTGGGGTGGCTAGGGCTTTCTGTTTGGTTGCTAGGGCATTGCTAGGTGGTTTCTATGGTGTTCTGGGTGGTTGCTAGGGCATCACTATGCAGTTGCCAGGGTGTTGTTAGGGTGTTTTGGGTGGTTACCAGTGCTTTGTTATCGGGGTGGCTAGGGTTTTCTGTTTGGTTGCTAGGGCATTGATAGGGGGTATCTATGGTGTTCTGGGTGGTTGCTAGGACATCCCTATGCAGTTGCCAGGGTGTTGTTAAGGTGTTTTGGGTGGTTGCCAGTGCTTTGTTATCGGGGTGGCTAGGGTTTTCTGTTTGGTTGCTTGGGAATTGCTGGGTGGTTTCTATGGTGTTCTAGGTGGTTGCTAGGGCATCACTATGCAGTTGCCAGGGTGTTTTGGGTGGTTGCCAGTGCTTTGTTATTGGTGTGGCTAGGGTTTTCTGTTTGGTTGCTAGGGCATTGCTAGGTGGTTTCTATGGTGTTCTAGGTGGTTGCTAGGGCATCACTATGCAGTTGCCAGGGTGTTGTTAAGCTGTTTTGGGTGGTTGCCAGTGCTTTGTTATTGGTGTGGCTAGGGTTTTCTGTTTGGTTGCTAGGGCATTGCTAGGTGGTTTCTATGGTGTTCTAGGTGGTTGCTAGGGCATCACTATGCAGTTGCCAGGGTGTTGTTAGGCTGTTTTGGGTGGTTGCCAGTGCTTCATTAGGGGGTTACTAGGGGGTTATTGTTTCTTAAATAAAAAAATCCATTTACTGTTCATGCTGCAAGTTGAGTTACAAACATTCTCCTTCGATGACGCATCTCTGTGATTTCTTTGTTGGGTTCGATGAGCTTCTCGCCACACACGCAGGGCCGAAGCCTGACGCGTGTGTCTGAGGTTGTAAACACTAGAACAGGAGCTGAAGGCCGGAGCTTTATTTAGCATTTCCTCAGCCGTAATCCGTTGAGTTTCACTGCAGATCAGCGTCTCATCCAGTCCGACTCTCTGACATGAGAGCATAAACACAAGCAGTGATACGGACACTTCACGGACACATTTGATGAAGTAATAATGTTCTCATCTCACCCTGACAGAAGAAGGTTTAGCTGCTTTTCCTCAGAGGAAGATGGCAGTGTTTTGGAGACTTAGTTAAGCTTCATTTAAGTATCAACTTTGTCTCCTAAACTTCCTTTGGAGACATAAAGAGTACAAAACAGCAGTCATTTGATCTTCGATGAATTAGATGCAAAATGTTTGAGTTTTGACTGCAGATTTTGGTGTCTTGGCAAATCTGAGCACAGATGTCAATATATTTTCTGAGTGCAGATGACATCAAATCCATAAAGTGCACAATATATATATATATATATATATATATATATATATATATATATATTACTGTATTCATACCAGTATTATTTTAGTATTATTGTAGTATTAACAATTTAAAAAAACTTTATTTTCATTTTCAGGATACATTAATATCTCAAAGTAGGGCTGTGCGATATAGCTAAAATATGTATCTAATGTTTCATATCGTTCAGTTTCGATAATGATTGACATTTTTTATAACCTTTTTTTTAAAACAAGTAGAAAAGTTTGAATTTAAACCAGTTTTTTTTTTTTTATCCACATTATTAAGGCAAACAACAAATTATATTTGTTTTAGCAGTCAAAAACTAAATTTAAACAAAAATATCTTCTTTATGTCTGATATTAAGATAAAAAAACTAAGTTAAAGAAACTCTTGAACTTAAAATGTTACAAAATATGTGCAATGTAAAAGTGTAAACGTAGAGCAATCAAGGCAAACTTTGAGGTGGATCAACATCTGTAACAATACAAACCTCTAGAACTGTAAGAGATATTGGGCTGTCGATGCTGTCAGATCTTATTGGTTGTTTGCTTGCACGCTGATTTATCAAAACATCTGATAGGCTGTTTAAGATCTACGGGTACGGGCGATGCGCACGCATTTTAAACGAAAATATCGAGCGCTATATCGATTATCGAACATTTTATATATCGTTACCGACAATGGTGTACCGTCGATAAAAACCGATAGTTTCTCAAAGCCACATTTCCCCGCTCAAACTCTGGGTTGTTTTCCTCTGATTTCTCGCTGTTAGTGAAACTCTACGCGGTTTTAAAACTTTAGTTTTGAGTTTGATGATGATGAATCTGTCGACTCAACATTAGTGAAGTGAGCATGCAGAAGGTCTGAGGTAAAGCTGAACTGGTGGATGAGCTGCTATAATAGATGCAGTTCTAAGGCAATATTGAAAATAATGCATAAAGTGAAATTAGTATGTTCTTTTAAAATCTGTTGAATTATAATGCTGTTGATATATTAGGAGTGCCTTTCCCTAATCTAGATTATGCATGATGGACCTGAACGTATTTGATCAAACTTTCATAGGCTTCATAAGGTGTGTGTGTGTGTGCATGCCTGCGTGCGTGTGTGTGAGTGTGTGCGTGCCGTGCATGCATGTATGTGTGTGTGTGTGTGTGTGTGTGTATGTGTTTACTGTCCTGACCCTAATCCCATCAAAGCCCAATACAGTCTGATGGTGACAAGAGATTATCACCGGTGGAACTTTCCAGTCTGGTTACTTTCCCACTTGCAAAAAGTTTGAGGCAAAACACATCTATCTATCTATCTATCTATCTATCTATCTATCTATCTATCTATCTATCTATCTATCTATCTATCTATCTATCTATCTATCTATCTATCTATCTATCTATCTATCTATCTATCTATCTATCTATCCATCCAATCATCTATCTATCTATCTATCTATCTATCTATCTATCTATCTATCTATCTATCTATCTATCTATCTATCTATCCATCCAATCATCTATCTATCTATCTATCTATCTATTTATCTATCTATCTATCTATCTATCTATCTATCTATCTATCTATCTATCTATCTATCTATCTATCTATCTATCTATCTATCTATCCATCCAATCATCTATCTATCTATCTATCTATCTATCTATCTATCTATCTATCTATCTATCTATCTATCTATCTATCTATCCAATCATCTATCTATCTATCTATCCATCCATCCATCCATCCATCCATCCATCCATCCATCCATCCATCCATCCATCCATCCATCCATCCATCCATCCATCCATCCATCTATCTATCTATCTGTCTGTCTATCACAAATGTCCTGCACATGATTCATTAAATGTCCTTGCGTGTGTAAAGTCAGAGATTGTGAGTGTTGTGAGTCGTTCCCGGTCGTGTTTTCCCTCTGTCCGCTGCTCGTGTCCTCGTCCTTGGCACGGTTTATTCCCGGTGTGATCCTCCGGTGGGCGTAATCTCTGCTCTCCCATTGGCCGTCGGTCGGCCCAGGTGACCAGAGTCTCTCAGGGCATCAGATTATTCCTCCTGTCAATCCAATTGAGCGTTCTCCTCTCAGGACTGATCCCACTCCAAATAGAAACCAGCCACGCAAACCACAGCCGTAGGGATTCCTACGACATCTGAGGTGTGTGTTTCTGACTTTTATTCTTTCATACGGGATATTTCAGTGCTTAAAGTCTGTCAGTAACTGTTTTTGAGCTTCAGTTTGGGGTTTTCGGTCTTGCGAGGCTGTTCCTCAAGTGCAGTTATGATGTGTGTTGCATTGATATGAGCTTTCAAACATTTCAAGGCAGTTTGAGGAACTTTTTTTAATCAAAATCTATTCATCGTAAAGAAACAGCAGCACTGAACTACAATACTCTTTCTCTACTTGATCACTATTTTTGTTTTCCTGAAGATAATTAAATATAGCAGTTATTTTTTGGCAAATTAAATGCAAATTTATCGCAAGGAAACAGTAGCATTAACCCCTTAAGTGTCACCCCCCCCCCCCCTCCCCTTTGTTGTTGTTGTTTATGTTGAATAGAAATGAAAATGCACATTCCGAACTTAAATGGTTGTAATTCAAGAATGCTTTGGAATATTTCACGAAAGTGAAAAAGAAAAGAGGTTATAGAAGCTTGAGTTTATTAAATTGTAAAATGTAAAAATTTAATTATTCATATTTTATATAAAATATATATTTTTTCAAAACATGTTGGACTCTAAAACTGCAAGAAAATGAAAGGCAAAAATCTGAACAAGTTGTGTTTCAAATTTTAGGTTGATGTCTCAAAAAATGAGCTTTCAGTGAGATTTTGTTTGGGCGCAGTACCAAACGTTTTCACTAGGAGACAACCAGACTCCATTACTCCTAGGGCTGGGTATTGACACAAATTTCACAATTCGATTCGATTTCGATTCACAAGCTTGCAATTCGATTCGATTTCGATTACGATTCGATTCGATTCGATTCAATATCGAGTATTTTGGATATCAGGTATACATTGCAGATTTTCTCAAGGAAAACAAATCTCTTAACTAATGCTGTAAACTATGGGAGTCAGTTGTAGCCTATAGGTTTCATTAGCCTACTATAATACTGAAGGTAAAAAATAACTGATTTGTATACAAACACTTAAAATACACTTATTTATCTTTATAATAATAAAGTTATATGAAATTATATACAAATTTAAATGGTGGCTGTCATAAAAAAAACTTTCCAGATTTATTCAAACATGCATTAAATATTAAAGAACATTAAAAATTATAATGAATATGTAATATGGTGCATATGTTTAACAAAATGCTCCTCTCTAATTTTTCTCGCTGACTAACGAGTTTATGGTCACTGGATATGTTTTTTCTGAGGTAAATGTGACGTTACATGACATTGTTTACTAACGTCTTTCTACGGTTGAAACACTGATTGAGCGATTCCATGTGACATGATACGGACTTCGATAAGTTGTACTCTACCTTTTAACACACTTTCAGACGCTCATTCATGTTTATCTTGCGCTGTAACGGATATTATTAAGGCGGAAGAGAAGATTGTGTGCGCTCCGCTCTGCTGCTTCTCTTGAGCTGAGCAAGAGCGATCTCACGCCACAGCGCCAAAACGGTATTTGTTTTTGAATTTCATAAGAAAATGGACGTAATTTGAAATCTGAGACTTTGTTTCATATTAATAATAACAAAGCACAAAGATTATTGCGATTTATTGAATGGAAATGCGCGCAACAATATTCCATTCATTCATCACTGAAAACAGGATGACTAATCGATTCTTGGGATTTAAGAATCGATCGTTTCGTAAAAATGAGAATCAATTAAAATCGAGAAATCAATATTTTTTACCCAGCCCTAATTACTGCCCATATAAGGGCGCCTCCATTTCCATGTGTGGCTTGAGTGAACTGAACCATTATATCCACAATTTTCATACAATTTATGAAGTAGACATCCTATTCAGAAGTAGTATGGGAAGTTTGAATTCAATGAATTCAACCTCTAATAAACACATAAAAAGAACACGTATGTGTGTTATAGCTCGCTGCCTCATCACAAATGGTGAATCTATTATTTTTTTCTTTATATTTAAAACATTTTCAGACCTTTTTTTTCAACAACAAAAAAAAATTGAATGGATGTTATCTTTTGAACTCTTGGCATGAAAACAAACTGAGGTTTCTACCATTCTTTCATGATTTTTCACGTTCATCGCTATTTCAAAATAAAAGTCTGAACACGCCTTAGGATAAATTACGACGCAAATTGATAAATTACGACTCCTGTGTAATTTATTTTGAAGATCAGTCACCAAATATGAAAACTAGAGATTGTAAGCTTTGAAATGATATATAGTTTGTCAAAATTAGTTTAGGTTTAGTCAAAGTCCTTTTAGGCAAGTCGTGCCACTCGGCCGCCATCTTGGCAACGCCTCCGGGCAGCTATTTCGGACTAACAAGACCAGGCTCCTATCTAAATGAATGGGCAGAGAGTCAGAACTGCACTTTCACTGGTCACCGGGACATAAAAACTGCATGTATAGAAACAGCAGTAAAATATGATAAAAATCGCTGAAAAAGTTTGATGACTTTGCCCCAATATAAGGTTTAAAACGCCTTTTTCCCCACAGGTTATACTTTTACTACGCATGCGCAAGGGTTCACGTTCACGACACCAACTTCATTTACGTCTCTATCCAGAATGCCGGTGTTGTGCCAAGCACTTAAACAATTATATGTATTTAAATGTCTGAAGCCTAAAATAAACATTATGTGGTTAAAAACACTGAACAGTTGTGATATAGCCTATGACAAGTGCTGAGCGCGTCTGTCTTTGGCTCAGCGCCAGCCAAAGCGCGAAAGCACAGGTTGAATATGGCAGTTATGTCACGTCACTGTACATTCGCTCCTTAGTGGTCAGCTGCTGACTGTTAAAAGCAGATGATTGGCTTTCCAGCGGGAGGGGCGGGACATGTGCATACAGCCGCCATCTTTGCGTTACGGGTTTTCCTTATATAGTTGTATTGAGGATTGAGGAAGTGGCATGTCTCATATAAATTGTCTCTGGTTTAGTATAGGATATTACTGTTTGAAATATGTAATGGCTTTGGGCCGGTGACACTGCCAACAATCATATTATTAATTTTTTTTTTTTTTTTTCCAGTTTGAGGATGTTTTTGTACTAACTTTTCGGAGATTAATGCACTGACTGACATTTGCTCAGTTCATTATCTCGTCTATGTAGCCTCGAGCCTCTCATCAGTTATTATATGTTCATAAAGCATCTTTTTAATTGATTGCCTCCAGCGCCGGGATGACATTTGTCACCAAAAGATTCGCGAATATAATTGATCAAGACGGCAGTGTTTTATGTAAATGAACTAGTATGATTTCTGAAGTAGGGCTGCACAATATATCGAAATTATCAAAATATCGCAAATGTAATAACTGGAGTCATGAACACAAGACAAAGAGAAAATCACTCGCTGCTCTCGGCTGAATAACTTTCTGTGCGCAAAAACAAACAAAAATAACGACTTTATTCCACTTTTCATTTCCTTCTCTCTGGGCCTCGAGTTTTTTCACGTAGTGTTTTAGCGCAGCGCATCTGTGTTGCACGTCACACGCATCACACACATGACCAGCGTCAGCCAATAGCGAGCCTACGTGTGACGTGCAACACAGACGCGCTGCGCTAAAACACTACGTGAAAAGACTCGAGGCCCAGAGAGAAGGAAATGAAAAACAGAGCCGTGTTGATGTAGACGAACTGTAATGTCCTTTGGTTTTCAGGCGCTTTTGCATTAATACGAAGGCAGGTTCCCTCAGGCTCTCATAATGGACTGACTGTAACATGTTCGGACAGTTTGTGTCCTGACCTGCCGCCGGTTCTGCTGATGTTTCAGCGTTGAACTGATTCTAGCGCAGAAATCACTCGTCTTTAGTGTTTTCCAGAAGCTGGCTGCATCTATAGGGTTAAAAACTCCTTTTATGTCAGATTTACATTCATCTAGCAAATGTTTTTTTATCAAAATCAATTAATCGTAAAGAAACAGCAGCTCTGAGCAACAATACTATTTCTCTACTTGATCAGTATTTTTGTTTTCCTGAAGAAAATTTAATATACCTGTATATGTATATATTATATACACACATATAATATAATACATATATTATATATGTATATATATTCTATATATTGTATTATATACACACACTATATATATATATATATATATATATATTGTATATTTTTAGATATTCATCATAAAATAATGTGGATGTTTTTATCCAAATCAATTTATCGTAAGGAAACAGTAGCAATAAACTGAAAACAATCACATTATTAATAAGTATTCTTGTTTTTTGTCCTGACAAAAAGGATAATATATGTTATATTTTAAGTAAACTTTAATTTAAACTTTAATTTTCTAAATTGTTAGAATTTTTTTCTTGACTTCAGCACAAAATCTTTATTAATTATTATTATAATATTATAATTATATTATTATTATATTTTTGTATTATTTATTTATTTATTTATTATGTTGTTATTATTATTATTTTTATCATTAATAATAATAATATTATATTATTACTATACATAATTATTATTTTATGTCCTATTCTAGCAGCTTTTATTTTTACAGTAAAATAAATTGTCATGAAAACAAGATCACATTTAATTTCAAATGATCAGAATAAGAAATATGTGAGATTTACCCAAAAACTGTAATGATGATGCACAATATCATACAGTATATTCATAAGTTACTATAATTGTTTTGGCTTTATTATACGTGCACAATATGCTGTTCAGAATATCAGTTGATTGATAAAGATTTTTTGAATCTTATGTTAGTTTTGGTGAATGTTATTCTACAATGACACACAGATATAGATCTGTACAGTATTTCATGCTTTCTTTATGCTTTTATTATTCATGCGCAATACTGTCATGAAATATGAAATATGGTGATCATTCAGTCGCTCTTCAAGTGTTACCATCATCTCTGAAGTCTTTGGTTTACAACATTATGAAGCGCTGAGAGTCATGGCTGTGTTTCAACAGAAGGATCGTGAGCAGTTGTGTGTGAATCTCTGACAGTCTGTTGGCTTTCTCACACACACACACACACACACACACACACACACACACACACACACACACACACACTGATCATGGTGAGATCCAGTCTGTCACTGGCCCGAATTACACCATATATTCCTGCTTTACTCTTCACATCATCGATTTAAACAATCACAGCATTAATGTGACTTTTTTTAACATCCAGTGTTTAGATGTTGTTGCCGTTGTTTTGAGGGAAGATTTGGAAATCATTATGCAGTGGATGAGAAGTAGGCCTATATGGCTTTTGTTAAATGACCACATATTTTTCTCATGTGTAAATCTGCATCTGTGAGGCCGTTTATTGTGTGTGTGTGTGTGTGTGTGTGTGTGTGTGTGTGTGTGTGTGTGTGTGTGTGTGTGTGTGTGTGTGTGTGTGTGTGTGTGTGTGTGATGTTATTGCCGCTGACAGTGTGAATGTGATTCTGCTGCTTTGAAGACCCTTGGAACCAAAACATGATTCACAGTTTCATGCTGTTGTTTGTAAAAAAACTAAATTTATTGTTTTGCTTTTCTTCTTTAATGTGTGTATGTGTGTGTCTGTGTGAGAGAGGACAGTGAGTGTGTGACTGTCTGTGTGTGTGTGGGAGTGTGTTTGTGTGCGTGGGAGTGTTTGTGTGCGTGTATGTGTGAGAGAGTGAGTGTGTGTCTGTTTGTGTGTTGGAGTGTGTTTGTGTGTGTGTGTGTGTGAGAGTGTGTGAGAGAGTGTGTGTGTGGGAGTGTATTTGTGTGCGGGTGTGTGTGTGCATGTGTGTGTGTGTGTGTGAGAGAGAGTAAGTGTGTGTGACTGTGTGTGTGGGAGTATGTTTGTGTGTGTGTGTGTGTGTGTGAGAGAGAGTGAGTGTGTGACTGTGTGTGTGTGTGTGTGTGTGTGTGTGTGTGTGTGTGTGTGTGTGTGTGTGTGTGTGTGTGTGTGTGTGTGTGATGTTATTGCCGCTGACAGTGTGAATGTGATTCTGCTGCTTTGAAGACCCTTGGAACCAAAACATGATTCACAGTTTCATGCTGTTGTTTGTAAAAAAACTAAATTTATTGTTTTGCTTTTCTTCTTTAATGTGTGTATGTGTGTGTCTGTGTGAGAGAGGACAGTGAGTGTGTGACTGTCTGTGTGTGTGTGGGAGTGTGTTTGTGTGCGTGGGAGTGTTTGTGTGCGTGTATGTGTGAGAGAGTGAGTGTGTGTCCGTTTGTGTGTCGGAGTGTGTTTGTGTGCGTGTGTGTGTGAGAGAGTGTGTGTGTGGGAGTGTATTTGTGTGCGGGTGTGTGTGTGCATGTATGTGTGTGTGAGAGAGAGTAAGTGTGTGTGACTGTGTGTGTGGGAGTATGTTTGTGTGTGTGTGTGTGTGTGTGAGAGAGAGTGAGTGTGTGACTGTGTGTGTGTGTGTGGGAGTATGTTTGTGTGCGTGTGTGTGTGTGTGTGTGTCTGCGTGCGTGCGTGTGCGTGTGTGTGTGTGCGTGCGTGTGTGTGTGTGTGTGTGTGTGTGCGTGCGTGCGTTTGTGTGTGTGTGCGTGTGCGTGCGTGTGAGAGAGAGTGAGTGTATGACTGTGTGTGTGTGCGTGGGAGTATGTTTGTGTGTGTGTGCGTGCGTGTGTGTGTGTGTGTGTGTGTGTGCGTGCGTTTGTGTGTGTGTGCGTGTGCGTGCGTGTGAGAGAGAGTGAGTGTATGACTGTGTGTGTGTGCGTGGGAGTATGTTTGTGTGTGTGTGTGTGTGTGTGTGTGTGTGTGCGTGCGTGTGCGTGCGTGTGCATTTGTGTGTGTGTGCGTGCGTGTGCGTGCGTGCGTGTGTGTGTGAGAGAGAGTGAGTTTATGACTGTGTGTGTGTGTGTGGGAGTATGTTGTGTGTGTGTGTGTGTGTGTGTGTGTGTGTGTGTGTGTGTGTGTGTGTGTGTGTGTGTGTGTGTGTGTGTGTGTGTGTGTGATGCAGTATTCAAGGACACTGTCAGTTCTTTGTTCCCGATTGCAGTTGGATCTACTTTGTTAAGATTATCCTCTTGACATTATCTAGTAGTTATGACTATCGTTAGCTCTGTTTCCATTTACACGACAACAGCGTTTCAGGGCCTGAAAACGCAAACTTTTGAAAACGTTACCGTTAGCGTCTTGTTGTAAACTACAAAAACGTGAACTTGTGTAAACAGTGACGTCATGCATATTACACGTTCAGTCTATGAGAGCGTGTTTCTTTACAGTGAGATCGCCATCTACTGGCCTGACAGCAGAATACAGCGTTTCAGTCGCTTTCGCGGATCCGTGTGAACGGGGATCGTTTTGATAACGTTGTCGTCTGTACGTGAAAAGCGCAAAGGAAGAACGTTTCCATTGTTAGTGTAATAAGTAATAAGTAGGTAATAAAGAGACACAGTTTTTTCCACGATTGCAGCAACTTCCAATTTTATTACAGATATTTCTCAGGAAGTGATGATTTTGTTCTCTTGAACACATGGGATGGAAAAGTTGCTTTATTCGCAAATGTTTTATGCCATATTCCAATTTTGTATATAAGTTAAATTCATAACTTTGGATGGAAACACAGTTATTGTCATCATCTGGCAATCGTAGAATTAATTCAGCCACAAATGGAAATTGTAATTTTTTTCCTCCTGCAGGAGTTTCCCAAAATTTAAAGGGGTGTTATAATACGCTTTTCACAAGATGTAAAATAAGTCTCTGATGTCCCCAGAGTGTGTGTGTGAAGTTTTAGCTCAAAATACCCCACAGATATTTTTATATATCATGTTAAATTTGTCACTTTTTGAGGGTGAGCAAAAATGCACCGTTTTGTGTCTGTTCCTTTAAATGCAAATGAGCTGCTGCTCCCGGCACAGGGGGCGGAGCTTCAAGAGCTCGTGTCCTTTTACCTCACACACACATGCACTGAACATTTCAAAAACTTTTAGCCTTTTATGTTCAAACCGGAGTCAGAAAGATGGAGAGACTCAAGAAGAAGTGACAACATGTAGACAACATTTCTGAATGGTTAGTTGATGAATTTATGAAGCTGATGTGTAGTTATCTTCTAGTCATTGATTAGCATATTCTGTCTTGATAATCTATAAATAGTGTTCCGGGGGCGGGGTTTATGTAAATTCTAGGGTTGGTGATGTCACTAACCCGGGAGGAATGTGGTGTAGTCTCTACCAGCCGTTTGTTTGTTCTTTAAAAGCAAATATCTCCCTTTGCTTTGAACTTTGAGCGTTGTGACTTTGCAGATGTTGTTTTTCTTTATCCATAATATATGACTTATTTTCCCTGTGGATGTTTCCTATGATGTTTGTCCGTAAAGACAATGTGAGACTGTTTCCTTCAGCACATCTGTTCCTCTGAGCCGCGGCTTCATGTCTCATCCTCGTCTCTCTCCATAAATCTCAGCGGCTCAAATATGATTACAATTGATTTGGGCTTTTTTGTAAAGCGGCTATTTCTGTCCGCAGAGCCGTCCGCCCTGGACTCCGAGATCTAGATTTGTAAAGCGATAGAAAATGAGGCTTGTGTGATTTTCCAGAAAATCAAACCCTGCATTTTTACAGAAGTCTATAATTAGTTTTGCAGTTTTGCAAACGCCTCCACGTTTTCTTGTAAAGTGTCAAAATTGTTAATAGCCTCTGTAGTAAATATGGTTTCCTCCATGCTAAATTTCTTACAAACGATGTTTTGTAACAGAAGAGGAGCGTTTGGTCTTCGTTCTGCAGTGTGTGTGAGGCAGAAGTGATTTTCTCAGCATGTTTCTGTGTATTTATGTCTGACGACACATGCGCTTCCTCGGCTCGCATTATCTGCTTCTCAAGCACATGCGCATCCACGAGACCGTCAACAACACCCACACACACACTTAAAACCTCCATGAGACCATCAACAACACACACACAAACTTAAAACCTCCACGAGACCGTCAACAACACCCACACACACACACTCACTTAAAACCTCCACGAGACCATCAACAACACACACACACACACTTAAAACCTCCATGAGACCATCAACAACACACACACAAACTTAAAACCTCCACGAGACCGTCAACAACACCCACACACACACACACTCACTTAAAACCTCCACGAGACCATCAACAACACACACACAAACTTAAAACCTCCACGAGACCGTCAACAACACACACAGACACACACACACACACACACTTAAAACCTCCACGAGACCGTCAACAACACACACAGACACAGACACACACACACACTTAAAACCTCCACGAGACCGTCAACAACACACACACACACACACACACACACACACACACACTCATACACTTAAAACCTCCACGAGACCATCAACAACACACACACACACACTTAAAACCTCCACGAGACCGGCAACAACACACACACACACTTAAAACCTCCACGAGACCATCAACAACACACACACACACACACTTAAAACCTCCACGAGACCGTCAACAACACACACACACACACACACACACTCATACACTTAAAACCTCCACGAGACCATCAACAACACACACACACACACACACACTTAAAACCTCCACGAGACCGTCAACAATACACACACACACACACTTAAAACCTCCACGAGACCTTCAACAATACACACACACACACACAAACACACACTTAAAACCTCCATGAGACCGTCAACAACACACACAGACACACACACACACACACACACACACACACTTAAAACCTCCACGAGACCGTCAACAACACACACACACACACACACACACACTCATACACTTAAAACCTCCACGAGAGACCGTCAACAATACACACACACACTTAAAACGTCCAGGAGCGACCATCAACAATGCACACACACACACACACACACACACACACGCACACACACTTAAAACCTCCACGAGCAACCATCAACAATACACACACACGCTTAAAACCTCCACAAGCGACCATCAACAATACACACACACACACACACACACACACACACACACACTTAAAACCTCCACGAGAGACCAACAATACTGCATCTGCTATCAACACACACACAGACACACACACACACACACACACTTAAAGCTTTACAGAGGATATTGTGTTTAAACGTCATTAAAATAATGTCACAGTGCAAAAAACATACGATTACACTTCACTTGAAGCCTTTATGTGTGATGCATTATAAAAGTATTTTTAATGCATTAATTATGCCTTATAATGCACCTTATTATGATCTCATGAATAACTGTTACCACAGTTATAATGCTTAGACATTGTTACACCTTCAGAAAGTAGAATGCATTAATACACAATTTCAGATGTAACAAGACTATAATGCATTTTAACTTAAAAGATATAATGCATTATAAAGGTATTCACAATGTACATTATAATGCATTACATCTTTAAGTTAAAATTAGGGCTGTGAAAAGATTAATCACGATTAATCGCATCCAAAATAAAAGTTTGTGTCTACATGATAGATGTGTGTGTGCTGTGTATAATTATTTTGTACACACTTGCATGTAATTTTTTAAGAAATATTTGTTATTTATATATAAAATATTTAAATTTATATATAATATAAATTATATATAAATATATACAGTATATACATGCAAATATTTCTTAAATATATACATGCATATGTGTGTGTATTTATATATACAAAATAATTATACACAGTACACATGCATATATTATGTAAACAAACTTTTATTTTGGATGCAGTTAATCACGATTAATCTTTTCACAGCCCTAATTTTAACTTAAAAGATATAATGCATTATAATGTACATTGTGAATACCTTTATAATGCATTATACATATATTAACGATCTGAAACGCAAGTGTCAAAGCGCAAAGCGCAAGTAACTTTGTGGGCGGGTCTTGGCGCTGTTGCTAGTTTCCCGGCGGGATAAATGACTCTTGCGCCAGGCGCAAATCTAAAATGGGTTGGTCTGAAGAGCTTCATTATTCATAGGTGTGGTTTGGGCGTAACGTGAAATAAACCAATCAGAGCGTCATCTCACATTCCCTTTAAGAGCAGGCGCGCTTGTTCTAAAGCGGATTCCTATCATAACGGCGGATTTGCCAGGCGCGCGCCAGGAGCGGTTCACAGCCAAGGAGAGCAACGCTCTCGTCAGGGACGTTGAGGATAGAGAAACCCACCCAAATTAACTTCGGTTAAAAAGGCGTATGATAATTTGGGTAAATGTGTAAGCTAGATGTATGCTTTTATAACAAATTGTCTATCTATCTATCTATCTATCTATCTATCTATCTATCTATCTATCTATCTATCGTAATAATGTAAAACTGCTGCTTCTGTGTAGATGAGAGAATCAAAGTGTATGCGCGTTGTGCACACGCTACATTGATTATGGCCAAGCATGCACCCTTAAAATAGCATATGAATAACATGCGCAACGCGCCACTGACTTTAAACTATTTTTTCCTGGTTAGTGGCGCAATTGTTTTCTAAACCTGCAAAATAGCATGAAGGAACGTTTGCGCCGGAACACGCCTCCTTTTTTGCGCTGAACCGCCCAGGGAGCGCAAGTTCATTCCGTAGTTTAGCGACGTGCTTCTGTGGAGGGAAAAGCGCGCTTTGCGCGGGTGCAAAATAGGAATGATACATGCGTCGGTGTACAAAGTCAATTGCGCTGGGTGCAAGATAGGGCCCAAAGGCTTTAAATGAAGTGCAAAATAAGCTTGATTTTCATTATGAAAAATATCATTTTCTTTATATTTTTTATATTTTCTTAGATTTTCTTTTCTTTTTTTGCACTAAAAAATATGCCCTGGACACGTGTTGAGGAGATTCAGTCGTGCTCCAGAATGAAATGAAGATTAAACCCACTGTTGTTTGTTGTCAGTGCTGCATTGCTGCTCTAATTCCCAGCTCTGAGATATCCCGCTGGTGTCGGGTGTAAAGCAGGTCAGGTTCTGTTATCTTGCTTTGATTCGGCGCCGGCACGTGCAGAGGAGTGATTGACAGGTTGGCTTGTCAGTGGCTCCGCCCCCTCCCCTTGAATGCAGTGACACAGAAACATGTGTGAGGAAAGCGCAGTGTGAAATAACCGCTAGGCATCCGGGAGCTGCAGACTCACGCCGCTTGTCCTTGGACTGTTATTCACACATTAACCAGTGTGTGTGTGTTCGGAAGACTATTTTTGCAGTGTGTTTGTTGCAGTTAGTATGCATATTTTCTGTGACCTATTATAGTTCCCGAAATGTGAGTGGATAATGTATCCCACAATGCAATGCACTTGACAAGACCTTCCGCTTCTAGTGAGACGACTGCAGGATTTGAAACATTATTTAATTAGAAAATTGCATATGAAATGTGAAATGACCATATTTATATCTGAGATCATAACTGGATGCCATTCAATGAATCAGACATGAACGTTCTCTGATTTTAACACACACCTTACACAGGTGCACCCTAGACGCATCATCAGTGATGTCACCAGGGATGGTCGTTAGCACAAAACACTTATACATCATTAATGGAACCTTTTTTAAATGTTACTGGTTTTAGAATGTTCAGATTCAAAAGTAACATTCTCATAATGTTGTTTGAAGAATGATCAAATGGAATGTTCGTATAACCAAGAAAAAACATTTTTGAAACATTTAAAAACTGAACGCTCAGAGAACATTTCAAAGTTGCATTCCAATAATATTTGAACGTTAAAATGGAATGTTTCTGTAATGTTTGCATAACCAATTATTATTATTTTTTATTTGAAACGTTTAGATTTTTTTAAATATTCAATGAACATTCGTAAAAACATTTTCATAGCTTAATGGCTCTTTTAATTAACTTTAAATTAAATTTAATTAAATTTAAATTAAATGTTTTAATTTAGTTCATTTTAATTAACTTCAAATGTTCTAAGGGTATATTTTTGTTCGCTGGGTTAATGAGGTTGTGTTTAAAACAAAGTGTTCTGAACATTTTCTCAGACTTTTATGTGGTTTAAATTAATCTTTTATTGTTTTATTAGCAAAGACTTTTACCTGCATTTAATTACATTAATGGGATTAATATCTTTCTCTTGCTCTGTCGTTTCAGACGCTGCTCTTAAGAAGACCCACTTAACCGAGGTGAAGCATCGTTCATCATCCATATATCATCTTAAAACTACAATTTTACTGCATGCAATCTTGAGAAGAGTTAAACGAGGAGTTCACTTTCAAATTAAAATTTCCGGATGATTTACTCACCCCCACGTCATCCAAAATGTTCATGTCTTTCTTTCTTCAGTCGAAAAGAAATGAAGGTTTTTGAGGAAAACATTCCAGGATTTTTCTAACATGATGACGTAATGCGTAGCGCATCTCAGAGATGGTACAAGATGGGCCTTTGTGGTTAAAAATATATTATTTTTTATTTATTTTTTATAAAATGACAGATGGTTTGTCTAGATAAGACTCTTATTTCTCGGCTGGATCGTGTCGAGACTTTGAAGCTGCACTGAAACTCACATTTGGACCTTCAACCTGTTTGGACCCCATTGAAGTCCATTATATGGAGAAAATCCTGGAATGTTTTCCTCAAAAACCTTCATTTCTTTTCGACTGAAGAAAGAAAGACATGGACATCTTGGATGACGTCGGGGAGAGTAAATCATCAGGACATTTTTATTTGAAAGTGAACTCCTCCTTTAAACGCTTAAGTGTTTCATTTTAGAGGAATATGTTATTGATCTGAGCTTTCAGAAATGAATGAGATTTAATGTTAAAATGAAAATAGATGCAGATGAGTCAGTAGTGGTCCCACAGGGGCTCATTAGTGTGTGTCTCCTCAGATGCCGTCTTCCTCGTGTCAGCCCGTCTCTGGCCTCGAGAAGAAGATCGGCCACAGGCGAGTCGATGCATCCGGCGAGACCACGTACAAGAAGGTGCGTCTCAGTCTCAGTCGCAGTCTCAGTCTCAGTCTCAGTCTCAGTCGCACGGGTATATTTGTGGCAATAGCCAACAATACATTGTATGGGTCAAAATTATCCATTTTTCTTTTATGGCAAAAATCATTCGGATATTAAGTAAAGATCATGTTCCATGAAGATATTTTGTAAATTTCCTACCGTAAATATATAAAACATGTATTTTTGTGAGTGAATGCAACACAATCGTGAACATAAATGAACAACTTTAAAGGAGATTTTCTCAATGTTTAGATTTTTTTGCACCCTCAGATTCCAGATTTTCAATAGTTGTATCTCGACCAAATATTGTCCTATCCTAACAAACTGTACATCAATGGAAAGATTATTTTTCAGCTTTCAGGTTATGTATAAATCTCAATTTCAATTCAGTTTTGTGGTCCAGGGTCACATATATTTTAGTAATCATCATTAATGAAAGCGTAAGCTCTCAGAATTCATCCTGTGAAACTGTTTTGATATTGGACTTTGCGTTATATATGGAAATTGTGCTTCCGCCTCCGTTTTCAGTACATTAACTCCAGTAATGCATTTACTAATACATTATTAAGATCAAAAGATAAAGTATCTGTTAATATTATTTAATGGAGTTAACATAAATTAACAATAAACATTGTTTTATGTTAAATAATTAATTGTATTAATTTATTAACAAATGTAATACTCATTGCTACCTTATTGTGAATTGTTACCAAATATATAATTATATATTTTATATACAAATATCTATATTTAAAATAAAAAATTGTTTTATATATATTTTTTAAATTCTTATTTTATATATTTATATATTTTTTATTTTAATAAACATATAATTATATTTATTTTATATTTTATTATTTATTTATTATGTATTTATATTATTAAAATATTTATATATTTTGTATAAAAATAATATTTTTTTGGTGCTGTCAAATAGATTAATCGCATCTAACATAAAAGTTTGCGTAATATATTTTATATATATATATATACTAAATACTATACTATATACTGTATGTATATGTGTGTGTATACTTAAATATATGTATGCATATATACATGTATGTGTGTGTGTGTATACATATACACACACACACACACACACATATATATATACACACAAATATATTTTATAAACACAAAATGTAATGTTGCGATTAATGGATTTGACAGAAATATTTTTTATATATTTAAAAAAAAATTATAATAAACATTCTGTATTTATATTTGATCATTTGTATCCTTCTTACATTTAAATTTATGCATTTGACAGACACTTTTATCCAAAGCCACTTAAATTGCATTTCAAGGTTCACATTTACATTCTTATCAGTTCTTGCTTTCCCTGGGAATTGAACCCATGACCTTGGCGTTGCAAGCGCCAGCGCTCTACCGTTTGAGTTACAGGAAAGCTTGTTCTTGAATCGTTCCTCCTGACATCCAGTGATTTCGTGTGATGTTTAACTGGTGTCGTGTGTCTCCAGACGACCTCGTCTGCCCTGAAAGGAGCCATTCAGCTGGGCATCGGATACACCGTGGGGAACCTGAGCTCCAAACCCGAGCGGGACGTCCTCATGCAAGACTTCTACGTGGTGGAGAGCATCTTCTTCCCCAGGTCTGTCGGAGCAAGGCCAGGGTTTTACGCTTCTTTCAAATTGCTTACACACAATCTCTGAAACTATGGCTCCATTTCCTGAAACTCTACACACAAAACCACAAAACACACACACAACATGCAAAACATCAGACATCTCTTGCAAAAGCAAACACTTCATTCAAAACTATTTAAGCTCTACCAAAAATGGTGTTTTTGCATAGTAACTCTACACACAAACATCAAGTGTGTAGTGGAGCGTACAGGAGTTTGTCACACGTATATACAGTATATATATATGTATATATACAGTACAGGTCAAAAGTTTGGAAACATTACGTTTTTTTATATTTTTGAAAGAAGTCTCTAATGCTTATCAAGGCTGCGTTTATTTGATCAAAAATACAGAAAAAAAACAGTAATATTGTGAAATATTATTACAATTTAAAATAATAGTTTTCTATTTGAATATACTTTCAAATAGAAAAATTACTGACCACAAATTACTGACCAGTGTATATTGTTGTTACAAAAGATTTCTATTTTTAAAACATTTGCTTCTTTTTTTATTTTTATTTTTATTTTTTTACTTTTTATTCATTAAAAGTATCCTAAAAAAGTATCACAGGTTATGAAAAAATATTAGGCAGCAGAACTGTTTCCAACTTTGATAATGAATCATCATATTAGAATGATTTCTAAAGGATCATGTGATAGACTGGAGTAATGATGCTGAAAATTCAGCTTTGCATCACAGATATATATATATATATATATATATATATATATATATATATATATATATATATATACCTATATACACTAAATACGCATAGTCAGAAAGTCAAAAAGTGTTTGTGTGTATATGTGTATGGATATATACACATAAATACTGTATATACATATATATTTACACTATAAACAGAAATTCAAAGGGGTAAAAATGATTTCTTTCTCAAAACACTTGAGTTTTGATTTCTAAGTGATCAGTTTATGTGTAAGTGTTTTCAAAGAGCTGTTAGTTTTGAGTGATGTGTCTAATCTGTAGAGAACTGTGTTTAGAGTTTTGCAAAACGTTTAATTTACAGTAGCAAACTGAGTGTAAAGCATAATTATAATGTGCTTGTAGTTTTGCAGATTCGGTATAATGAGTGAATGGTTTCACTGGGCAACACTTTTAGTGTCTAAGCGATTTTGTAAACACTGTACTTTGTAAAAACTTTCTTACTTAAAATTGTTGTCTTGTTTCCAGTCCAAATATCTAAAAATTCTTAAATTAAGATGCATTTACTAGATGAGTAAAGATAAGATATTTTGTCTTGTTTTCTGGGGAAATAAATCAAAATTAAGTGAGTTTTTGCTTAAAACAAGTAAGGTAAGAAAAATAATCTTGTGTCTGTTTGAATTAAGATTATTTTTCTTACCTCATTTTTTTAAGCAAAAAAAGTATAGTATATCTCACTAGTATAACCAGTGCTTTTGCTAACAGTGACATGTGACCCTAAGTCACACTGAGCATGAATGAAATGATCCGGATGTCATGTGATGTCCTCCGTGTCTCTGTTTCTCCCAGTGAAGGCAGTAATCTGACGCCGGCACATCACTATCCAGACTTCAGGTTTAAAACATACGCTCCTGTGGCGTTCCGCTACTTCAGAGAGCTCTTCGGGATCCGACCCGACGACTATCTGGTGAGACGCGTCACACACACACATCCACAAACACTGCCTTCGACACATTCAGGGGTGTGTTTCCCGAAAGCATCGTTAGCCAACTGTGGTCGCAAGTTCAGTCGTTATCAGCAGTTCAATGAGTCGGTGTTTCCCGAAACCATCGTTCCAACGAACATTCACACACAGCATCGCAGAGTTGTGTGTTTGGAGCGACAGATCTAGTGGTTAGAAACAGAGTTTCTAGTTTGCATGACATGTGGACTCAATAAATCCTGATCTTGAGCAAAATAAGCAATCTGACATTCAGTGCAATCTATATCTTTTATTTAGAATACATACAAATGTCATTTACGTCTTTTAGTTTGTCAAGAGATTTACAGTTTTTTTTCCAATTGCTAACACACAATTTTGCAAACTAGGCTGGATTTATCAAAATACTTAACACAATTCACAAAACTACACACCCAAAGTACAAAATACCTCTATATCCTTGCAGCACTGCAACCAAAACTACATATAGCATTATAAAAATCAAACTTTTGCACGAGATGGCGCACACTTCATTCATATTAGCAGATTTTTGTCTAACCAACACACACTGTTGGGCGTAATGAAGAGCACTCTCATCTTTAGTATGCTTTGCCATAATACTAAAATAGTTCAAATTGTAGAAAATTCTTCAGATTGTTCACATGCACAGAAATATTTGCACACACACACACACATGCCGTTGAAACATTTAATTTTTAAATTTTTCACCAAACAAGTTTTTCACCAAACAATATTTACATTGGACTGAACAGAAATATGCTCACAAAAAACAGTAAACTGAAAAAGATTAACAGTTACAGTTTTTTCCAACTGCTAACACACTAAAATGACACACACAGCACAATTATTTACACTGACACACACAGAGCAGAACCTCTTCTAAAGTCTCCAAAAGTCTAAACACATTTTCTGCTTTACACACATTTTGCAATTCAAAATGACACTTTTAAACGCACTGAACACGGTTCTCTGCATAACACACACAATCTGACATAAAGTCACATGTTTGCCATTTCAAAACACTGCCATTCAAAATGACACTCCATGATCTGATTGGCCGATACATGCGTCACCTGACCAAACACCTCAATGCTTAATGTTAACACTTCAATCTTTTTCAGTTTACTGTTTTTTGTGAGCATATTTTTGTTCAGTCCAATGTAAATATTTCTGCTGTGCATATGTTGCACTGTGAAAAATAAAAAAATAATGTTTCAACGGCATGTGTGTGTGTGTCTGCAAATATTTCTGTGCATGTGAACAATCTGAAGAATTTTCTACAATTTGACCAATTTTAGTATTATGGCAAAGCATGCTAAAGATGAGAGTACTCTTCATTACGCCCAACAGTGTGTGTTGGTTAGACAAAAATCTGCTAATATGAATGAAGTGTGCGCCATCTCGTGCAAAAGTTTGATTTTGATAATGCTATATGTAGTTTTGGTTGCAGTGCTTCATTTTGCAGGATATATGAGGTATTTTGCAGTTTGTGAATTGTGTTAAGTATTTTGATAAAACCAGCCTAGTTTGCAAAACTGTGTGTTAGCAATTGGAAAAAACTGTAAAAGAAGTTATTACTCCACCACGTGCGTGACATCATTAACTAACGTGGCTGAACGACCAGTTTGCGACAGTGCAGTTTCGGGAAACAGTCGTGACTAGCTAGTTGGCTTCTTCATAGATGCGTCGTACTGTGATAGTGAAGCAGCGAGTTACGGCGTTGTATGAGAAACACACCCCAGAGTGAGTTCTGTAGCTGTGAAAATGAGAGAGTCGCTCAGAGTCGCTCTTTCACAACTCCTGAGATCTCATTAATGTTTCATTGAAGGATGAAAGTTTAGGGAATATCGGATACATTGAAAAATTATTTGGCAGGATTTTTTGATGAATTGAAAGTTCTAAAGAACAGCTTTTATTTGAAATAGAATCGTTTGTAACATTATTAATGTCTTTACTGTCACTTTTTATCAGTTTAATGCGTCCTCGCTGCATATAATCATTTCTTTAAAAAAATTAAAAAAATCTTACTGACCTCAAACTTTTAAACACTAGTGTATGTTTGAATAAAATATAATTATTAATAATTTTCACTTAAAAAAATTAGTAGTACGCAATCTTGATCCATTTGTCTTTATTTTACGATTTTCAAATGAACAACTTTTTTGCTTTGAATCTCATGTTGTAATGTTCATATTGGAGAGGAGTGGTTTGGATCTTGACTCTGTATTGAAGATATATGTGAAGCGTTCATATCGGGCAGAGCTGAGGGTCATGGGGAGGTTAATGCGTGATTATGATATGAGAGTCTGGAGCTTAAATGAAACCTAAACATATTAGCTGTGTGAAAGCACATGGCCACTTTATAAGCCCACATACACACACACAGACACACTCACACTTACACATGCACACACATGTCTAGTTTACTATCTTTGTGGGGACTCTCCATAGATGTCATGGTTTTTATACTGTACAAACTGTATATTCTCTCCTCTTACACTAACCCCTAAACCTACTCATCAAACATACACACACACACACACACACACACACACACACACACACACACACACACACACACACACACACACACACACACACACACTAACCCGACCCCTAAACCTACTCATCAAACATACACACACACACACACACACACACACACACACACACACACACACACACTAACCCGACACCTAAACCTACTCATCAAACATACACACACACACACACACACACTAACCCGACCCCTAAACCTACTCATCAAACATACACACACACACACACACACACACACACACACACACACTAACCCGACCCCTAAACCTACTCATCAAACATACACACACACACACACACACACACACACACACACACACTAACCCGACACCTAAACCTACTCATCAAACATACACACACACACACACACACACACACACACACTAACCCGACCCCTAAACCTACTCATCTCACACACACACACACACACACACACTAACCCGACCCCTAAACCTACTCATCTCACACACACACACACACACACACACACACACACACACACTAACCCGACCCCTAAACCTACTCATCTCACACACACACACACACACTAACCCGACCCCTAAACCTACACATCATACACACACACACACACACACACACACTAACCTGACCCCTAAACCTACCCATCTCACACACACACACACACACACACACTAACCCAACCCCTAAACCTACCCATCTCACACACACACACACACACACACTAACCCGACCCCTAAACCTACCTATCACACACACACACGCACACACACACACACACACACACTGAGACAGATGGTGATTAGCACACTAATACTTTCTTTTCTAAGCACTTAAAACTACTGTGTGTGTGTGTGTGTGTGTGTGTGTGTGTGTGTGTGTGTGTGTGTGTGTGTGTGTGTGTGTGTGTGTGTGTGTGTGTGTGTGTGTGTGTGTGTGTGCATGTTCTTGTTCTTGTATGGTTTATGAGGACACAAATATGTATTATGACATGGGCATTACAACGTAAACATGGACACACTTCCAGTGTCTTCATAAACCAAATGGCTGAAGAAACATTCTGAACACTGTTTTTTTGATGTTGTTGTTGTTTTTGTTGTCCAAAAATGCAGAAAGTTTTCTGTGATGGTTTAGAGGTATAGAGTAAATAACATAACTTACAAACAATAATATAATGTCTAAACGTGTAGGACTTTTACATGCAACAAAAATGGATGGTGATTCATGTCAATATCAAGCTCCAAAAAACATAAAATATGACTATATTACGCTCCATCACGTGCTCTATAACCATGAATCAGAATAAATGCAGCGTCCTCTGACATCCCGTTCTGTTTGTGCTTCTGTTCCTGCAGTATTCTCTCTGTAACGAACCCTTGATCGAGCTCTCAAACCCGGGTGCCAGCGGCTCTATCTTCTACGTCACTCGAGACGATGAGTTCATCCTGAAAACCGTCATGCACAAAGAGGCCGAGTTCCTGCAGAAGCTGCTTCCAGGATACTATATGGTGAGTCTGCTTTAGCACCCCTAAACCTACTCATCACACACACACACACACACACACACACACACACACACACACACACACACACACACTAAACCATGCACAAAGAGGCCGAGTTCCTGCAGAAGCTGCTTCCAGGATACTATATGGTGAGTCTGCTTTGGCACCATATCCACCCTAAATAGTGTACAATATAAGAGAGCATGACAACATTTCCCGGATTAGATCATATTTCTGGTAAAGTCTGCATCTTAACAGTAGCGCTTTAGACTAATATTGTGCACAACTCTTTTAAAAACGTTATGACTGTGATGTGACTGCAGCAGTACGAGGAAGTGAAGTAATGAAGTTTAGGTAATGAATTTGTGCATGAAAACACAAAGAGTATGTATGAGTTTGTGGTCAGGATGCAGTTTTTATGACATAGTTATGTGTCCAAATAATATATACAGTACCAGTCAAAAGTTTGGAAAAAGTTTGGAAACGTTACTATTTTTAATGTTTTTGAAAGAAGTCTCTTATGCTCATCAAGCCTGCAGTAAAAAAAAAAAAAGTAATATTATGAAATATTGTTACAATTTAAAATAATGGTTCTCTTTTTTAATATACTTTAAAATGTAATTTATTTTTGTGATGCAAAGCTGAATTTTCATCAGCAAGTACTCCAGTCTTTGGTGTCTTATGATCCTTCAGAAATCATTCTAATATGCTGATTTATGATCAATGTTGGAAACAGTTGTGCTGCTTAATATTTTTTTTATAACCTGAGATACTTTTTTCAGGATTATTTGATGAATAAAAAGTTAAAAAGAACTGTATTTATTTAGAATAGAAATCTTTTGTAACAATATACACTACCGTTCAAAAGTTTGGGAACAATAACTATTTTTTTTAAGAAATTAGTACTTTAATTCAACAAGGATGCGTTAAATTGATAAAAGGTGATGGTAACGATTTATATTGTTAGAAATGTTTTTATTTTGAATAAATGCTGTTTTTTTTTTTTTTGCAATTATCTTTTTATTGATTTTTGACATTTTATTGACATAACAGACAGAAAAAAAAAAAAAAAAAAAAAAAAACAGCAAATTAAATCAACTCAGTCCATGGTCACAGATCACAGTTCATCCTTTGTGAATGATATGTAAACATGCCAAACCCCGTTATGACATGGTAGTGTCAGAGGTCCATAAGCGGTTCCCATATCTTTCGGAAGGCGTCTCCCTTGTTTTTTAGGGCGTATGTACGTTGCTCCAGTCTTAAAGTTTCATTTAGGATTTGTTTAAACAGATTAAATGATGGAGGTCTTTGTTGATTCCAATTGAGCAAGATACATTTCTTTGCTATATAAGACATTATGATAATCCTTTTCCTGCATGTGGTGTCCAGCGTCTTGTCCAATTCCGTACCAAAGAGGTAACGTGTTGGTGAAATGTCCAGTGGGGTATTCACAATCTTAACAGTTAGATCATGTACCGCCTTCCAGAAATGTTTTAATTTCCTGCATTCCCAGAAAACATGCATAATTGACCCTTTACACGTCTTACAACGATGACATCTGGGGGATGAGTTAGGGAACATTTTACTTAAGCGGAGCGGAGTAAGGTACATCCTGTGCATGAATTTATAATTTTGTTCGATTATTTTATTACAGGACAGTGAAGAAAAAACATTCTGACATATCGTGTCCCACTGATCTTCATCAAAAGCACGCCCCATATCGTTCTGCCATATATTCCTAAGTGAGGTCAAGGAAGAGCTGCAATGTTCCAACAAAACACTATAAATTTCAGAGATTTTCCCTTTTAATGATGTTGATTTTACCAAAATCTCCTCAAGATTTGTTAGCCCCGAAGACAGGCGTTTTTCTCCTTTTAGGGTGTTTATTAGATGGCGAATTTGTAAGTATTTATAGAAGTCCTGTTTCGGAATTTCATATTCTGATCTTAAAACAGCAAAGGACTTGAGTGTATCCCCGTCAAACAATTGTTGGAATTGGTGTACACCATTTCCTCTCCACTTTGCAAACAAGGAACCACCAATAGATGGTGGCAGATCTGGGTTTGAGGATAAGGGGGAAAGCCTGGAGATTTTGCCAAAATTCCCGCAGAATTTTTTTATATTTTGCCAAACTTGAAGAGTGTTGTAAACTACATATGTTTTTGTTATTTGATGTATTGCATTTATGTTGTTAATGAATGGTAGCAAGTTTATAGAAATAGGAGTACAAAGTTCCTCTTCTATGTCTATCCAATGTGCATTATTACGTCTTTGCACCCAGCTAATCAGGCCCTTTGTCTGGGCGGCCCAATAGTACATCTGCAAGTCTGGTAATGCCAGTCCCCCCTTCTCTCTAGATTTTGTTAAAGTTTTAAAAGCTATTCTTGGTACAGAATTTTTCCAGATAAAAGAGGTTAGTATTTTGTTTATAGATTTAAAGAACGTTTTATCCAAGTAACAGGGCAGTGACTGAAATAAGTAGCTAAAACGGGGCAGAACATTCATTTTAATTACATTAATACGTCCGAGAAATGAGATGGGGAGCATTTTCCAATGTTCTAATTCTTCCTTAATCTTTTTAAGCAATGGAATGTAGTTTATGAGGTAAAGATCCTTGAGTTTTAGAGCCACATTCACCCCAAGATATTTAAAGCTGCTTTGGGCCCAGGTGAAAGGTGAGATTGCTCTGAGTCTATTAGAAACTGACGAATTAATTAATAATGCATTGGATTTTGT
The DNA here is from genome assembly GCA_022828995.1 of Vimba vimba. Classification (NCBI taxonomy): domain Eukaryota; kingdom Metazoa; phylum Chordata; class Actinopteri; order Cypriniformes; family Leuciscidae; genus Vimba; species Vimba vimba. The sequence continues at coordinate 2,509,823 of CM040822.1, forward strand.
CAAATTGATTTTATAGCCTGATATTGTTCCAAATTTAGTGATAAGGTCTAATACTGCTGGGATTGATTGCTCGGGGCTGGTTAAGTATAGGATTATGTCATCCGCATATAGCGAAATTTTGTTCTGTGTTTTCCCAATATTGATACCCGCAATCTCTTCACTAGCCCGTATAGCCTCTGCGAGTGGTTCAATTGCAAAGTTAAATAAAAATGGAGATAGGGGGCACCCCTGCCGGCAGCCTCTAAACAAATCAAATTTTTCAGTGAGGGTACCATTTATACATATTTGGGCTTGTGGATTGCCATACATAGTTCTGACCCACCCAATACATTTTTCACCCAGATTAAATTTTTTCAGAACGGCAAACAAATATGACCACTCGACCCTATCAAACGCTTTTTCTGCGTCAAGAGAAAGTAGTAGGGCTGTTCTGTTGTGTAGGGCCGAGTGGTCAATTATATTTAATAGCCTCCGGATATTGTCAGATGCATAGCGTGCCTTCACAAAACCGGACTGATCAGGGTTAATAATCTGGGGCAACAGGTCTTCCAGCCTACGTGCAATTAATTTTGATAATATTTTAAAGTCAACTGGAAGTAATGAAATTGGGCGAAATGATGCGCATTCAGCAGCATCCTTGTCCTTCTTGTGTATTAAAGATATTATTGCTGTCTTCATAGTGTCGGGAAGAACGCCATTTTCAAAAAAATCAGTAACCATGGGCATGAAAAGTGGCTCAATTTGCACCCAGAAAGCTTTATAGAATTCTACAGAGTATCCGTCCAAGCCTGGAGTTTTTCCGGAGGGCATTGACTTGATTGCTTGTAGCACCTCCTCTGGGGTGAATGGAGCACTCAACTGCTCCTTCTCGTCTTCTGAAATAGCGGGTAGGGATACTTTTTCCAAAAATCTGTGGATATCTCTTGCGGAGGGGTTTTCTGACGCGTAAAGTTGTGTATAAAATTCAAGAAATGAGGATTTAATTGATTGTGTATCATATTTCAACTGGCCTGCCGCATTACGTGTACACTTTATTATACTTTCTGCACGTTCTTTTTTGAGTTGGTAGGCTAAAAGTCTACTTGGCTTGTTACCGTATTCATGATATTGCTGTTTGGTAAAGAATAGAAGTTTTTTGATATGTTCTGTTTGAATGAGATTAAGATTAGTTCTTGTTGCATTTAGTTTTCTCAAGTTTTCCTCTGTAGGAGAGCGTTTATAAATGCTGTTTTTATGAATAAATGCTGTTAACGTTTTACTCATCAATGAATCCTGAAAAAAGTATTCCAAAAAATATATATTAAACAGCACAACTGTTTCCATCATTGATAATAACTGAGTATCAAATCATCATATTAGAATGATTTCTGAAGGATCATAAGACACCAAAGACTGGAGTAATTGCTGATGAAAATTCAGCTTTGCATCACAAAAATAAATTACATTTTAAAATATATTAAAAAAGAGAACCATTATTTTAAATTGTAATAATATTTCATAATATTACTGTTTTTTTTTTTTTTTTTAACTGCAGGCTTGATGAGCATAAGAGACTTCTTTCAAAAACATTAAAAATAGTAATGTTTCCAAACTTTTGACTGGTACTGTATATTTTTTTTTAAAGTCACATCTGCCGTATTTAAGTGCCGTTTTAATTTTCAGTACAATGTGAGAAACAAAGATAGCACAAATCTCAATTAAAGGAATTTTTTAACAGGTTTTGTATTGTAATTAGAATATGTAAATAAACAATATGTCCTCCTTTTTTTTTGTACCCAGAAATCCCTGTTTATTTGTCAGCAAAAGTCCGTTAGATGACTCAAAATGCATAATTTTGCATTATATGTCAATCGAAAAACATTAGCAAACTAGCAAATGATAACAGATTTAATTAAACTTAAGGGGAGGTAATCCATAAATATTTCAAGTAATTTAGATCATTTTAAGGCACTTTTCTGTTTCATTTGTTTTAGGGGTTGAAACTAAATTTTCGAGTAATTTTAAATGCCACAAATTTGTGCTTAATTTGTGCCTAAAATGCAAATCATAAGCATAATTAGGGATAGTAAATTTCCAAAAGCACAAATGTAAAATGACATTTGATTAACATTTGGGTAACACTTTAATTTAGGGTCCAATTCTCTCTATTAACTAGTAACTTTCTATCAGTTTTACAATATTTCTTTTTTGTTTTATTTTTGTTTTAAGAAGCTCTGATCTGTTTGCTATTTGCAGTGGTTACTATTTACTATTAGGGTCAGACTGACTCACAAACATCATCATCATAAAATTAATTAATAATATGGAACCCACGACATTTTAAAACAAAAACATACAAAAATGTATCGTCTCCATTTTTGACTAATACATAACAAGAGAGATTTTTGACCTCTGAACTAGGACACGTCCCCGGTTTACATTTACCGGTTTACATTTTTTGCATTTCTATTGCATACCCAGCTAACAGGGAATGTTCTGGCAAGGTATTCTCAAAGTTATGAACAAACATTCTTCCAGTAACGTCAATAGAACGTTCAATCAAAGTTCGATCTGGTCTTTAATAATGTTCTCAAAACGTCAGCACAAAAATAATACATTGTTAATGGAACGTTTTGGGGTTTTTTTTCTTCTGTTTTAGTTGGAAGTTCTTCTAACATTTTTAAATGTTACTAGTTTCGGAATGTTCAGAGAACATTCAAAAGCAACATTCTAATAAT
>CM040822.1:2517539-2535039 GCA_022828995.1 Vimba vimba
GCAGATTCTGCACAATATCTGTATTTAATACATCATGACGACTCACGAGTATTAGTGCTTAATCTGCACAGATTTGACTTACACGAACTTCCTGAACTGCAAAACGTCACGCATGGCGAGTTGGCGGGTGTTCATTTCAAACCCTGATGACTAGGGATGCAATTCATAGAATTTTAGTTTCGGTTTTTATTTTGGCTTCCAACGATTATGAAAACATTATGCCGCATGTTGTTCCTTTCCTTTAAAGCGATGCGCTGCGTCCCTTCCCCTTTTAGGATGCTTTGAATTCTGTTTTAGAGCCGTTTAATTTCAGTTCACTATTTGGATTTGATAAAACTACACATACTGATATACACTCTCTCTCTCTCTCTCTCTCTCTCTGTCTCTCTCTCTCTCTCTCTGTCTCTCTCTCTCTCTCTCTCTCTCTCTCTCTCTCTCTCTCTCTCTCTCTCTCTCTCTCTCTCTCTCTCTCTCTCACTCTCTCTAGAATGGGTGGGATCCCTGCAGTCAGTGGTAAAGGAGAGAGACTCCTGCTGTTCATAGGCATCATAGACATCCTGCAGTCCTACAGGTGACACACTGACACACTTATTACAATATTCTACAATGCATTTTTTCTAGCGCTGGGCAACGATTAATCGCATCCAAAATAAAAGTTTGTGTTCACATAATAGATGTGTGTGCACTGTGTATAATTATTTTGTTTATATAAATACACACACATGCATGTATATATTTAAGAAATATTTGCATGTATATACTGTATATATATTTATACATCATTTATATTATATATAAATTGAACATTTATCTTAAAACTTTTATTTTGGATGCGATTAATCTGCTCTTTTCTCTAAAGCAGTGGATCTAAGGTCCAAGAGTCAATTTGCGTATTATCCATCCTAAATATTATGCATGATTGCAATATAAAATAGTATGACAACGTTTCTTAGTGCTGGGCAACGATTAATCGCGATTTATCTCATCCAAAATAAAAGTTTGTGTTTACATAATATATATTTGTATATACTGTGCATAATTCTGTATACATAATTTATATTATATATACATATTTTATATATAAATAATTTTTTTTTTTTAAATATATATGCATATGTGTGAATTTATATATACAAAATAATTCTGCACAGCACACACACATATATTATGTAAACACAAACTTTTATTTTGGATGCAATAAATCGTTGTCCAGCACTGGATATAATATTTCTGGTGGATTTTCAAAGTATCGTCTTAACATTAGCATTTTAGGCTAATATCGTGCACAACCCTGTTCAACGTTTTTTTTTTTTTTTAAATGTTATGAATGTGAAGCTGTTTAAGGACATGAATTTGTGCATGCAAACACATCCAGTATGTAGGAGTCTGTGGCCAAGACCGATTTTATGGGATGGTTATATGTTATATAAAAGTTATATAAGTTATATAAAAGCCAGATTTACTTAAATGCCACATTTAAAATAAGCTCTGTTCTGTAAATCACTGTAAACTCTAAATCCTGTTTTATATGATCCATGACCCAAACCCCCAATAAAAAAAAAATGCTTAATTTTAATGCCCACATTTTTATAGAATAAAGCAAAACTGTCGAGATTTGAATATATGCTCATCTGTGAGTGTTATTTTCAGGAGTGATTTCAGTGATTGCCATACGAACATCAAACCTGCTTAAGATTTAGATTTAACATTTTTAATTGAAATGTATTTTTAATACTTATATTATATCATATTTAAGAGCTAGATGTAAGATTGAGAGTTAATAGTTTTATATATAGTGATATAAAAATTATTATTTAAAATAATTATTCAAACAATTAATTAAACAATAAATTATTTATTTGCAACATTGTGGGAATATTTATTTTAAGTTAATTAGGCCTTTTTTTTTTATTTATTTGTGTTTTATGATGCAGGTGCCCTGTAGTTAGTTGTTGTTAAATTGTTCAAAGTGTTGAACTATAAATATATAAAAAATAAAAACATGCCTACCTTTTAAGACTCTGAATTAAGTAAATCTGGCCATTAGTTTATTTTTTTATTAGCAAAATTGTGGCAATATTTTGAATTGTGTGTTACATAACATACATTATGTTGCTTGTGCCTTGTAGTTGTTATTAAAAATGATTATTTAAAATAATTAAGCAATACTTTTTTTTTTTTTTTAATTGTCTACTTTTTAAGATGCTTAATTGGGTATATCTGGCCATTTATTTATTTATTGTCTTATTGGCATAATTGCTTTAATATTTTTTTATTAAAAGTTTTTTTTTAGCTAAATTTGCCTTTTTTTATTGTGTTTAATATTACATATGGACATTTATATTGCTTTTTTTTTTTTTTTGCTTTTTAAATTGCATATGTTGTTTTGGGGTTAAACATTTCCTCATCTGCCTCCATTAGTGTGTGTTTGTTTTGCTGAGTCGTGTTAGTGGATCTCATATGAAGCAGCTGTTTTCCCGCTCAGCTTTATAATCTTCTCTCGCTCTGGGGTTGCTGTATGTGCTCTTATGTAAGATTTCCGTAAGACTGCATTAAGTCACAGAAAATAAACCCAGCGCTGTCCCGTCAGGATCCTCCGCAGTGCTTCTGTGAATCTGTCAGCTGATGTGTGTCTCTCGCTCCTGCAGACTCATCAAGAAGCTGGAACACACGTGGAAGGCTCTGGTACATGATGGGGTGAGACAAAAACACTCACAAAATCATCATTCTCCATTATAATGTGTCACAGTCCGAGCATTAATACACACCACCTCCATCTGCTCTCAATCATTCACATCTGTACGGCACAGACAGTTGACTTAAAGAGGACCTGTTATGCTTTTGTCACATGTTCATCTTTGTTTAGTGTGTAATGTTGCTGAGTTCTTCTCTATATCAGTGTCAGTGTTTCTGAACTCCTGAAACGCCTCCATTGTAGTCTTGAGTTTCTTCCGGGAACACGTCTCAATATTCCTCATTATAATAATTCATACGCATAATAAAGGGGCGGGGCCTGGTTGAGTTAGTTAGAAGTGTGTTAAACTGGTGGTTATGGTAAGGGGCGGGGCATTTCCCAAACACACTCGAAGCGCTCGACCAATCACAACACACTGATCCAGTCGACCAATCAGAGCACAGTGTGCTTTTCAGAAGGAGGGGCTTCATAGAGACAGGAAGTAAACAGAGCGTTACTGACAGACTGGGAAGAGAGGAGCCGCAACAATGGAGAATATGAGGAGAATAATGAACATTCAAGCAGGAAAACCTGTTCTAGAAGAGCCTGAAAACAACATCAAGACTTTGTAAAAGAGCATAATAGGTCCTCTTTAATTTGTGGAAGTGAATATTGAATGTGGTGATCTCACCCTGTGTGAGCATGTGTGTGTGTGTGTGTGTGTGTGTGTGTGTGTGTGTGTGCATGCGTGAGTGAGTGTTTTTGTGTGTGCGTTTTGTTTGTGTGTATGCGTGAGTGTGTGTGTGTGTGTGTGTGTATGTGCGTGCGTGTGTGTGTGTGTGTTTGTGAGAGAGAGTGTGTGTGCGTGCATGTGTGTGTGTGTGTGTGTGTGTGTGTGTCTGTACAAGTATCACTTGTGTTTGGTTTCGCTGTAGATCCCGCGAGTGTAATTCTGAGAGCGCGTCTCTTTCCATTCACTCTCCAACTTCAGTTTCTCTACTTCATTTCCAGTCTGTCCTTTTCTCCCCAAATACTGCCATATGTTACTAGCAAATACAGTTTACTGTAGATAATGTGAATAAAGAAAATACTGTGTTCCTCCAGGAGGCGCTTGATGGCTCAGAAAGACGAATATCAGGATCCGTTTTTGACTTATTCATTTCTAACTTTATATTTACATTATATACATTACATTTACAAGTATTTGTTTTTATAGTGATTATTATTAGATTCTCATTATTGCAAGAGAGTATGTTTATGGTAACACGTAATATAAAAAATTAAATATTAATATAGTGATTTATTTGTATTTTATTCAGTATAAATGAAATGCAGTATGACAAATACTACCATGATGTATAAATATGTATAATAAATTTGAAATTTTTTAAATTTTGTTTGTTTGTTTTTTGTTTTGATCTTTTTCAATAAGCATAATAAAATAAAAAATTGGCTAAATTGTCATGAAAATAAATAAAATAAGTAAAAAGTGTACTTTTAGACGAAAAATCTGACTTTTCAAATTGTTTTTTTCGATTTTTTAAAGGAAAATATACTAAATATAATACTACCCACCACCACACATTGTACAAGCGCATAATAAATTAAAATATCCTGATTTTGGCCTGAAGTTTGACCCAGACACGTGCTTCACACTCACCCATTAAAGGGTTAGTTCACCCAGAAATGAAAACTCTGTCAGTAATTACTCTCCCTCATGTTGTTCAACCCCATAAGACTTTCGTTCATCTTCAGAACACAAATTAAGATATTTTTGATGAAATCTGAGAGCTGGATCATTAACCACTAATCACAAATGACTGTGATTGGTCAGTCGTCCCCAGCGCAGTTTATGTGCCTCTTCTGTAATGACACTGAGAAGCTTTAATCGACATTGGATTAAATAAAAATAGTCAAAATAAGAGATTTGCTATTATTTAACCCACTTTGGCTGATCAGTCTGAATGTCTCACAGGACACTGTCTCCGTCCACCGGCCCAACTTCTACGCTGACCGTTTCTTCAGGTTCATGAGCAGCAGTGTGTTCAAGAAGAGCACTTGTGAGTACTGACTGATAGAATTACTATAAAGTTCACCGAGCTAATTCAGTTTAAATAAGGAGACACTTAATATGACGTGTAATGTAATGCAGTGAGTGTGTGTTTCTCCAGCGCTGAAGGCTTCTCCGGCTAAGAAGGGTCGCGTGGCCCTCAACGTGCCCAAGTTCAGCGGCCCCGGGTCCGCCTGGTCGGCCAGTCAGTTCCCATCAGAACGAGACCCGAACATCTATGATCTGAGAGGAGCGCGCAGCTTCCCCGTGCTGGAAAACGATGGTACTTTACATGCTTTTGTTCTTTCCCTGTTTATGTGTTTTTGGTCCAGTTCTCACTATTAGCTATAACTTTTGCCTAGAAAAAACCTGCTTATTAATAGTTAGTAAGGTAGTTGTTAAGTTTAGGTATTGGGTCGGATTAAGAGATGTAGAATATGATCATGCAGAATAAAGCATTAATACGTGCTTTATAAGTACTAATAAACAGCCGATATCCTAGTAATATGCATGATAATAAACAAACAGTTATTTTCTGTTCTTTACTTGTTTATGTGTTTTTGGTCACACTTTAGTTTGTTTGTTTATGGTAACACGTAATATAAAAAATAAAATATTAATATAATGATTTATTTTATTTTATTCAGAATAAATTAAATGTAGTATGACAAATATATGTATAAATATGTATAATAAATATACATTTGTTTGTTTTTTACATTTTGTTTGTTTCTTTTTTGTTTTGATCTTTTTCAATAAGCATAATAAAATATAAAAAAATGCCTAAATTGTCATGAAAATAAAAAAAATAAGTAAAAAATGTACTTTTAGACGAAAAATCTTTCTTTTAAAATTGGTCTTTTCGAATTTTTAAAGGAAAATATACTAAATATAATACTACCCACCACCATACATTGTACAAGCAGATAATAAAATAAAATATCTTGATTTTGGCCTTTAGTTTAGGCTCCAGTTCTCACTATTAACTATGACTTTTGCCTCAATAAACTCCTAATGACTGCTTATTAATAGTTAGTAAGGTGGTTGGGTAACACTTTATTTTACAGTGTCCTTGTTACATATGTTACATGTACTTACCATAGTAATAACAGTAAATTATGCATAATTACATGCAACTAACCCTCAACCAAACCCTAATCCTACCCTAACCCTATAGTAAGTACATGTATTTGCTTAATATTACTCAGTACTTAAATATATAAATACACTGTAACAATGACACCTTAAAATATAGTGTAACCGGTAGTTGTTGAGTTTAGGTATTGGGTTGGATTAAGAGATGTAAAATATGATAATGCAGAATAAAGCATTAATATGTGCTTTATAAGTACCAATAAACAGCCAATATCCTAGTAATATGCATGATAATAAACAAACAGTTATTTTCTGTTCTTTCATTGTTTATGTGATAATGTGTTTTTGGTCACACTTTAGTTTAGGCTCCAGTTCTCACTATTAACTATGACTTTTGCCTCAATAAACTCCTAATCACTGCTTATTAATAGTTAGTAAGTTAGTTGATTTGAAAGATCATCCTCTGTTTGTTCATGTAATAGTTTGTTCTGTCTTGTTTGTGTCAGGTCTGCAGTCTTGCACTCCTCCGTCGTTCGAGGAAGCGACCACAGCGTCAGTGGCCACAACTCTGTCCTCAAACACCTCCATATCTATCCCAGAACGCTCCCCGTCGGACACCACAGAACACACACGCTACAGGTCAACACCTCACCAATGATCACCTTATTTAAAGGAACACGCCGTCTTTTTGGGACTTTATCTTATTCACCGTATCCCCCAGAGTTAGATAAGTCCACACATACCCTTCTCATCTCCGTGCGTGCCGTAACTCTGTCTGACGCACCCACCGCTAGCCTAGCTTAGCACAAAGACTGGAGGTAAATGGCTCCAGCTAGCATTCTGTTCCCAATAAGTGACAAAATAACGCCAACATTTTCCTATTTACATGCTGTGATTTGTATAGTCACACGTGTACGAATAACAAGGTCACATGAGACACATGAGCAGTATGCTGTGCAAATATTAATCTCATCCATAATAAAAGTTTGTGTTTATATAATATACAGTCAAACCAAAAATTATTCAGACACCAGATATAATTTTGGATATTTTTTTACTAGTTGGTGCAGGACACTATAGTTCATTTAAGTAAGTGAGGACAGCAAGGTGTCTGAATAAATTTGGTGTGACTATATGTGTGTGTACGGTGTCTAATTATTTTGTATCTATAAATACACACACATGCATGTATATATTTAAGAAAAATGTGTTTAGCTCAAAATATTTATATTTATATATAATATAAATTATGTATAAATATATATACAGCATATACATGCGCATTTTTCTTAAATATATACATGCATGTGTTTGTATTTATATATACAAAATAATTAGACACAGTACACACACATATATTATGTAAACACAGACTTTTATTTTGGATGCGATTAATCTCTGCACGGCCCTAATTATAATATTATTGTATTATAATATTTGCAGATTTCTTGTTACATCCAATATTGGTTGTTTGTTATGTTTTTTTAATGCATTATACTTTCAAAAGGTGTGACAATGTACAGATAAGTATTATAATGTATCAGAACTGTGGTTGCATACAATGCATCACAGGGCATAATTAATGCATTAAAAATACTTTAGTAAAGTGTTGCCACGACAACAGGCCTGCGTTGTTCTGACCGCATGCATATGAATATGTTTTGTTCTCTGTTGTCTTGACAGAAGACACACACTGTCTCTGAAAGACGGCGAGGGAAGGTGAGCTTCATTTGCATTACTGTATGTGTGTGTGTCGTGGGCGTCTGGTTTAATCTGTGTGTTCCCGCAGGACTCATGAAGTGGTGGACGTGCACGAGGAAGAACAGCAGACCATCACTGTGCAGGTGGAGGTGAAGAGAGAGAGAGAAGAGGATGAGGAGGAGGAGAAGGAGCCTGACGTCTCTCTGACACAGTATGTGCGAACATGACCTCATTACTTCACTAAACACAGATCACACAGATCAGCGTGAGAGAGCGATAATCCCATAAACAACTGGAAAGTTCTGCGGCTGATCTGCCGACAGTGAGCAAAGTAAAAAACATACTCAGTAAGAAAATTGTGCATGTGAATCATATATATATATGTGTGTGTGTGTTATGTTCATGATATTGTCATGATATTTTCAGTTATTTGATTCAGAGAGGTTCGATACCCAGGAAATTCCTGAACCGAAAAGTTGTGTAGCTTGTGTGTGTGTGTGTGTGTGTGTGTGTGTGTGTGTGTGTGTGTGTGTGTGTGTGTGTGTGTGTGTGTGTGTGTGTGTGTGTGTGTGTGTGTGTGTGAGTGAGTGAGTGTGTGTGTGTGTGTGTCTGTGTGTGTCTGTGTGTGTATGTGTGTGTGTGCGTGAGTGAGTGTGTGTGTGAGTGAGTCAGTGTTTGTTTGTTTGTTTGTGTGCATGCATGCGTGTGTGTGTGTGTGTGTGTGTGTGTGTGTGTGTGTGTATGTGTGCATGCGTGTGTGCACATGTGTGTGCGTGTGCATGTGTGTGTGTGTGAGAGAGTGTGAGAGTGTGGGCGTCCGTCCGTGTGTGTGTGTGTATGTATGTGCGTGTGTGAGAGAGTGTGTGAGTGTGTGTGTGTGTGTGTGTGTGTGTGTGTGTGTATGTGTGTGTGTGTGTGTGTGTGTGTGTGTGTGTGTGTGTGTGTGTGTGTGTGTGTGTGTGTGTGTGTGTGTGTGTGTGTGCGTGCGTCTGTGTGTGTGTGTGTGTGTGTGTGTGCGTGCGTCTGTGTGTGTGTATGTGTGTGTGTATGTGCATGCGTGCGTGTGTGTGTGTGTGAGAGTGATCATCCTCTCAGGATTTATTTTGGGAAAATGACCAGATGTACATTATCCTTTACCAAGCAGCTCTGACTGCATCCTAATTCACATAATATTCATACACAGTATGCAAGATTAAGATTAGCGCATCCAGAATCATCCACTGTAAACGGTATGCCAAAGGATTGCGTTGTTTCTGGTGAATTTATGAAAGATGTATCTGATATTACCCAGAACCCCTGAGCTCAGAAGAGGTGTGTATCATGTGATGGAGATCCAGGTGTAGGATTTACTGTAGACCACACTGTTAGACCTTACCGGGTTTTTTTTACAGTAAAATACTGGCAACACTGTTGCCAGTAAAATACTGTTAATTGTACAGTTCTTTACTGTAATCTAGTTTGTTTCTGTAAAAATGCACTAAATTATAGTTAACTAATTACACTTGCAGAAACCGACTGCCTTAAATTGACCAACTGTCATTTAAATGTATTAACTAAAATTTATAATGCATTAATAATGTGAGCAAAGTATTACTGTGAACTTCTTTCATTTGAGACCACTAAAAAACTATTGTACATAAAAAGATTTCCACTGGATCAGCAACTACACAGTCACCGCCTGTTAAATAAAGCAACATGCAGCGTATCATCAATGTTTGTAGATCTTCTCCTGGACTGAAGCACAGGCTCTACTCTTCTGCACAATGGTGACCCAAAAAAATAATTTTACAGTAAACTACTGGCAACAGTGTTGCCAGTATAAACCTGTTTTATAACTTACAGTTTATTACTGTTAAAATACATTTTGTGGGTGTGTCTTTTTTATCTTACACAGTTAACCCTTTCAACCCCTCAGGGAAATACACACTACAAGTAAAAAGTAACGATGCAGTGAGATAATTAAGGGAATATGTAAGTGACTGTAAGCAGAATCACTGAAGAAAAGAGAAACACAAGAACAGAAAATAGAGAAACACAATAACTATGACTGACTTCCAGCCATTACACATTATTACACTTATTATTAACCAGTATGACTTTATTTCTGTCATACAGAAGTTGTTATTGAGATGTTTAATTGAAAATGTTTGGTTTGAAGTTACCATTATAGAGATCAGTGCTTGCTTTAGTTGGGATGCTGATGCTAAAACATTAGTTTTTCTTTTGCTGCTTGAGCTGTGTTTTTGCAAGTCACACTTGTGCACACACAGTTTATGAATGACTGCAGTTATAATGATTATGATGACAAAATCATCATGTTGCCTGTTCATTCACTAAGGAATTCATTCTCACTTATTCAGAGCTTAATCCTCAATAAAAAGTGTTACATTATTAGCACCACTGTGAAAACGCAGCAATAAGATACAATGACTCTTTTTTTTAACACATGATGCCTAACCAGAGAAACAGAGCTACACTGTGTTTTAGAAACAGCAACACAATTTAGCACATGAATCTCAACAATGGTGGCAATATTTTTTTATTATTATTATTATTATTCATGCCGCAGTGCATGCTGGGAGTTTTATATTATCCTGGAACCCAGCATGCATTGCGACATGAAACTTTTCACCATTGTTGAGATTCATGTGCTGATTGTTGATATCTGTGTGGGTCTCAGTCAAGCAGGAGTAAAATAAAATTGAATGCACTATATGATTACAATATTCTTTAGAAGACCTGATTACAGAAATATTGATTTCATTTTGTAGATTCACAGATATATGCTAAATATGAAACACCCATAAATTCAAAGAATAAATACAGAAAAGATCAGAGAATCAGACATGTCCAGGATGATTGTGACATCATCACAAAAGCCAAAAACACCTGATCATCTTCCTCTTGGCTCTTTCTTGCCATAACAAAAGTGTTTTATAAACTCACTGTTACAGCAACCAAAGAGAGAGATAAATGGTAAGAAGTCAAGGGACAAGAGACCAACTAAAGCAAATACTGATCTCCATCATGGTGACAACAAATTTTATTAATAACTAAATCTCTGTTAATTCTCAACAAGAACTTTTGTACATGTATGAAAGAAATAATCGTAAACTGGTTTGTAAACTGGTTTCACACTCAGTGTGGCTGGAAGTCAGTTGTAGTTTTTGTGTTTCTCTTTTTTCTGTTCTTGTTTCTCTGTCCTTCAGTGATTCTGCTTATCAGGTGTTCATCAGTGTCTCAATTCACTCACTTCTTTTCATTCAAGTGGACTATATTAGTGAACTAATGTAGGGAATAGTGAATGAGGGTATAGGGTGTGATTGGGAAAACAGCCTCTGAGTGTCGACTTTGAGCGCTGTTAATTCACAGTATATTCCTGTAGGCTACTTTTATTTTCTACGGTATATTACTGTTTTAATGGAAAATGGTATAATATTGTCAGAATTTTACAGCAAGGGTTAACAGTGCATGTGTTCACACACACACACACTGTCACACTCTCTCTCTCTCTCACACACACACACACACACACACACTGTCTCCTGCTCGTGTTAAACACTCAAACACTCACTCTCAGCGATGTCCAGAGGGGATTTTTGTTTTTATGACCCTACAAACTCGATTAAACGATCAAAATATGAATAAAATATATTTTATATTATGAATAAATATAAATAAATACATAAATTAATTTAAATATTTTAATTATGAAAGAAAAACAAAACTTCAGGCTTCAGGTTTTATTTTACTGTGCAAAAATCCATAGAAAAACAAAAAGCTGACAGGAAAAAGCAAACATAATCAGTCATTAATATTCCGCTGGTTCTCTCATGTTTTTTGCACATGTTGTTCATAATCTCTTTGTATGACAGCCTGGACAAAAATGCACAATTTGTCAATTTTCCTCACTTTTGACCATTACTGAATATATGTGGTATAAAACGGGTTGCTAGGGTGTTTTCAGTGGTTGCTAGGTGGTTTCTTACTGTCTGAAGTTGAAGTAGTTTTGATTTGCTGGTTATTTAAGCCAGGGATTCACAAACTTTTTGTCAAACGAACTCCTTAGAGCTTTTTTTTTTTAACAACACATTCACATGGACACAGTTCTCGATGAATAGTCAGGTAAATAAATAAAATGAATTAAAAAAATTTTTTATAAAAAAATTGTTTTAGCAAGCAATAACACTGGTGGATAAAATAGATAAAATCTTACATTTAGAGCTGTCAAATCAACTAATCACACTGTATGTATGCATATGTATATATATATATACAAACTTTTATGTTAGGTGAGATGAATCGATTTGACAGCACTAAATACAATATCTTAAATATTAAAATCTTGAAATTTATATAGTGAAAATTACTAGTTATTCTCAGCAAAATATATTAAAATTATAGAACCTGATCTTAGTGAATGCAGTCTTCGTGAAGTGGTTTAATTTTTTTTATAATATTAATATTTCATCCATTTTTTAATAAATTGTTAGCTTTTCACCAAAACTATTTTACATTTCACACCTATTATGCAAAGAATTGATTCTCAATAATTTTTGACCGTATTTGCCCTCATGTGTTTTCTTCAGTGCAGCACAGGAGATGGAGGATCCTCCTGATGACCTCGTCCCAGAAACACCCGTTTCCCAGCAAACACTTCCAGGTGACACAGCAGATCCCCCGGAAACAGCTCCTCTTCCAGACACCGGGACGCTCAAAACATCTCGGGCCCCTGATCCAGCAGAACACACTGATCCAGCAGAACACACCCCTGATCCGCCTGGTCCCAGCCCGAACACACTGCGTCCCGACGGGGACAGGCTCACAGAGACCCAGAGCCGGGAGTCGCTGGACGAAGAGGTCGCAGCAACCACTGACATCTACTTTGTAAGTGTGACATTAAACCGGTGGTATAATGCCCTTTTCACAAGATGTAAAATAAGTCTCTGATGTCCCCAGAGTGTGTGTGTGAAGTTTTAGCTCAAAATACCCCACAGATATTTTTATATATCATGTTAAAATTGTCACTTTTTGAGGGTGCGCAAAAACGCACTGTGTGTGTCCCTTTAAATGCAAATGAGCTGCTGCTCCCGGCACAGGGGGCGGAGCTACAAGAGCTCGTGTCCTTTTACCTCACACACACATGCACTGATAATGTCAAAAACTTTTAGCCTTTTATGTTCAAACCGGAGTCAGAAAGATGGAGAGACTCAAGAAGAAGTGACAACATGTAGACAACATTTCTGAATGGTTAGTTGATGAATTTATGAAGCTTATGTGTAGTTATCTTCTAGTTATTGATTGGCATATTCTGTCTTGATAATCTATAAATCGTGTTCAGGGGGCGGGGTTTATGTAAATTCTAGGGTTGGTGATGTCACTAACCCGGGAGGAATGTGGTGTAGTCTCTACCAGCCGTTTGTTGTAGTCCTTAAAAAGCGATTTCTTTAAAAGCAAATATCTCCCTTTGCTTTGAACTTTGAGCGTTGTAACTTTGCAGATGTTGTTTATGCTCAAACAGCAACATTACACACTAACTAAAGTTAGAAACGTCAAATCATAATCAACCACCCAGTTCAGTTTATTTCTAAAGCACATTTAATGACAGCAACACGGCTGACCAAAGTGCTGTACGATACAAAATAAAAAGACCATAAGATAACAGATAAAAGGAAACCGAGAAGAACAAAACAAGACATTACAATCAGGAAATTTACTTTTTCACTCACTGGCCAATTTGGCTACAAAATTAAGTTACTGGCCATTCAGAACTTCTACTAGCCAAAAACAAATAATTGATCCAGATCAACTATGGCACAGCTTATATATATATATTATAAAATTTGGATTTCATACATTCGTTTCTTATTCAAACAAAATCCTGTCATCCAGAATCTCCTCTTTCATCCTCATGCTTTTCACCAAAAATTTATTTTTAGGTGGACAGATCAATACAGTAAAAAAGAACATCAAAAAATTTAGGATGTTAGAAAATAATGTATTTTCTTTTAACCAAATGCTTTTTAATATTCGCTATTGCTTCAATGCAAATGAACAAGCGCTCAAATACTGGATCTCCCGCCGGATTTACACCAGCATAATGCTGTCATTTTAATATCATTTTCAACTTATGATTACTTATGTTACGTATAGACAGGGCCTAAAACTAACTTTTTGCCATATATACCATCCATAAATATTTTTTACCAGGCATTTCTTCCAAAAACAGCCAGTCATGACACCAACATTTTAGATACCAGTGATTCCAATTTCGATAACAGCTAAAACACTGACATAAATAAAGTTAATTTACTGACATTGAATAAAGTAATCAAATGCAAAATAACACTGGATAGTCATCAATGTATGAATCAAAGTTTCAAAAGTTCAAAAGCAGTGGGTGATTTATTTGTTTGTTTGATTATCATTAATGATACGGACAGCAGTGAGTTTATTAGGCTACTGTCACTTTAAGACCCATTGCACAGATCCAATATACTGATACACGTGTTTTCTTTCTGGACTGTTTACGTTCTCTCAAGCCATAACCAACTATTTTTACTAGGATATTTGCATTTTCGGACATAATGTTGTGTGAATTTGTCCGTTCAAGTGCAAGAAGGCATGAAAGAGAGCTCAATTCAGTATTTGCACACTTTGGAGGTCTGCACACTCAAAAACTTCTATAAAAATGTCTATTTTTCGTATATGTTTTTTTTTTTTTTTTTACTTGTTAATCAAATAATTCTATTTTATTTTATTTCAACTTTGTCAATAATTTTTTTAATAATTTTAGTTTTAGTTAGCAATAACAACACTGGTGGATAATCTTAAAGCTACACTGTGTGATTTTTACCCCCATCTAGCGGTGAAATTGTATATGACTACCCAGTGAATATTAGTTTCTGTTCCTCTCAATTCCGAGGGCGTTTTAACTCCTACGGTGGCCGTATTATTCCAAGATTAACATGGCTTCCAGTTATCGACTTCATCTATGACAATAATAAACAATACGTCTAAAATGAATAAAACTACAGGACAGATGTCAGGAGGTAAACGTCACCCTTGGAATCAGCTATCCCAGCATAATCAGATTAGGCTAACGTTACAATGTGTACAAAGTAAAAGCAATTAAAAATAACTAAAATTTACAGTGTCCTTTTTTTATATAGCTTAAAAAATTGCGCCTTTAAAACTATTCATCACCTGTGATCCGTCGCAGCACAGATTTATGTTACAAGGTAAACAACACTTTTTCACCATTGACGCGAGGATGAAGTTATACTAGAGGTCATTCTGGCGTTATGCACAACCATGCTATGGTTAGACAAGCAACTGAACTATAAAACTTCGAATTTACACAAATGAATTACAACAGGCTGAATTACCTGTCGAGAAGAAAGCAGGCAACCTCGGCGTCCGTTTTAAAATCTTCTCCTCATGAGCTCTTTCCATCTGGGAAAAGTTACTCCAATATTGACTATGGTCTTGCTGATTTGTCTGTCGCGTTGACGTTTTAATTCTCTCTTTCAAATGTGAGTACGCACACACACACACACACACACACACACACACACACACACACTATCTTTCAAATCTGCCGGCGCTCGCGAGTAATCTCCCCCACATATTCGTCACGGTGTCACTGAGTGAAAAACGCAAAAGGCGAAGCTTGAATTTACAGGCATGTCCCTCTTTGGCTAATGTAGTTTCAAGATGGAGGGGCAACATGGCGACCTGCATTCGAACCCCTTACCCGTATGTACTTTCAATGGCAGATTATAAACTTAAGAGAATACTTTATTACTTGAAAGAAGTAAATATAAATTAATGAGCACATATATTTTTGAAAGAACTAAGTGTTTTTTGCTAAGAATCAACTAAAAAAGTTACACAGTGTAGCTTTAAATTAAGAGCTGTCAAATCGATTAATAATGATTAAACGCATCTTACATAAAAGTTTGTAAATATATAATATGTGTGTATGTATGTATGTATGTATATATATATATATACACACACACACATATATATTTACAAACTTTTATGTTAGATGCGTTTAATCATTATTAATCGATTTGACAGCTCTAAATAAAATATCTTAACTATTAAAATCTTGAAATTTATACAGCGAAATTACTATTTTTTTTCCGCAAAAATATAATATCATATGAATATAATATTTAAAATTATAGAACCTGCTCTGAGTGAGTGCAGTCTCGGTGAAATGATTTATAAAAATCGATTATTAATCTTTTTTTATTACGGTAATATTATTATTTCATCTAATAATCGCAATAACAATATCTAGGAAATGCATTGGTCAAAAGGATTGGAAACCTGTATCAATACAGCATATTTTACACACTTTCATTAAATATGCACCTGATTTTGGTCGCTTTATGTAGCGTGGGGCTAATTGTAGATCATGTTTCACAGATGGCCAGTCTGGATGATGTAGTGGAGTTATGAAGGTAATGCATGTGTAAAAGTGTCACGTCTTCACATCCCTCTCTGGGCGAACAACTGCAGTGTCACAGTCTCTCTCTCCTTTATCATTAGGGCTTAAAAGCTTTCAGGTGAAACTGGTATTCTGATGAAGGATATTAATATTAAAGGGTTAGTTCACCCAAAAATGAACGTTCCAATTGTTCCAACCCCGTCAGACTTTCGTTCATCTTCAGAACACAAATTAAGATATTTTTGATTAAATCTGAGAGCTGTCTCACTCCTCCATAGGCTTCTCTGTTAGTGAAACTTGCCGGCCCAGAAAGTTAGTAAAGACAATGTTTAAAATAGTCCAAGTGACTCCAGTGGCTCAACCTTAAGTTTATCAAGCGACGAGAATAAAAATAACGACTTTATTCAACTACTATCACTATTGGCCAGCATCACACACATCACACACATGACCAGCGTCGGCCAATAGTGAGCCTCCGTTCTGACGTATAACCAGAGAATGTCTAATTAGGGGAGAACTTCCACTCTCAGTAAACTTCCGGCTTCTGAACTGGTTGCAGTTCCACTCTGGCTCCACATGAGGGCGCTCACAGGACGAGTGCAGAATGAATGGAGGTCTATGGCGCTATACCCCTCAAAATCCACTTTTCTCAGGATATAATTTTTTGTCTAGTAATTTAAATGTTGTATTTGAAAGGAGACGCAAAGAAATTACACATTGCTGGGTGTTAGATTTTTTAGAGTCACTTATTTGCTTTAAAAAGTCTTTTTAAATGTCAGTGACGTCATACACATCGTACGACCAGAGATACTGCTTTACGGCAATCCTTCAGTCGCTTTGGTGCTTTCACAGCTGACACAGGTAAACACACGTGCTAGAAGAGTTTTTGTTTTGTTGTTTTAAAAGGCCATCAAGCGGTATCTCTGGTCGTAATCAGTCCTTCACTGACCAATCAGCGTTCATTAGCAGAATGCTAGCGTGTTATGGGCAACAACAACTCAACCTGTAAGAAATCGAAAGGACATTCAACTTTCGACCTATAACCCATGTTGAACTTGCAAAACCTACAATCAAAATCTGAGATTTCTCAACGGCAATCGGGTGAAAGAGAGAAATTTAGCCGTCTAGCGCCATAGACTCCCATTCATTCTGCACTCATGGGCGATCGCCCCCAGTGGAGCTCTGGTGGAACTACAACCAAAATTCAGTACAATAGGACTTAATAGGGAGTGGCCAGGCTCTCTGTAGACGGGCTCTGATATAACCCAGAAGCGCTGCGCTGTTACACTACTTGAACTCACTCAGAGAAACACAGAAGAGCACAGATTAAAAGTATTCTCGTCGCTTGATAATCTTAAGGTTGAGTCACTTGGACTATTTTAAATTTACTAACTTTCTGGGCCGGCAAGTTTCACTAACAGAGAAGCCTATGGAGGAGTGAGCCAGCTCTCAGATTTAATCAGAAATATCTTCATTTGTGTTCTGAAGATGAAGGAGAGTCTGACGGGGTTGAACAACA
>CM040822.1:2540039-2655039 GCA_022828995.1 Vimba vimba
CTTGACTGTAACTCGACACCCTCGCCTCATTTAGTATTCGCGGTTCTATGAATATGCAAATGAGCCCCGCCTCCACTCACTCACTCAGCTCAGAGATCCACTGGTTGACGATCA
This sequence comes from Vimba vimba, assembly GCA_022828995.1. NCBI lineage: Eukaryota > Metazoa > Chordata > Actinopteri > Cypriniformes > Leuciscidae > Vimba > Vimba vimba. Next base: position 2,540,154 of record CM040822.1, read on the forward strand.
CACGTTGATCTGATTGGTTACAAGGTAGTTTGTGACGTCAGAAACACCAGCGATTTCAAAGCGTGTTTTTGAGACTGTCTTTGGTTCACTGCAGTTTTAAGGAGGAAATACTCAGCAATGCTGTCGACTTGTGAATTTACACATGATTTGTCTTAAAGCAGATTAAAAACACCACATAGACACATAAACAACATTGCTCGTTTCATGACGCCTGCAGCTTCAGCTCTCACATGAACACTTTCACACCAAGAGGCTGTTCTGTGTGTGTGTGTGTGTGTGTGTGTGTGTGTGTGTGTGTGTGTGTGTGTGTGTGTGTGTGTCTGAGTCTGTCTGTGTGTGAGTCTGTGTGTGAGTGTGTGTGTGTGTATGTGTGTGTGTGTGTGTGTGTGTCTCTGTGTCTGTGCATGTGTGTGTCTGTCTGTCTGTATGTTTGTGTGTGTGTCTGTGTGTGTGTGTGTGTGTGTGTGTGTGTGTGTGTGTGTGTGTGTGTGTGTGTGTGTGTGTGTGTGTGTGTGTGTGTGTGTGTGTGTGTGTGTGTGTGTGTGTGTGTGTGCGTGTCATGAAATGTGTCTGTGTGCTAACAGTCCAAGGGCATGTGTATATATGTGTGTAGAGAAATCTCAAAAGCTGCATCTCATTTGCATACAATCTGTGCTTTATAGAATGCAAGATTAGGGTTATTGCATCTCGAAGTGAAGCATGCTGGGTAAAGTTCACCAAATCATGTGAAAGTGCCGTTTCTGAAATATGCATCTGTTCATTCTGTTATTTTTGGCCTATAATATGCACCCTTGTGCTACACTGTAATACATGTATATATAATATATATAATTTAAAAAATACAATATGAAAGTCGCTAAGTATTTACAAAATTTAAGGAATTTAAGAAATGTTAATGCCAATAACATTTTAACCAATAATTCTAGATGACGCTAACGTTTACATCCAATCAGGAATAGTTTGCAAGAAAAGGGTCTGAGGAATGAAGATGCATTTTTTTATATGATCACGTCTCAAATACTGTTCATACTTCATACTCACTGTTTAAAAATCTACATAGTAGATTGACCTAACCTCAGTCTGTGTGTGTGTGTGTGTGTGTGCAGTAACTGATGAGAGCTCTTGCTGTGACGTGATCTGATCTGGACTGACCGGCTGGTGAACCGCTCTTCAGGATGAGTCTGCTCTTCTGAGGAAGATCCTGGAAAAAGAAAACCGTGTTCCTTTTCTGCTCGGGCTCCACGTCCCAGTCGGTTCCCCTGAAGAGCCGCGCTATCTCTCGGAAAACCCAGTGTGTGTGTGTGTTTGTGACCCCGACCATCTCACCGTCAGGACGTGCTTCGCCTCCCTGGAAAACATCTCGTCATTTTGCATTGCAAGTTGTGGACGACCCATAATGCACTTCTTCTTCAGTCATTCCATGAACACAATGTGTCCATTCCTCATCCGAACGACGTGTCGGCAATCCCCGAATCCGTGCATCCGGCATGGAGCTTTCGTCATTATGCAAAATGAACTTTTCCCTGTGATCGCATGTAATTACATAATATATCTTTATTTTGTGGACGTCAGAGATTTTCAGAATGGAATATAATGAAAAAAGCATGAATGCAGATGTTTGAGACTCGATCCAGCTGTGAACTGAAGCCACTGGACCCTCAACACATCAGACATCATCATCAGCCACGCCAGATCTACGTCACGAGTCATGTCCTTTTCTATATTTCTTTCTCTGTATTTATTCGTAAGACAGATGAATTTTACTATAGATCATATTTTGGTCTGTTATACTGTTTTAGATCGTCATCATTAAAACATGGTGAATTCACTCTATCACCTCTATCAAAATCATACATTTAATCAGCATTTCTGTCCGTTTTCAAGTAAAATGCCTAAACATCCTTAAATCAAGAGAATTAAAATTGGGTTTATATTAAGACTTTTTTGAGAACATGTTTGTTTTTTTTAACTTACTCTACTGGCAAATTCTTTATTTCTTATTTTAAGCTATTATTATTATTGTTGTTGTTAATAATAAAAATAGGTTTATTAAAAACATTATTAACAAAAAAATTCATATTCTGTTCAAGGAATAGGAACATCTTTTATGCTCATAATTTTATGGATGTCTATTACGACTTTATATTTCATCTTTGGTAGTTTTTTTTTTTTTTGCAAATAGATTTTTTCTTATTTTAAGCTATTATTATTATTATTATTGCCAGCTAAGTATGAAAATACTTGATTTAAGATTTGAGAACATAAATGCATCTTATTTTAAGGATGCTTAGGTAATATTAATGCTTTTAGATAATTCTGTTGTTGTTTTTCAAGCTGTATTCCATTTCAAGGAAAAGTTATTGTCATCTTTTATCTATGTCATTTTATGGATGTCTATGAAAACTTTTTTATATTTTTTAATGTCTTTTTGTTGTTTTTAAGGCTAATTTTGGATTTACTGAATCTCATAATCATGATTATCTGGCTCAGAACAGTCATTTATATATACAAATATATATAATCAATCTCTTGAGGGAATGTTTCCGGTTCAGTAGAGGTGAAAATCTACAGCATTTCTGATATGAAAAGAAAAATAGAGCCATTCTTCAGTTCGTAAAAACAAAAACAAAAAAAACACCTTTGCAGTAACTTAAAATGAAATAGAAAATGTACTGGAACTTTACAGAAAATGTTAAGTGAATTTATTTTAACACACATCAGCACTTTTAATGTTTTCAAGTCTTGTGGCAATACTTTCAAAACTGTATTTTAATGTTGATGTTTGTGCAAACCTCCATTATAAGTGCATTCATGTAAATGTGTGTTTTTGTTTCAGTACATTTTTATTGAACCTAAAACATTTCTTTAACATTCAATTTGGATTTTACAGAATAAAATGGCCTTATTTGAAAAGTGAAACATCAAATCCGTCATCAAATTTGGTCATTGTGTCTCATTTGTCATGGGGCGAGTCTTTGTAAGTATAATGTACAATATGTTTTAAAGCATAATCATGTATTATATGTCTCTGCTGTAATAAGAGTTTTATTTTTGGGACTGCATGTGTGTGTGTTTTGTCTGTGAGAGTTTGTCAGATACTGTAAAGCTCTAGTGTTTGAGTCTATGATCTACCCTCAACAACGTGTGTGTGTGTGTGTGTGTGTGTGAGTGAGAGAGAGAGAGAGTGTGTATGACTGTATATATTTTTGGAAGGTCTTGCTGTACTTTAGCTCTTCTGTCATGAGACTCAGTGCATGTGTACGATAGTGTGTGTAACCGTCCTGTGTGTTTGTACAGATCATTAGCTGGTAATGATGTAAAGACAAAAACTACAAATAAAGCCTATATGGAAAACAGATGTTTCTTTACACTCTCTGTGATGTTGCATTGAAATAAGATTTATGTTATGTTTTGCTCTTGATTATTTTCTGTTTCTCCACAAAAAAACATGTTCAGTGTCTTCTGGGAAAAATCAAACGACATGCTGGACACATTTATGGGTAAATAAAACAGCAACAACATTTATGTACATAACATACAACTGATAGAATAACTGCTTAATATATATTTGTATTTGTTATATATATTTTTAAATCATTTTATTTTTCATGCTTGTGTTTTGTTGTGTAGTGTAGTGTCGAGTCCATGACAGATCTGAGGTGGTTTTCTTTATTCCATCTTCTATTTAAAGTAACAAAAAATTATGGTGTGTGTGTGTGTGTGTGTGTGTGTGTGTGTGTGTGTGTGTGTGTGTGTGTGTGTGTGTGTGTGTGTGTGTGTGTGTGTGTGTGTTTGACAGCTAATGTCAAACTTTCAGATTTACTTTTTTAGGCAAAATATTTACAAAATAAATTAGCGAAAACATAACTATTAAAACCTTTTGAATTTCCCACACAAAACTACTTTTTCGAACTTCTACTAAACAGTTGGTCTGATTTTCATGAAAATTGAATGAGATCATCTTCGACCATGTCAACAAGAAACTGAACAGTTTGAGCAAAAATCACGAGACTATAGTCGTCCAAAAACGTCTTGTCCGCCATTTTGTTTGTCTTTAAAAGCCATACTTTTTCAAACTCCTCATATTCGAGTCAGATACATAACCATTTTTATTTAATTTATACCAAACTGCATCAGAGGCTGTATTTCTGGAAAAAGTTGACATAATGACATCAAGTTGACAATATTTTGCCTAAAAAAGTAAATCTGAAAGTTTGACATTAGCTGTCAAACACACACACACACACACACACACACACACATCATACTTTTTTGTTACTTTAAATAGAAGATGGAATAAAGAAAACCACCTCAGATCTGTCATGGACTCGTCAGGTTTGCTGTCATGGATTTCTGGGTAATTTTTCCATGATGTCCAGATCAGCGTCAGCATCAGCGATTTTTTCCTGAGAAATCGATTCTTCCTAAAGGATCAGGAAGTCAGGGAAGTTAGTAAACATAAATCGGTTTGAGCGGGAACCGAATACCATAGCAAAATCAGGTTTTGAGAAATATCGTTTTTTTTCAGTCACCGCGGTTGAGGTTACCGCATTCAAAAGGTATAGGTCTAGGATGCGCCATCTGGTGGCATCAGTGACTGATGGTTTCGTTCCTTGGGTAAGGACTTAAATTGTTCAGTCTCTCGTCCCCTTCTGCTCTTGAGGGAGTAGGCTGGTAGAAGCTTGGTGTGCAGAAATGTGCATCCGCCAGTCTTGACCCTCGATCAAGAGTGGACACGGGGAGTCTTGCCTTTGGAGTTAGAAGGACCTAGCAAGGTTTATTGCTATTTGGAGACTTCCTGGGCAGGACTCCTTGAGTTAAGTCAGTGGTACTGACAAAGGGCCCCCGGATGTAGACCATTCCTCGCAGGCTTTTTTTGGGTAACCTGGACACCTTGCGGTGTTAACGAAGGGTTACTTGGGAGAGCGGTACGTATCCAGCCCCCCTGCGTCCACTTGGACAGCACTGCAGGGATGGTGGCCTGGGGCAAACAGGTCTTAAATGGTGCCCAATTTTCTATGGGTGGTTAGCGCCTTCCATGCAACAGCACATCCTGCAACAACATGCTTACACACTGATTGTGGCATCATTTTTGGTTAGGGTAGAGGGGTGGATCCTCTTACCTGGAACTCCAATTCAGGAGTCAACACTACCAGCGGTTGTCCTGTAATGGGATGATGTCGGTTTGGTTGGTCTTGGCTCTTAGGGCGAAGGACTGGTAGAAGCTTGATGCTCCGCATCCGCCAGTTTCGATGCCCGCCCCATTGTGAGTCTTTTTTGGACCAGGTTGAGAGACTGGGAAGTTATTTCAATGGGAAACCGTCTTCTAGAACGGGGAGGTCGGATAGCTGATATGTTTTTGAGGATCTGGTCTAGTTCGATTAGAAATTGGCTATGGGACACTCATCTTGGACTGATCATCCAGGATAGGCCGCCTCAGGGGAGAGTGTCTGGTGTTTAAAGAGCCGAAACACCCAAGGAGCCTGAGGTACACCACTGACGAGAGTGTCTTGAATATTTCCCTCTCACACGAATTTGAGGGATTAGGAGGTTTGAATTTGTACCAAGGGAGGCTTTTTAACTTGACCATAAGTGGATTCATGTGGATAGAGTTCAGTTTCGCCTTGTCAATTTAGATTTAGGCCTATACCTATTACTATTGTTCTGCCCTAACCAAAGGAGTTCTGTGGTTAGTATACAAGATCTTTTTTAGATTCTGAGGTAGCTTCTATCTATTTTTGCTCTAATTTACCCATAGTGGCTCATAGTAACCCATAAGTGGCTTCCCAATTTGAGTCGGATAGAAACTATGGGATCAAGTGGGACCCTTGTCCAAGTGTAATGGGGTCCATACTTGGTCTAATGGTAGAATCATAAAAGCATGGTGATTGGATACCCACAGGGGAGGCAGGGATCTCCCACTATAGTCCTGAAGTTGAGCCCGACAAGGTAGTCAGACAAGCGTTGGCCAGTGCATTATCCTCAGTCCCGGAACCATTTTGAAAAACCAGGAGGGGGATGGGCTGTTGTAATATCCTTATAAAACCTAACCTAGCCAGAACCATCGGACATGACTAACCGGGGCGTATCCGTTTGGTGGATATTAGGGTCCCGGGTTTTTTTGACCCAGTTAGGGATATAATGTATAGAGTGAAGACTCGGAGGTGCAGTCATACACTTTCTTTTTTTTCTCAGGAAAGAAAAAAGTCATGAGCATGGAGAGAAGAGAAATGCGGAGGAGTAGGGAGGTAATGAGACAGGAGGATTTTGATGAGAGGAGGGAGAGGAGCAGAAGAGAGGAGATGAGAAGGAGGGAGGTAATGAGAAGGGAGGATTTTGATGAGAGGAGGGAGAGGAGACGAGAAGGAGGGAGGTAATGAGAAGGGAGGATTTTGATGAGAGGAGGGAGAGGAGCAGAAGAGAGGAGGTGAGAAGGAGGGAAGACACAAGAAGACATGAGGGTGACAGGAGGAGTGGAAGGAGGGAATGGACCCGAAGAGGATGTTTTGATGGAAGGAGGGAGCGAGGAGTGAGGAGTGGTCGAAGAGAGGAGAGTGGGCGAAGAGAGTGGAGGGAACAGGCCGGAAGAGGCTATGCTGGTAGAAGGAGTGAACGAAGATGGAGTGGTCGAAGGGAGGAAAGTGGGCGGACAGAATGGAGGAGTGAGATGGCTTCTGGGGGGAGAAGATGGAGCGGTGATCAAGGGGGAGGAAGGGGAAGACGGGGGAGAGAGAGAGGGAGGTACGAAGAGAAGGATGAGGGAATAGAAGAGCCACAGATGTGGGAGACAGGAGACGTGTAGGGGAGCCCAGGGATGAAGGTAAGAAGGCTGCGGGTGACCCTGAGTTCAGGAACACAGTGAGAGCGCTCCACTCATTTTTGAAGCTTTTTCACTGCTCTGTGGGAGTGGAAGGCCAAGAGGGCCCGCCTGGAAGGCTGACTAAATTAGCCGCACAGGCGAAGAAAGTACAGCCAGCCTGTAAATCAGTCAGAACGGAGTGCAGACTCCAAGACAATACCAACGAATGGCTGCAGAATGGTTTGGCGATTCTAGAGGAGCATTATCAGGGGGCCTTAAGGAGGGCAGGTCGGGAGGTGGCTAATAGCCAGGGCCGGGAGTGGAAGGAAGCGTGGCAGGTGGCGGTCAAGTGGACTCGCAGGCGCTACAGAAGGTTAAAGGAAAATACTGTTCAGCGGGCTTGGAAGCTGGTAAAGACCCTTATGTCCCGAAGGAAGCCTGAGGAGGGGGAGGAGGCAGGAGAAGGGACAAGTGGGTTCTTAAGAAACCCGAGCTGAGCCCGGGAGTCCTCAAGAGCAGGATCAGCAGGAAGCGGTGGCGGTCCCCATGGACATGGACCAACCTACGGGGGCCGCCCCCTTGCCAGCTCCTACAGTTCAGGAGGAAGGAACAGAGGAGGTGGAAAATCCTCTGGGGGGTGGCCCAAAGACCCCAAGGGCCAGGAAAGGGCTAGGCCTGAGTAGAAGTAGGGCGGTGAGGTCTCGGTCGAAAGAACTACCGGCCCTGACCCCCTTTCAGCCTCGGAGACACGGAAAAGGAGGGGAGCCCTCAGGTGATTGAGGTGGAGGAGGGGGCCCTGGATTGGCTCTTTGAGGGCGAGGATTCAGCAGGGCTAGAGGGGAAAGAGAAGGAGAAGGAAAATGAGAAGGAAAAGAAGGAAAAAGAGAAGGATTGTGAAGAGGCTTCAAAATGGAGCATACACATCAATCATGGGGGGAGAGAGAATGTCAGGGAGTGGTCCCTGTCTCCAGTCAGTCCTATTCTTTTTATTGGGGACTCTAACCTTAATCGGCTGCCGAAGACGGAGGCATGGGACGTGGAAATTCACGGCTTTTCAGGCGCCTCGATAGTAGATGCTTATGCAGTCCTAAGACATAGGACCAAAGGGTCAGAAGTGACAGAACATGTCGCCAGGGGTGATTTTTGTTTTCATTGGATGTAGAGAGTCTTTACACTAACATTGAGACGCCTTTGGGACTGAGGGCAGTACGAGATTGTTTTTCTCGGTATCCTGATGCCTCTAGACCAGATGAAGCGATTTTAGAGCTCCTGGAATTAAGTCTGACCTGTAATGATTTTGAGTTCGAGGGGGAGTTTTACTTACAGATTAAGGGAACGGCCATGGGGAAAAGGTTTGCACCAGCATATGCAAATATATACATGGCTCAGTGGGAAGAGATTGTTTTTCCCAAGTGTGAAAAGACTCCCTTATCATACTTGCGGTTTTTGGATGATGTTTGGGGGGTGTGGACCCATAGTCAACAGGAGTTCAAAACCTTCTTGGGAGTATTAAATGCTCATCATGCCTCAATTAAGGTACAGGCGGTGGTAATGAACAGACTATTGAGTTTCTGGATACTACGGTATATAAGGGACCGGATTTTCTTTCTACGGGTCGGTTGGATTTCAGGATGTTCTTTAAAGAGACAGATACCCATGCCTTATTGCATCATCAGAGTTATCATCCGAGACATACATTTAGAGGTATAGTGTTATCTCAGCTTCTCAGATTTAGGAGGATTTGTTCTAGAGAAGATGACTTCCAGGAAGCCAAACGCATATTGTTTAGTGCACTTCGGGCGAGAGGTTACTCTAGATCACGGCTTGGAGGAATTTTCAAAGAACATTGTCGGTTGGAGGAGAACCCAGAGCCCAGGCCCTCGGGAGTGGGTAAGGTTCTGGTTCCAGCCATTTTTCCGTATACTCTGGAGGCTGTTAGACTTAAGGAAATCAGGGAGAATTTTGAGGGGACATTGGGAGAGATCCCGGAAGGTCAGAATATTGCTCTCCTTGCGGCCTACAAGAGGAATACAAATTTACGAGACTTGTTGGTCCATAGCCGGCTTTCTGGAAAAGGAAGGAAATCGCCAGCAATATATAGGCCTCGGGTCATTAAGGGTCAGGGAAGGGCATTGTTTTTACCTAGAATTCCTCTGAAAACGAAGAACTGTATTTATGCGATTCAGTGTGGCCGGTGTGGTAAGCAATATGTCGGTCAGACAAAGAATTCCATCAGGACTCGTCTATATCAACATAGGTATGTCATCCGGAAAGGAGTTTTGAGTGCCAGTAGTAGAGTACTGATTGAGCACTTTAGAAGACATGGACTGCAGAAGTTGAGAATAAGGGGTTTGGAGCATAACCCGAAGTGGACTTTAAGGCACAGGTTGTACAAGGAATACATTTGGATCAGAAAATTAGGAGCCTGGACCCCAAATGGCCTGAACGAGAGAAAGGAGGTATAGCAGTGTAATCTGGAGCGTGAACAATTCAAGGAAGAGCAGATTGTGGGAGAGAACAAACTACAATACACCCTCTCCGGCCCCTCTCTGACTCATTGGGTCAGGGTGGGGGCCGGATGAGGAGGATGAATACGGGCCTAAGCAGGCCCTGAGGGGGGTGTTGTTCCTAAGCAGGTTCAACATCCTCCGGTTCATCTTCATCATCATCATCATCATCATCATCATCATCATCATCATCATCATCATCATCATCATCATCACTATCATCACCACCATCATCATCATCATCATCATCATCATCATCATCATCATCATCATCATCATCACCATCTTCATCTTCATCTTCATCTTTTCCTTAGCTCAAGATTGGATTTGGAGGATTGGATCGGGGACAGGAAATAAGGTATTTTTTTTAAAAATAAATAATATTTTTTTAAGGGCATGATATGATGATGGGGAAATGTTCTTGGAAAAATGTTCCAGAAATCACTTCTCAATCTGAGCCCGTGTTTTGCTTTAAAGCTTATCTGCAGTAGTCTAACAAACCCACTCATAGGAGTTCTATGGATAGTGCACTTGGTCGGGTTTGATCAGTTTTAGATCTAGGCTTGCACCGACTCCTGCCCTAAACCTACCCACAGTAACCCTATGGATAAGAGGACCTGGTGCCCTAAAACCTACCCATAATCACCCTTGGTTGGGTTGATCAGTTGAGATCTACGCTTGCACCGACTCCTGCCCTAAACCTACCCACAGTAACCCTATGGATAAGAGGACCTGGTGCCCTAAAACCTACCCATAATCACTCTTGGTTGGGTTGATCAGTTGGGATCTATGCTTGCACCGACTCCTGCCCTAAACCTACCCATAGCAACCCTATGGATAAGAGGACCTGGTGCCCTAAAACCAGGATATCATGATGATTTTTTCCTGAGAAATCGATTCTTCCTAAAGGATCAGGAAGTCAGGGAAGTTAGTAAACATAAATCGGTTTGAGCGGGAACCGAATACCATAGCAAAATCAGGTTTTGAGAAATATCGTTTTTTCAGTCACTGCGGTTGAGGTTACCGCATTCAAAAGGTATAGGTCTAGGATGCACCATCTGATGGCATCAGCGACTGATTTCGTTCCTTGGGTAAGGACTTAAATTGTTCAGTCTCTTATGCCAAAAAAATCGGTTCATTTTTTTCCTGAGAAATCGATTCTTCCTAAGAGTCAGGAAGTCGGGGCAGTTAGTAATCAAAAAATCGGTTTGAGTTGGAACCAAATATCATAGCAAAATCGTTTTTGAAAGTTTAAGAATTTTTCCCTGAGAAATCTATTTTCTTTAAAATCGGAATTCGGGGGGTTAGAAGCCAAAAAATCGGTTTAAGGATATCATGATGATTTTTCACCCAACTCTAACACCAGATCAATTTGATGTCCGCGCCACCTATTGGTCAAAAGTAATAAGCAATTATGTCACATTGCAAGTGATTGTATTTATGGGCTTTCAACCGTTTTGCTTAAAACCGTCTCCAAATGTCTTTACTCATTTTTGCAGTTGGTCATTCTGCTTCTGTGGTGCTCGGACACTTACATGCTATATTTTAATTATAGTTCTGGTGTTTGGTGTGTGAACAGGTTTTAGTCCTGCTGTCCCACTGTTTAATGTGATGTGCTGTGCTGTTTTTGTCCTATAGTCTGTTGATGCCGTGCAGTGTTGCCAGATGTACGATAATTATCGCATTTGTACGATAATTTTGACCTCTGTACGATGGACGATCAATAATGGAAAAAATCGTATAATGTACGATAATTTCAGAACTGTGTGACACTTCAAATGATGGTCGTCGTTGTAATCATAGGGCTTCTCATTGATCTAGCTGTGGATTCTACGTCTACCGGCCGGAAGAACGTGTAGAGAGAGGGAGTGAGCGAGAGACCTTGCGTGTGTGTGTGTGTGTGCTAGTGTGCCTCACGAAGCTCATACAAGGACCCAACCAATCAATTGTAAGTGCGGGAGGGCTTTTATCTATACTTCCGAACCGAATTCGAACTCGTGTACGATAATTTTCTTCCAAATACGATAATTTTGAGCTTCTGGTACGATACTTGGACATTTCCAATCTGGCAACACACGCACGCACGCACGCACGCGCGCCCTGTCGAGTGACCTGAGAGAGAACAGCGGCTCTTATCAGCGCTCACAGGCTTCCTGCAGTGGAAACACACACACACACCCACCCACCCATCCATTTACATTCACATTCACATCTTTCACAAACCACACCCATCTAACACAGGGAACGTTCTCAGAACTTCAGCTTAACGTTCTGGAAAGGTTCTTTCAAAGTTATAAACATTCTTCTAGTAACTTTAATAGAATGTTTGTTCAAAGGTTCTGTCTGTCTTTAATAATGTTCGAAAACGTAAACAGAAAAAATATTTATAGGCTATATTGTTCATGGAACGTTTTTTCTGAATTATTTTGTTAAAAATGCTATAACTTCCTACTTGTTTCAAAACTTTAAGAGAACATTCAAAAGTAACGTTCCCATGTTTGCAAAATGATACAATTGAATTTTCCCTTAACATTCGCATAACGAAGATAAACTTTTTTTTCAGAGAACATTCAGAATACTGTTTTTAGTGTTTAATGTATTATTATTAAATTTTTTGGGGGGCGGGGGGTATTGCCAGTGAAGTATAAAAAGACTTGATTTTACCCATAATGCATTGTTCTGTTCAGGAACAGGAAAAAGGGGAAGTGATGTCATAGTAGGCCTAAGTAAGTAATTTCATGTCTACATGACGCAAAATTGACGCAACATGCTAGTATTCACAATTTAAGCATTTTATTTTTAATTTGAAAATGTTGATAATTACAAATAGAGTTGTGTGTGCGTGTGTGTGTTCACAGCAAACCTCCAGACCAGCATTCATGAGACTTCAAATAGAGACATTGAGGTGTGTATGATGTATATAATGAACCTACACACTTTAAAAAAATCAATGCATACAAAAAACAATTCAAAAGAATATGCATATAAAATCAAATAAATAGTGCAGTAAGAGATGAGCTCGGTCTACAACAGCTTTTTCTGGTATTGAGTTGATTGCTAATCTATTAGTCTTACACAGGTTCCACATGAGTGTATTTGTTAGTTACTGTATGTCATGTTGTGTGAAGGTGTACATATCTCTGTTGTAAATATCACACACACCTCTGATAGTGTTCTACTCGGACAGGAATATATCGGACTCAATAGCAGCTTTATCTCTGGACTTCAATAATCGTCAACACAAAAACATTCATTCATGGAGTGTTATTTTCTGAAGTGTTTCAGTTGGACGTTCCTCTGACATTTTTAAATGTTACTACTGGTTTTAGAATGTTCACGGAACATTCAAAAGTAACGTTTCACACAATGTTTAAAGATATAATGGAATGTTTCATTAACGTTCACAAAACCAAAGCATCAGTGTTGGGGAGTATATATATATATATATATATATATATATATATATATATATATATATATATATGTATGTATGTATGTATGTATGTATGTGCGGTCAAATTGAGTAATTGCACTTAATCATATCTAACATAAAAGTTTTTGTTTATATATCATGTGTGTAGTATATACATTATTATATTTATATACAGTATATATTATATAAATGTTTTTGCGCCTGTGTGCACACGCACATATTTATATATACTGTATATGCATACATATTTGGGTGTGTGTACACACACACACACACCCCTTTGGTTAGATGTGATTAATTGCGATTAATCGACTTGACAGCACTAAAATATATATATATATATATATATATATATATATATATATATATATATATATATATATATATACCATGTATGTTTTTTTTTGCATTACTGAGTATTTGAGGGAAATCAGTTGCTTTATGAAAAAAATATTATGTATTTAAATTTTGGAGTGAAATATGACCTGCACATGAATCTTGAGATTCACCTGATGGTAACAGAAGGAAAAATGTCCAATATTTTCTGATAAAATTTCAGATTTTCCCTTTTCACGGCCAGTCTTGAAGCCAAAAAACCACAGCGCAGTCAGATACTGTAAAACTTTACTCATGTCAGTCGTATGTGTGTATGCAAGTGGACAAGCTATCAAAAAGAAAAATATACATATATATATTACACAGATAAAATGTATAACGTTAGCGGCACGACGTGTAGAGGGAGTGGGAGATGAGTGACAGGTGGGGCTGGTTGTCATGGTTACAGGTTTTGGCAGCACTGCAGTTTGTTGCCCTTCTGCCCGTCTGTAGTCGGCGGGACGCTGATGTCCACCACGTTGTTTCCCGGCGACTCGTCGTGGGCCGATCGCTCAGCGATTTGCTTCTGTGATACAATGCGATAAATTTCTACAGATGCAGGAGAAAGAGAGAAAGAGTGAGAACGGAGAGTTGTCAGCAGTGTTGGGGAAAGTTACTTTGAAAAGTAATGCAATACAATAGTGCTAATTGCATTACTTAGTTACTTTTTTTTTTAGAAAAGTAATGTTACGTTACTTTTGCGTTACTTTTGAAATCATTAGGATATTAAGTAAAGATTATGTTCCATGAAGAGATTTTGTAAATTTCCTACGGTAAATATATAAAACATGTATTTTTGTGAGTGAATGCAGCACAATCGCGAACATAAATGCACAACTTTAAAGGAGATTTTCTCAATGTTTCGATTTTTTTGCATCCTCAGATTCCATATTTTCGGTCATAACAAACCATACATCAATGGAAAGCTTATTTATTTCAGATTTTTCGTGATGTATACATCTCAATTTCAAAAAACTTTCAGCTTCTGCTGTTCTGGGTAACACAAGACTAGATGCAGGAGAAGAAAGACTTGCACTTACTTACTTGACTTGCACCAATAATTAAAAAAATCTATAGACATTTTTGATATGGTTTAACTGAATCATCGAAGGTCAGAAGCAAGTACTTTGGTCAATAAAGTGAGATTAAATGCATAATGTATGTTTTATTTAACATATTTAGTTATTGGAGGTTTGCATATTATTCTGATTCTGCATTTCACTGATTTTATTCATTTTGAGGAATATTGAATATATTTTTTTGTGCAAGTGAGATGAGTAAATGCACTCACATTTAGTCCAGAACTACAATAACCATCAAGTTCACACACACCTCTGCACTTCGATTTGTCTCAACATGAGGACAGGAGAGCTGTCAGTCAATACATGGGAAAACAAAGTAACTTATTTGAAAAAGTAACTCAGATATTTTGTTGTAAATTTTAAAAGTAATGCGTTACTTTACTAGTTACTTGAAAAAGTAATCTGATTACGTAACTCGAGTAACTTGTAATGAGTTACCACCAACACTGATTGTGAGTGGATGAGCCTTGTTCAAAGTCACTGTAAAATAGCTTTATATTAGCTATTAATCTGTTGATTTTTATGAGTATTATAAACCCATTAATTTCCAGATTCTTCCAGAATTAATTGCACATACTGTGCAGTTCTTTTTCCATCTTATCTGTATTTTACATGTAAGTTTGATTTAAAAATGAAAGCTTTAGTGACCGGCGTACACATCTCCATATATCAGTCCCATAGAAACCAGTGCAAAGATTAAAATGAGTTTTAATTCCCACTGTCCACTAAAGTGGAGTAAAGAAATGTCTGCATTAACTCCACCGTCACTCATTTACCAGCAGCTAGCTGTGCCAACACAGATAGATATAGATCTTATATAGATATATAGCAGCTAGATATATATAGCACTTGCATATTGTTGTCCTATTGTTAGTTTTACAGCTTCTATGGTTCTCATTTGTAAGTCGCTTTGGATAAAAATGTCTGCGAAATGAATAAATGTAATGGTTTTTAAAACATTTGTACAGTCAGTCATCCAAAATATGGAAGAACCTTCAGCAAAATAACTCTCAATCAGTGTGTTATGCAAGTATAATGTATGGTAACACTTCAGTTTAGGGTCCAATTCTCACTATTAACTAGTTGCTCATTATCATGCATATTACTAGAATATTGGCTGTTTATTAGTACTTATAAAGCACATATTAATGCCTTATTCTGCATATTCTACATCCCTTAATCCACCCAATACCTAAACTATTAATAAGCAGTGATTAGGAGTTTAATATGTTAATTAGAACTTCAAAATATGAACAAAAACTATAATCGGATATAAATTAGGTCACACTTTAGTTTGACCCAATTTATATACGATTATAGTTTTTGTTCATATTTTTAAGTAGCTATTATTTTTGTGTTTTCAGTTTTAATTTTAATGTTTTTTTTCTCTTGTTCCTTTTTTATTATTATTAATATAAATAATAATAAATATTTCTATATGGGTTTTAGTATTTATATACTTTTATAGTTTTTATTTATATTTTTGTTTTCAGTTTGCATTTTAATTTTTTTTTTTTTATCTTTTCCATTTTTGTTAGTTTTTTTTAAACTATTCCTCTTTTTTTCAGTTTTAGTTTTTGGACGAAAACTTTACATTTTGCACAATTAGTCATTTTAATGCTTCAGTTTAGTTAGTTGCCAAAGCAGTATTGCTAAAGTTTTGCATCTTATTTTATTTCAGCTTTATTTCAATTAACACTTTTTTTAAAAATAGTTTAGTTAGTTGTTGTTAATGATAATAACCTTGCTCTCAATGCATTACATGTTACATTTTAGAGTCTGTGAATGTGAAATATAGTGATATCTTAGACTTGATGATGCATTACATAATTTAGTCAAGAATCGTTATGGAACCGCATTATTATAAGAGTGAATATTTACACTCCCATCTGAAATATCTCTGTAAAATCCTGTAATTCCTGGCAGGCAGTCACAGCTCAGATGCTGCAGTTTTAAAGTTGCATAACGCCACTGTCGCTGCATGTGTTTTTCATGTTAGCTGGTGTGTTGCTGCAGTGAGGAAGCGTTTCATATGTGTGTGTACCTGTCAGAATGTTCTTGAACGCCTCCTCCACGTTAGTTGAATCCAGAGCGGACGTCTCGATGAATGACAGGTTATTTTTCTCTGGAAGAAATCAGAAGGTGTTTAATATCACCAGCTTTTAAGAATATAATGGAACTCCATGAAACACAAGCAGAAAGAGTTTCAGTGCACATCTAATCACATTTAGTGGGGTTGTGACTTTTTGAAAGACTCTTCTGCTCGCCAAGGCTGCATTTATTTGATCAAAAATACAGTACTTTTTTTATATTTTTACAATTTAAAATAACTTTTCTATGTGAATATATAGTAAAGTGTAATTTATTCCTGTGATCAAAGCTGAATTTTCAGCATCATTACTCCAGTCTTCAGTGTCACATGATCCTTCAGAAATCACTCTATGATGATTTCTCAAGAAACATTTATGATTGTTACCAATGTTGAAAACATTTGTGCTGATTGATATTTTTGTTGGAATATTTTTTTCAGGATTCTTTGATGAACAAAGCTCTAAAGAACAGCATTTTTTGCAATAGAAATTTTCATAACATTATGAACATTATCAATGCATCCTTGCTAAATACAAGCGTTATTTTCTTACTCACCCAGTGACGATTTAATGAAAAAATTTGCAAAGATGTTTCATTCTGTTTGTGTGCAATGCAATAATCAGTTCTGATTACTAATATAGTTCATATTCATTTCTTATCCTAAATTAACCTATTTTTATTTAGAAAATTATGAAGCAAATGGCATAATTCAGTAAATTACCGTAAATTAATTTAATTGATTCACTACTAATTAATTGAATTATTGAAGTAAATTCATGCAATCATTGTCAGAGCACCCTATTGCACTATTGTCGCCCGCAGGATTGTCTCACGCGTGTGTGTGTGTTCTCTGTACCTGCGAACGCTCTCGCCTCATCGGTGGGAACGGCCCTCAGGTGTCGCAGGTCGCTCTTGTTCCCCACCAGCATGATGACGATGTTGTTGTCGGCGTGATCTCGCAGCTCTTTCAGCCAGCGCTCCACGTTCTCATAGGTCAGATGCTTGGCAATGTCGTACACCAGCAGCGCGCCCACCGCTCCACGGTAATACCTGCGCAGGTGAGAAACACACTTTAGTGCTGTTCATAAGGTAGGCATCACTATTACTACTGCTCAGGTCTCGTTTTTATTAGTGCTGTCAGTTAAACACATTATTAACGGCGTTAACGCAAACCCATTTTAACGGCGTCAATTTTTTTTTCTCTCGAGATTAACGTTCTTTTTGGCCTAGCAAACTTTGTAGTTTTTTTTCACATGCTGTTGCAACAACTATTAACGTTAGAAAAACTACAACATCACACCGGATCTAGCTAGACCGGACACAAAACAACAGGCACGCCGCACACACTTGTTTGGGCTTGTGAGACGACCGAAAAGTACTAGCAGAAAATGTCTAATAAGGGGAGAACTTCCACTCTCAGTAAACTTCCGGCTTCTGAACTGGTTGCAGTTCCACTCTGGCTCCACATGAGGGCGCTCACAGGACAAGTGCAGTTCCACTCTGGCTCCACATGAGGGCGCTCACAGGACGAGTGCAGTTCCACTCTGGCTCCACATGAGGGCGCTCACAGGACGAGTGCAGAATGAATGGAGGTCTATGGCGCTATACCCCTCAAAATCCACTTTTCTCAGGATATAATTTTTTGTCTAGTAATTTGAATGTTGTATTCGAAAGGAGATGCAAAGAAATTACACATTGCTGGGTGTTAGATTTTTTTAGAGTCACTTATTTGCTTTAAAAAGTCTTTTAAAATGTCAGTGACGTCATACACATCGTACGACCAGAGATACTGCTTTACGGCAATCCTTCAGTCACTTTGGTGCTTTCACGCTCTGCACTCTCTTCTCTCGAGGCATCGACAACACAGCTGACACAGGCAAACACAACACAGCTGACACAGGTAAACACAACACAGCTGACACAGGCAAACACACAACACAGCTGACACAGGCAAACACACAACACAGCTGACACAGGTAAACACACAACACAGCTGACACAGGTAAACACACAACACAGCTGACACAGGGAAATACACGTGCTAGAAGAGCTTTTGTTTTGTTGTTCTAAAAGACCACGCAGAAAATACACACACACACACACACACACACACACACACACACACAATCACAATGGTATCTCTGGTCGTAATCAGTCCTTCACTGACCAATCAGCGTTCATTAGCAGAATGCTAGCGTGTTATGGGCAACAACAACTCAACCTGTAAGAAATCGAAAGGACATAAGTACTCGTTCATTCAACTTTCGACATATAACCCATGTTGAACTTGCAAAACCTACAATCAAATCTGAGATTTCTCAACGGCAATCGGATGAAAGAGACAAATTTAGCCGTCTAGCCCCATAGACTCCCATTCATTCTGCACTCATGGGCGATCGCCCCCAGTGGAACTCTGGTGGAACTACAACCACAATTCGGTACAATAGGACTTAATAGGGAGTGGCCAGGCTCTCCGTAGACGGGCTCTGGTAGTAGGCTAACGTTATGTTTTGAGTGGATGGCGAGCCCGAGACACCGAAATGGATGCCAATAAGATTCTGAATGGAAAGTTTACTTTTAAAAAGTTGCCAAATGGTTCCATTGACGAGACCAAAGTGATCTGTGTGTTTTGTCGTTGTGAACTGAGCGATCATCGCAGCACGTCCAGTCTGAAACACCACTTGACGCGAATGCAAATTCTCTGATGCGATTATTTGCTCCGAGTGAGAATGTTAGTGTGAAATTGAACACTACAGTATATGCCAATGTTGTTTTCAATAAAAAAACATTTGCACAAAGCAAGCCTATCCATTTTTCCATGTTGATAAGAGCATTAAAATGAGAAAAAAATAATGCGACAAAAAGAAATCAAGGGACATTTAGAACAGATAAAAATGTGTGATTAATTGCGAGTTAACTATGACATTAATGCGATTAATCGCGATTAAATATTTTAATCGTTTGACAGCACAAGTTTTTATTTTATTTACCCAGCTAACAGGGAACGTTTCCACTAAAACTTGTAAGAATTTAGACTATACGCTGGAAATTGTGAGAAATAAAGTCAGAATGCGACATATTAACTCGCGATTGTTTTAAAAGGAAAAAAGGTTTGGATATCGTTTGAACGATTCCAATTCTGCTTATTGATTCCGATTCTTATCGATTCCTAATTTTGATTTGAATAAGGTAAAAAAAAAAAAGAAATTCCCATTTATTCTGAGTCTTATTGCAAAACATTTAATTGTGGCTGAATCCCATGAACAAAAATAAATAGGCTAAAGAACACGCACACAGGAATTTTTTTATGGTTTAAAATACCATAGCAAAGTCTAACTAATATACATTTCAAGCATTATTAAAGACAAGTAAATTAAAAGTCATTAAAAAAGAACAAATAAACAAATTAACAATCACACAAATAAATACAACTGAACAAAGATATAAATAGTGTGTTAAGAGTTTCAGGTATCCGGGTACAGAAACGAATAAAGTGTTGTAATAGAGGTCGACTGAAGGCTGTCTTTAGTAGAGAACACAAGTGCAGTTATTTACCAAACATAAAATAAAGGCATGAACTCAAAGCAGAAACATGACGCTTATCACAAACAATACTTGACAAGGACACATGGCAAACATGAGGGCTTTTATACACACAAGACTAATGACTAGACAAGGGACACTGGTGAACAACGAACCAATGACAACACAGAACACATGGCAGGATCACATGACTAGAACAGGGGATCACATGACAGACATGAAACAAAACCAAATCGTGACAAATGTAAAATAACACTGCACTTTATAAATAAAATATACATTACAATAATTACAAAGTTATTCCGTCTGAATTTTCTCTTTGTCTGTTGTTGTTTGATTATCGTTATTATAGAGACGACGGCAGGAATTTTACGCTGCTGTCACTTTAAGAGCTGCACGGATCCAATATACTGTTACACATGTGGGTTTTTTTTTATTTTTAACTGTTTATGTTCACTTGAGACATAACCTACTGTGTTTACGAGGATATTTTGACATGTTTTTAGTGTGAAATTGTCTGTTCAAGTGCAAAAAGGACTTCACATGTAAATGCGGTTGTTATGCTTCCTTCTATCAGCTCGCTTTCTGATTGGGTTTCGTTTCGTTCCACCTGACAATCAACAGAATGCGTGCGCGTTTGTCCACGGCGTTTCCAGGATTTCTGATCGGAAATATTCAACGTTGAATACGATTCACGATCGGGGCGGCTCCGACGTTCTTCCGAGCAGGTTTGCACTCTTAACACACCTCACAACACAGGAAAATCTGATAAGATAATCTGTAGAATCATCAAGATAATCGGGACTTTAGTTAGGATTGTCGGAAGGGGGGAAATCGGCCCGAATATCTTGTGGTGTGACCCCAGCATAAGGTCTGAGAGTGTATTTATCTGGGTGCAGGTATTAAAGGGGTGGTATAATGCGCTTCACAAGATGTAAAATAAGTCTCTGATGTCCCCAGAGTGTGTGTGTGTGAAGTTTTAGCTCAAAATACCCCACAGATATTTTTATATAGCATGTTAAAGTTGACACTTTTTGAGGGTGAGCAAAAACGCACCGTTTTGTGTCTGTTCCTTTAAATGCAAATGAGCTGCTGCTCCCGGCACAGGGGGCGGAGCTTCAAGAGCTTGTGTCCTTTTACCTCACACACACATGCACATTTTATGTTCAAACCAGAGTCAGAAAGATGGAGAGACTCAAGAAGTGACAACATGTAGACAACATTTCTGAATGGTTAGTTGATGAATTTATGAAGCTTATGTGTAGTTATCTTCTAGTCATTGATTAGCATATTCTGTCTTGATAATCTATAAATCGTGTTCTGGGGGCGGGGTTTATGTAAATTCTAGGGTTGGTGATGTCACTAACCCGGGAGGAATGTGGTGTAGTCTCTACCAGCCGTTTGTTGTAGTCCTTAAAAAGCGATTTCTTTAAAAGCAAATATTTCCCTTTGCTTTGAACTTTGAGCGTTGTAACTTTGCAGATGTTGTTTATGCTCAAACAGCAACATTACACACTAACTAAAGTTAGAAAAGTCAAATCATAATCAACCACCCCTTTACAAATATTTATCTACAAAAGGCGAGCCCAGCAAAGCTTGTGAACCACTGGTCTGTATCGAGGCGTTTGTGATCTGATATAGCCTGTACTCACGCAGAGGTGATGGCCCTGTACCGCTCCTGTCCGGCCGTATCCCAGATCTGAGCTTTTATCGTCTTGCCGTCCACCTGAATGCTCCTGGTGGCGAACTCCACTCCTATCGTGCTCTTGCTCTCCAGGTTGAACTCGTTGCGTGTGAAGCGCGACAGCAGGTTACTCTTCCCGACACCCGAATCTCCGATGAGAACAACTGAGAGCGGACGCACACAAACAGACAAAAATATGATATTACTCTCAGATAAAAAGGTACAAAAGCTGTCACTGGGACAGTATCCTTCAAAAGGGCTCTATGTACCATTTAGGTACTAATATGTACACGTTTGGTACCAATATGTACCTTTGAGGGACTTATATGCACTCTTTAGGTACAGAGGTGTAGCTTTTGAAAAGGTACCGCCACAGTGACAGCTTTTGTACCTTTTTTTGTTTTGCAAGATGTGAAAGTTTATCTATGTATCATCTTTATATCTCTTTTAATTCCTTTTATAACTGTTTTAATTTCCCTTGCTTTTCTTTTGTAAAAAATATATCGTTACGTTCTCCATATTTGTCCATGGACTTTTTATTTTAATTCCTTCCTGTGTAAAGCACTTTGAATTACCATAGTGCATGAAATGTGCCATATAAATAAACTGAGATCTCTCTACAGTCATGACTTAATAAAATGTTAACATACAGTTTGGGTTCGGCAAGATTTTGTTTAAAGATATTTAATACTTTCATTCAGTAAGGAAGCATTAAATTGACCGAAAGTGACATATTTATAATGTTACTAAAGACTGTATTTCAGATAAATGCTGTTCTATTCAACATTCTATTCATCAAAGAATCCTGAAAAATTTATAAAAATATGAAGCAAAGTTTTCAACATTGATAATAATCATAACCGTTTCTTGAGCATCAAATCATCATATTAGAATGATTTCTGCAGGATCGTGTGACACTGAAGACTGGAGTAATGATGCTGAAAATTTAAGTTTAACATATATTCACATAGAAAACAGCTATTTTAAATTGTAATAATATATTTCACAGTATTGGAAAATATTAAAAAACGTTAAAAAAAATTGTACCGACCCCAAACTTGATATTCTCTAGATCAGTGTTTCCCAACCCTGCTCCTGAGACACACCAACACTACACATTTGGGATGTCTCCCTTATCTGACCCATATATCTGGTCTTGGAGTCTCTATTAATGAGCTGATGAGTTGAAACAGGCGTGTTTGACTAGTAAGAGTTCAGAAATGTGTAGTATTTGTGTGCCTCCAGGAACAGGGTTGGGAAACACTGCTCTAGAGTACGTAAACATACCTAAAATGGCAAATATTCTTTGAATCAATCCACACTCTAAAAACTGCTGGGTTGTTTCACATATGGACAAACCCAGCCGTTGGGTTAAATTTTTAAATTACATTTTTAACCCAACGTTTGGGTTTGTCCATATTTGACCCAAATTGGGTTAAAACAACCCAGCATTTTAATTCACTCAAAACCACCTATAGCTTAAAAAACATTATAAATTGAAGCCACCAAAATGGTAATATGAGGAACAATATAAATATATATATATATATAATTTGACTCATGCAAGTGTAACAAATTAATTTTGAACTTTTTCAGATCTCTCTCTCTCTCTCTCTCTCTCTCTCTCTCTCTCTCTCTCTCTCTCTCTCTCTCTCTCTCTCTCTCTCTCTCTCTCTCTCTCTCTCTCTCTCTCTCTCTCTCTCCAGTCCTTTCTTTTCGAAAACGTTCTTGTTTCGAAGGCCCATTACTCAAGACCCAGTCTGATGCTTATCTGAAACATCTGTTGTGTTTACCACAGTAAAGGTGAGGTAACGATCGCTGGTGAGCTGTTCCTTTAAATCAGTGAATGAGTTTGCATTGATTTCCTTCAGCTCAGGGTCAGGGTGAGTGAGATGTCATGAGGGATGGCTGCTGATATCCTTATGTTGTCCTGCTAGGAAGTCGAGACGAACTTTGTTCCACATATAATGCTGATCTTGTGAAAATCGAAATGTAACAGTTTTGCCGCGTCAGACTTTGATCGGGCGGTGACGCGATACAATCAAAGAAACATAGTAACATCGGTTACAATGTAACAAACCAGCTGGAGGAGAGAATATCATGATGTGACCTAATTATTATCATACAATACACTATCATAGAAAGCAGAGCGAAGCAAACAGCCAAAATTGAGCGTCTTTTGTCTTAATTCCCTTCGGAGCATGCAGGGCTACACCAAGATCCTAATTTAAGCACATCTTTAATGCATCATGTTCAATTTCCCATCATTCAGGCCCAGATATCCTGATCCCAGCCGGTGTGAAAGCATGCAGGCCACCATCACACACAGATGTTTTACTGGTCGATGGATATGTAGGTTATTGATGCCTCTGCGGGCGTTTCTATGTCAAAGACAGTTAAATATGGCATGATTTCAGACAGCTTCCCTGATACAACAGACTCTCAAATGCTTGACAGATCTATGAGTCGAAACAATGGGTGGATTATGAATGATTACTCCTCTGCTCTGTATGAGGGAATGCAGAATTTACCTTTGAACAAGAAATCGTATTCATCATCTCTGTTGGCCATTTTAGAGACGCCCGCTCCGTCCTGTAGTCCGAGGTAAATCAGATGATGCTGTATTAATAAACTCAACGCAAGAAGAAATAATCAGATGAACACTAAAGACACACACACTGCGCCAGTGCTGCTGTCACACACACCGCAGGAAGAGTGTGATCTGCTCGGGCTGCATTAGAGGAGGAGTCCCGCAGATCATGACCATCTGTCCGGCAGAGGGCGCTATAAACACTGCATTACATCAGGGCGTTCATACATGTGTGCTGTGGCAAACCATGATAGCTTCAAATGTTCACAGTGTTACTTGTAATTTAAAGGGGTGGTGTAATGCCCTTTTTACAAGATGTAAAATAAGTTTCTGATGTCCCCAGATTGTGTGTGTGAAGTTTTAGCTCAAAATACCCCACAGATATTTTTATATAGCATGTTAAAATTGTCACTTTTTGAGGGTGAGCAAAAACGCGCCGTTTTTGTGTCTGTCCCTTTAAATGCAAATGAGCTGCTGCTCCCGGCACAGGGGGCGGAGCTTCAAGAGCTTGTGTCCTTTTACCTCACACACCTGCACTGAACATTTCAATAACTTTTACAACATTACACACTAACTAAAGTTTAAAAAGGGAAATCATAATCAACCACCCCTTTATTTTTTAGTAGTAGGAATTGAATTAGAGAGCGCTACAATTCAATTATTTCTTGTAACATACAATTAGAGAGCTCTCTGATTCAATTCATTAGTAACAATTATGATTATAGAGCTCTCTAATTCAGTTATTACTAGTAACAATTATGACTATAGAGCTCAACAAATGAATTTTTACTATTCATAGCATTTTTATTGTGTGTCAGTTCCTTAAATGTCATTTCCATCACAGAACGCATATTTTGAGATATGGTGGAAATTATTATAGACAACACTTTATTATCATATGCATGCATATAAGACGCATATCGGTACAAACCTATAATGCCAGGAAGTATTTATAATGAATTAATCAGGAATCTCAAGCGTTGGAGGAATCAGAGGCCAGAAGGAAATATGTGAGCTGATCTTTCATGACCCCAGTGTTTCCTGTGGCAGACAGGAAGTGATGTGTGACTGCTGAGTAAGCTTCCTAGCAGTAGAGGACAAATATGTTATATATTAACATGGTTAGAGATTTGGGTGTTTGCAATTTGGTTTGACGTTTTCCTAGAGCTAGGAAGCTGCAATGCATGCACTAATCCAAAGACATTGGCAGCTGGAAAGTCCATATTTTTAAGCAGCTTAGCAAAATGTTTCTAATAACACAATTATGCATGCTTTTATGGAAAGTGATGTAAGGTATATATGTTGTGCATTCCCTGAGAATCAACCCCGACTTTACCGTCATGCATCATTTGGTAATCAAAAAATCAAAATCAAATGGTAATGCACCCTTATGGTCACTTATGCTGGGTTATTTCAACCCATGTTTGGGTCAAATATGGACAAACACAACCATTGGTTTAAATTAAAGTCCCTCTGTGGTGAAAATCAGGCTTTTTTTTAATGTTGTTTATGTCTCTGTGGTGTTTTTAATATGCTTTAAGACAAATCATGTGTAAATTCATAAGTCGACTCCATTGCTGAGTATTTCCTCCTTAAAACTGCAGTGAACCAAAGACAGTCTCAAAAACACGCTTTGAAATCGCTGGTGTTTCTGACGTCACAAACTACCTTGTAACCAATCAGATCAACGTGTGATCGTCAACCAGTGGATCTCTGAGCTGAGTGAGTGGAGGCGGGGCTCATTTGCATATTCATAGAACTGCGCATACTTAATGAGGCAAGGGTGTCGAGTTACATTCAAGATATTTTAAGGCATGAAGTTTTTTTTTTCTAAGAAAAAAACATTATATATGTCATTTTGGTGATCAAAGATGAGTTTTAAGTGATAAAATTACTGACTTTAAACCGTTTTAAACCTATAGGTTAATTTAAACCAGTGGTTGTCATTGTTTGTCCATATTTGACCCAAACATGGATTGAAACAACCCATCATTTTTTACAGTTTTGAAATAACAAATAATTGTTTAAATAGTGAGGATATCAATTTAATAAACATGGTGGTAATGTCCAGCTTCAGAATGTGCTGTCAAATTGTTTTTATATTGCTTACATTTTTATTTTTCAAAAATTTACCAAATTTTTATTTTTTATATTAGTGAAATATAAAACTGATGGAAAGTGGACCATGAAATTGAAATGAACCTAAACCTAAAGTGTTTGTTTATTCGTTTATTGCTTTGTCATTGGTTTTAACATGTTTGTTTCGGTCTTAATAAGAGCGTCGAGTGTGAAGATTCTGGGACGGTTGAGAGATTGTTAACGAGGTGAGTCACTTCACTTACCATGGTAACATGCAAATGAAGGCTGGATTTAGATTCCCTCACATGACTCAATGCAAAACTGCGACCAAAGCGTTTTTCTCTTTCATTCTCTAAGAGAGAATGACTTGAAATGTGTCATTTACTATAAACTGTAATTGTTCCATCATATTTTATGATTAAAAGTTACATTTTTGTATATATCCCATAATGCAAATCAGATCAGTTATTTCTTCTTGACAGCAAATTAAGAGCAAGTTATTACTTTTGTGTAAAAGTCTCAGACAAATGTCCTTGTTGTATCCTTTATTATCAACAAATAGCATGTACAAGAACATATCCCATAATGCAACAGAAGGACATTTCACATGCTTCTTTAAAAAATGGAAATAAAGAAAAGAGGGTACATAACCACACATTGTTGAATAAGCACAGTTAAACAATCCTTTTTATATGAAAGTATTAAACGAACAGCATACTGCAGTTGTTTAAGTTGCTTTACTGTTTTCAGATATTGACATTTTATCTATGCATATTTTAACCTCCTTCTCAAGCACTGTAAAAAGACACTTGCCATTTGTGAATTTGCATTTGTGATTATGGACTTTGCATAAAAAGAATTTATAATGAAACCAGCATCCTTTGAGTAATCATCCTTAATATAATAACCTAAGATCACATATATACTTATAGGATAAGAGAAATGAACATTAAAATATTCTCAACAATAAAACTCTCAACATCTTTCCAGCAATGCTGGGTATTGTTAAATGCTCTCTTTGTTTGTCCATGGACTTTTATTATACTTCCTGTTTCCGGTTCCGTCTGCCATCTTTGTAGTCCTTCTGTAGTTTTTGTAGTTTTCATGATTATTTGTGTCTTGTTAAGCTTGTGTATTTATAGCCCTTGAGTTTCTCTTGTCAGTTGTTGTTGTTTACACGTGTCTCTGTTCCTGGTTATTTGTTTGTGTTTCTTCCAGTAAATACTCCATCTCCCAGCTTCAGTACAGGGATCTCGGCAGGACCTTCTACAGTTCACATCTGTGCTCCTCCTGACAGACACTAGAGGGTGTCGTATTCATATACTCGTGTGCTCATTTTTCACTCATCTGCATATTTTACATGTAGGCCTATATATAGCATTTTAATTTCTCTGAAAGTAATTTTTTTTGCAGTTTAGTTTTAATAAATGGTCTGGATGAACTGTCACACACTCCTGAAAACTCTCTTTTCTCTCTCTTTCTTTTAAATTACCCCATCTAGGCTTGAAAGTTAAGTCTCTTTGTTCAGGCCAGAGTAAACCCCTTGTAGAACATACTTTCTTTAAAGGTCGTGAGGCAAGTTTCTGGCCAAATGTAGTACAGTATGCAATTTCTGATCTTTTTCACTTCCAAAAACTGTACATTAAACAGTAGCATATTTAATGAAAATGTCCCATAAGATCCAGGCTATTACAGTTTTCACCGTATAGAGTAAGGCAACTTACTTACTTAGGCTACTTACTGGTTTATATCGTAGAAATTACAGTAGTTTACCGATAAATTTACAATTTTTTTTACAGTAGCCGTTCACCAGTTATTGTGTATATGATTTCACTGCACAGCACCCACTGAGAACAATTATTAACCTTAGTTTACACAACTAGATCAACTACTGGAATAATCACACTTCATATCCAAAATAAAAGTTTGTGTTTACATAATATGTGTGTGCACTGTGTGTAATTATTTTATATATATAAATACACACATGCATGTATATACTGTATTTATATTTATATATAATTTATATTATATAAAAATATAAATATTTTATATATAAATATTAGGGCTGTCAAAAGATTAATCGCATCCAAAATAAAAGTTTGTGTTTACATAATATATGTGTGTGTACTGTGTATAATTATTTTGTATATATAAATACACACACATGCATGTATATATTTAAGAAATATTTGCATACATATACTGTATATATTTATATATAATTTATATTATATATAAACATAATTTTTTTATATATAAATGACACATTTTTCTTAATATATACAAGCATGTATATATATGAAATGTATATATATAAAAAAAAAAAAAAAAAAAAAAAATATATATATATATATAAAATATATATAAATATTTTTTTTTTAAATATATCCATGCATATGTGTATTCATATATATAAAATAATTACACACAGTGCACACACATATATTATGTAAACACAAACTTTTATTTTGGATGCAATTAATCGCAATTAATCGTTGCACAGCACTAAAAATAATATTTACATGTTTGTGTACTTAGCTCTCATATCCATAATAGTGTTTAATAATGTGACAGAACAACATAAGTGTTGCTCATTATCACTGGATCGATTTTTGTCGCAGTCTCAGAAGTCAAACTCTGTTCAAAGACTCAATTAAAGATCATTATGACAGACAGACAGTGAAGTGAAGGTAAATAATACATGATGTTCAGTGGGTGCCTGGAAAGGTCCGCACATTAACATTACAGAACATTCAAATGACCTTTTGTTCTGTGGATTTTAAAGGCTCTTAAATGCCAATAAAGGACCTTTATTTTAAGCACTATAATTTAATGTATTTTGCATTTAAGTGTACAGTAATCTTACATCTGCAGCGTGAGCATATACTTGCACACATGTCAGCTGTCATTTTTATTGCCTCTTCCCTCCCAATAGAATCACTAAAAATACAACATGCAGCAGAAGCAAAACCAGCCTTTCTTATGCTGAAATACATGGAGGTTTGCATCAGATTCTCATCACTTCAGTTTTTGACAATTCTGCAGTTCTATAAAGTAAACAGTAATGGCTCCATTCTTCAGGCTCTGATTCACACAGACTCACTTAAAGGAATAGTTCGCTTAAAAATGAAAATTGGCTCATTTACTTGTTCCAAACCTGTATGAGTTTCTTTCTTCTGCTGAACACAAAATATATTTTGATTAATGTTTGTAACCAAACAGTTGATGGACCCCATTGACTTCCGTAGTAGGAAAAAAAAATGCTATGAAAGTCAACGGGGTCCGACATTCTTCAAAATATCTTCTTTTATCTTTGCATTTATTCATCAGATAAAATCAATGGGATAAAACACTCTGAGCACTGAACTATGAGAGGAACATATAAATGTCACAATAAATACAGAATGAATGCACATGCAGTGACCCCATAAAATACTAATTTGCACCTCAATGTATTGTATTATAAAACAGCATGCAATAATAACAACATATTCAGTGTATATGATTATATTCATTAAAATGGATGCTGCTTTATTGGGACATTACTTGTATTCGTCATTACCTTCCCTACGCCTACTCTTAGTCTTAAGCCGAAACGTTAAACACTTTTTTCCCACTTTTTGAATATTTTTGAGTTCGAGTCCTGGTGTTGTGCCGAATTTCGACTCCCTGACAATTATTGCCCCCCTCGTTGAAGCCAGAACCTGATTGCTTAATTCTAACCCCACAAATAAACCTAAACCTACTATACTAGGGGGGTAATAATCTGGCAGGGGTCCCGTGCTTCCTATCTAATAAAGACAAAAATGCCTTTATTAAAGGGGTGTATAATGCCCTTTTCACAAGATGTAAAATAAGTCTCTGATGTCCCCAGAGTGTGTGTGTGAAGTTTTAGCTCCAAATACCCCACAGATATTTTTATATATCATGTTAAAATCGTCACTTTTTGAGGGTGAGCAAAACGTGCCGTTTGGTGTCTGTCCCTTTAAATGTAAATGAGCTGCTGCTCCCGGCACAGGGGGCGGAGCTTCAACAGCTCGTGTTCTTTTACCTCACACACACATGCACTGAACATTTCAAAAACTTTTAGCCTTTTATGTTCAAACCGAAGTCAGAAAGATCAACACATTCTCATACCTAAGGCGTCACTTTTTGTCACTTTCAACCATGCTTCAATATCTGACGCTCAAAGCACCCTTTAGCATGGTTGAAAGTGACGCCTTGGGTATGAGAACGGGTTGGAAAGATGGAGAGACTCAAGAAGAAGTGACAACATGAAGACAACATTTCTGAATGGTTAGTTGATGAATTTATGAAGCTGATGTGTAGTTATCTTCTAGTCACTGATTAGCATATTCTGTCTTGATAATCTATAAATCGTGTTCAGGGGGCGGGGTTTATGTAAATTCTAGGGTTGGTGATGTCACTAACCCGGGAGGAATGTGGTGTAGTCTCTACCAGCCGTTTGTTGTAGTCCTTAAAAAGCGATTTCTTTAAAAG
Source organism: Vimba vimba (assembly GCA_022828995.1). Lineage (NCBI taxonomy): Eukaryota > Metazoa > Chordata > Actinopteri > Cypriniformes > Leuciscidae > Vimba > Vimba vimba. The sequence goes on from CM040822.1 coordinate 2,570,840, forward strand.
CAAATATCTCCCTTTGCTTTGAACTTTGAGCGTTGTAACTTTGCAGATGTTGTTTATGATCAAACAGCAACATTACACACTAACTAAAGTTAAAAAAGTCAAATCATAATCAACCACCCCTTTAAAAGGCAGATTCAGACTCGGGTCAGTCGCATCTAAAGCTAATGTAACCCCTCTCTCCACACCATTGATCCGGTTATCAGATTTAATATAAACTGGTGAGCGGAGTAAGTGTAAATATCCTCTGCCAATCAAGGATGGCTATTTGCACTTGGTGTAAATAGACACTCCGATATAGTATTTTTGTATATCCTGAATATAATATACAAGTTATCAATAATATTTTGATGGCAAAATGAATCTGCATGTTCTGAATGTTCAAAATGAGCTCTGTATGTTGTTTATGTTCATTATTATTGTATTGTTAAGTGCTTTGAGACATGAGGTAGTCTCTCGTGACGCTTTGCAGACTCTGCTCTGGCTGTGTGTGTTCATGTGTTTTGGAGGAGACGTGGCTTTGGAGACGCTCTGAAGGAAGGGTGGGATCTCATTCTTTCAAAACAAGCTTTAATTTTATATTTCACCCAATAAAAAGAACATAAAAGTTTGGCAAATTTTTAGCTGTACTAAACTCAGGATCTGCAGGTGCAAATGAATGAGAGACACTCTTCACTCTTCACACGGCTTCATAATAGCGTCTCTGAGGACGTCAATCCCCTGACAATAACCCGAAAGAGAACGATTTATCATCCAGAGAGAAGAGAAGCAGGTAGAGCAGAACATCTATCTGATACAAGCCCTTAATAAGTCAATTATGTGGGTAATTAAAATGACAAATCTGACCCATTTTACACTGAAAAAAAGATGTCAAAAATCACGTCATGTTCTAGATTCCTGCAAGTTAATGCGCGAGGGATGTGAGACGTCTTACCTCAAATATATTTGGAATAATGTCATTCACAATGCCGCAGGATTTATTACTTTTGTCAAAGTTAAAGGGATAGTTCACCCAAAAATGAAAATTCGGTCATCATTTACTTACTCTCTGTACGAATTTCTTTGTTCTGCTGAACTCAAAAGAAGATATTTTGAAGAATGTTGGTAACCATAGGTTTAGTTATCCATATTCTTCAAAATATCTTCCTTTGTGTTCAGCAGAACAAAAATTAATTCAGGTTTGGAACAGCATGAGGGGGTTTGCTAGAACATTGTTTCACTTTCAGTGTTGGTAAGTACCGAAAAAATACCTAATGGTGTTGGCACAATAGATTACTTGTGTATACTTTGCATTTCAGGTGTGGTGTGGTGTGTGTTCCTTGGCCAACTGGTTTGGCTGCCATGCATGAACACCATGCTGGTTTCTTTTTCTCATGTTTTGTTTTTATTTTTTATCAGCTTGCATTTTCTTATTAAATAATACATTTGTGTTAGGCCTAAATAGTAATGTTGATACTGCAGACAACATTCAAGTAGTTTAAGTAACTAAATTATGTTTTTTCCTCACTGGACGCTATGTGGTAAGTGTTGTTGTTGTTTTTTAAGACACACTTATACTCTTTTTGCTTGAGGAATATTAAAACCAAAAATAATTACATGCTTGGTCATTTCATGAATATTTACTTATCGAACGGTATTGGTCAGAGTACTGAAGTTTGGGAGCCCATGTGGTTGGGCATCAGCTTTATGGGTAGAATGGTTCATTTAAATGTATTCAGTCTTGTCATCTGGTCGGCGCCACATTGTATAATCAAATATTTATCTGTGGTCATCATAATCATACAGAATGCAGGATTTCTTTGGTTAGGTCATTTTCTGCTGGGTTTAGTTTCTCTTTGACTACATCACATGATATTCAAGAATCGTATTATATATTATTCTCGGGGGGGGGGGGGGGGGGGGGGGGGTTCCTTTTGCATGGTTTCACAGAATAGCACAAAATGCTTTTTCTTAAAACACACAGCTCATATTTATGCCTAACACAAATGTATTATTTAATAAGAAAATGCAAGCTAATAAAAAATAAAAACAAAACATGAGAAAAAGAAACCAGCATGGTGTTCATGCACGGAAGCCAAACCAGTTGGCCAAGGAACACGCACCACACCACACCACACCTGAAATGCAAAGTATACACAAGTAATCTCTTGAACCAACACCATTAGGTATTTTCGGTACTTACCAACACTGAAAGTGAAACAATGTTCTAGCAAAAAACTTTGCTAAATTATCGACTACAGACAGCCATGAACATGCAAAACGTTCATGCATGTAAAATGCATGTTGAATTAGGGCATAACTGATTTTAGTCTGTTTTAAATCATGTGCATGGCTTCACAGATTAGCATAAAATGCTTTTAACATAAAACACACAGCTCATGTTCCTTTTAACCACGTGATAAACTGGAGGCGATTCATATTCCGGGAAATTCCTGAGCAGGAGTGACATCCTCTTGATATCCAGGTATAAATACTGTACAACTCCCTTTTCTACAAACAACTTCAGAAGAGTTTTGCGTTGACAACTCTTGAATGTCTTGAAGGATGTAAGTACGATGAATAAATGCTTTCTTAGAGGAAAAAAATCTGAAAAAATATTTTGAGAATACACTTTTGAGCAAAACATTACGTTATGCAATTTTATTGTTATAGTTACATTAAATATACATATTTTTATAATTTGTTTTGCTTAGACAAGTTAGTTGAGCAGAAATTGTATTTATTTCCATGTGAATTTTTTTATTATTTTTTTTTATTAATTATTTTTTATTTATTATTTTACAATAACTTACAGAGTTTTGAAAATGGAAGCATCTGAAAAACTGCTGTCAGCACGACTGCTTTCCCTGCTTAAGAACGGACAGTGGGGAAAAGAAGATGTTGTCAAGTTGTTTAAAGCCCTCGTGGAGCAATTTTCTTTTTTTCAATCTTACGGTGATTTTCACACATGGATGATGAAAATCCTTCATCAAGTGGAAATTCACAAAATCAGAGCGTCGGATTTGACTTTCCTAAATGATGATAAAGTCCCTCAGTTTGTGGATAATATTGAGGCCAAAATGAATGTCATAACCAAAAACACTCGTGAGAAATCATTGGATGAGATTTTGAAGGAAATCGGTGAACATGCAGATATTGATGAAGAAATGATGGCACAAGTGACTGCTATTGTGTCCTCTGAATCTACATGTCCACCAAACCTACAAGAAATAAGACAAAAACTGTTAACGCTCTGCAATGCAGTAGAAACCACAAAGAAGCTTAAACCTCGAGTGACTCAGATGGTGAGCTGGTGTGTTCTCGTTCTTTCTAAATCAAGTCGTCTGGTTCAGGTTGGAACAGGAGAGGGAAAGTCGTGCATCGTGGCAATGTTTGCAGCATATCAGGTCATGATGGGAAAAACCCCAGATATCATCTCCAGTTCTCCTGTACTTGCTGAACGAGACGCTGAGGAATGGTCTGCATTTTATAAGGAGCTAGATATAACCGTTGACGTCAACACCAATAAATCCGAAATCGAGCTGAAGAAGTGCTATGAATGCCAGGTGGTTTATGGTACGACTGTCAGTTTTGCAGGTGATTTTCTGAGACAACGCTTTCAAAGAAAAGACGTGAGACCTAAGAGAGAGTTTCAGTGTGTTATAGTAGACGAGGTGGATTCACTAATGTTGGACAAGGGCGTTGAAGTGGTCTATTTGAGCAGCGAGATCCCACTAATGGAGTCTTTCAATGGAATACTGTCTGAAATTTGGCTAATCATCAACCAGCTGAAGTGTTTAAACACTGGAGAGATTTTAGGGCCCATTCAGCTCTTCTCTCAGGTTCTGTCCGAAATCATACATGAAAATAAAAACATTGATCAACTCAGGATTGTGCAGACGGCTGTGGACACAGGAGTTATGCCTATACAGTCCTCAAAGCAAATGCATGAAAACATTTTAAAATGCCTGGATAATGCAAGCGTTGTGCAAATGGTGGCATTTTTAACCATGTTTGTGAGAAATTTCCCTGAGTATTCCTTCAAATTATACCAGGAAGGGCCTGATGGAAATTTACAGAAAATGAAAGAGATTATTCCAACGGATACAAATAATAGACAAGAAATATCAATTATTCTCCTGGAGTGTGGAAAATGTCGTGTTGTGCACTTTGAGGAGGATGGTTCTCTAGAGCCGTCACTGAGGAAAAGGATTAAAAAGGCTTGTCAATCTGAATCAGCAGAAGAACTAAATAAATCTCGCATCCCAAGCCTTGAAGATCTCATTAATGGCAAGATGAAAACATGGATTGGAAATGCTCTGCTAGCCACAAAATTGACTCTGGGCCACGAATACGTCCTTCATGGAGATGGAGTCGCTCCGGTTGATTTCAGCTCCACTGGTGTTGTGCAGAACAACATGAGGTGGGGAGACGGACTTCAGCAGTTTCTGGAGATGAAACACCAAACTAAACTGTCCAACATGACTCTAATAACAAACTTCATGTCTAATGTGGGTTTATTCAATAAATACCCAAACCAGATCTATGGGATCACGGGAACCTTGGGGGACCAAACAGAGCTTGACATGCTGAAGAAGCTCTACAAAGGCATTGAGACCTGTAAGATTCCCTCATTCAAGCGAAGGAAACTTTACGAGCTGGAAGGCATGGTTGTACCTGAAGAGAAGGAGTGGATCAGGATGGTCTGTAAAGTTGTTCAGGATCAAGTGACTTCCACAGTCTATCGAGGTCCACGAGCAGCTCTCGTCATCTGTGAAACAATCAACCGTGCAGAAATGTTTCATACGGCCCTTTCAAAAACCATCTCAAAAGACAAACTAAAACTCTACGTGAATAACAACATGGACAACTCTACAATAACAGATTCAACCATTCAAGCCGGGGACGTCATCATTGCGACTAATCTAGCAGGTCGAGGGACAGACCTAAAGGTTTGTAAAAGTGCAAAGGAGGCAGGAGGTTTGTTCGTGATGCAAACCTTCTTACCGCTGAACGTTCGCGTTGAACAGCAAGCCTTTGGACGAACGGCTCGCCAAGGGAGTCCGGGATCTGCTCAAATCATCATGTGCACCAGTCACTTCTCTGACTCGGTTAAACTACTGATGGGTGAAAACACATCTCTCGCCAACTCACTCGACCGTCTGGACAATTTTACCAGACAGATGTCACACGAGAGTGTGTTTGAGGAAGCGGTTAAAAGCTACCTGGAAAATCACAGCTCTCAAAATCATGAGGCGATGGTTTCCGCCCTAGCAGAGCTCTTAACCATAAAGTCAAGTGATCTGGAAAAGGCGAAAGATGTCAGGAATGCCGGGGTGAATAAAAGACTCTCTGGGTTTCTTGAAAAAGACATTCCAGAAATCATAAAAAAGGAAGAGCTTTTTTCTGTTTACCTTGACGTTTTGGACAACGTTTACGAAGATGATGTTTTCTCTGACCAGCGTGATGTTATTGTGTCCTCTCTTCATGAGTGTTGGGGTTTGTGGCTCCTGATGTATTTCAGTGAGGAAAATCCCACTGGGAAAAGCCTAGCCTTGTTGAAGGAACAGCTGAAGGTGGACTTGTCGAGTGCAAAGCAGAAACTTTTGAGCAAACAGTCCCCGTCCTCCATGGTCTACTATTACATCAGGTCTGGGAACAATCTCCGTGAGAAGGGTCGCCTTGCAGAGAGCATTGAGATGTACACCAAAGCGTTGGAGGACGGTGCATCTGGGGAGATTATTCCTCTCTATAATCGTGCACTTGCTACTATTATGAAGAAGGATGCTGGCTATATTACTAAATCATTGGCTGATCTGGAAAAGGCTGAAAAGGCAATTGATTCATACAAGTCACATCTGGCACATGTTTGTGCTTGTGTGAAATTATCAAGACAAGAGCAGACAACAACAGAAGGTGATTCTTTGCTCACCAAACAGTTTCTATTGAAGTGTAAGATTTTAGACCAACTCAAGATGAACATTCAAGATGCTGTAATGAAGTTAAAGAGGGCTGAAAGCAGAGGAGGAGACGTGAAACTGACTGAAAAACATACAGTTTTTCTAAACGAAGACACATTGAAGAGGGCTATGAGCAGACTAGATATGAGTCTGCCTGAAACGCTTGCCCTTTTTGCTATAAATGACTTTATAAAGAGGGCTAAAATCAGACAAGGAGATGTGAACTTGGCTGAAAAGTATGCACTGCTTTGCACAGAAGACCGTAGGAAAAGGGCTGAAAGCAGAGGAGAAGATGTGAACCTGGCTGAAAGACTTACACTTCTGCTATTACAAGACTCTATTCACAGTTCTATAAGAATTCTCAGAGAGATGCTAATGGAATGTGAACATGTCATGTCATTGGGTCTTGACACCATTTTCTTTTTGGACACCACATTTTCTTTTAGGGGCTTTTTGTCAAGGATATTTAGATAATAAGATAAGGGGCCCTATTTTAACGATCTAAGTGCATAGTCTTAAGCGCAGAGCGCAAATGTATCTGCTCGTGCGCGAGGTAAAAGTGCGCAAGCAGACCATCTACGGGACAAGCCGGATTCCACCATATCTTTCTGTACACAATAATAACCTTTTACATTGTAATCCTTTTATTTTAAATATTTGGCATGTTTGTGTGCTGCTGTGCGTCCTTGTGTGTGTAATAAGCAGAGCATAGCACGTTGTGGACCCGCCTATAGGCGCACATTACTAACAAGCTCTTTAAATAACAAAAAAAATATTGCGCTATTTACTTTAGGGGCCCTATCTTGCATCCGGCGCAATTAATTTTGTACACCGACTCATGTATCATTCCTATTTTGCACCTGACGCACAGCAGACTTTTCCCTCCACAGATGCATGTCGGTAAATTGGGGATTAGGGAATGAACTTGCGCTCCCGGGGGCGGTTCTGCGAAAAGAGGAGGCGTGTTCCGGCACAAACGTTCCCTGGTGCTATTTTGCAGTTTCAGAAAACAATTCCGCCACAGACCAGGAGAAACCTCGTCTAAAGTCAGTGGCGCGTTCAGATGCTATTTTGAGGGCGCATGCTTGGCCATAATGTAGCGTGTGCACAGCTCACATACACTTTGTTTCTCTCATCTAGACACAGACGCAGCAGTTTTCATTTTTGCAAACCATACATAATTGAAAAATTAATTATGAAAAATTAAAAATATTCCACACAAGGGAAATCATTGTTGTGTCCATGAAGATGTGAAAAAATAGGCATAAATCTAGCTTACACATTTACCCAAATTATCATACGCCTGTTTAACCGAAGCTAATTTGGGTGTGTTTCTCCATCCCCAATGTCACTTCTCTGTGTTTTACGGCCCTGACGAGAACGTCGGTCTCCTCGGCTGTGAACCGCTCCTGGCAAATCCGCCGTTATAATAGCAATCCGCCATGGAACAAGCGCGCCTGCTCTTAAAGGGAATGTGAGATGTCGCTCTGATTGGTTTATTTCACGTTACGCCCAAACCACACCTATGAGTAATGAAGCTACTTCAGACCAACACATTTTAGATTTGCGTCGGGCGCAAGAGTCATTTATCCCGCCGGTATAATAGCAACAGCGTCCGAGATCCGCCCACAAAGTTTCGCGTTTCGCGTTTGATACTTGCGTTTCAGATCGTTAAAATACGGCACAAAGTGTCTTGAAATAATGTAATGTAATGTAAATCACTGTTCGTAATGTGCTGTCAGTTTTTAACCATGCAGCCAATATACAGGGTGAACGTGATTTCACCAAGTACCACATGTTCCTGGATCAACATCTTTGTTGATCCTGGAACAACTTTCCAATCAACCAAAAAGATTTGAGGGACAAGTTTACAGTTTGTCAAGTTTAGGCTTAGAAACATTTCCATCTGATTTTAGGGAAAAGTCATGGGTTAGGTTTAGGGGTAGGGATAGGGTAAGGACTACATTTTGGGACAGGAATGTTTTTCCAGAATCAACAAAATATGTTGATCCAGGAACATGTCTTACTTGGCAAAATCACGGTGACCCAATATACGGTATCAAGGTTTCTTATTCCTATGACTTCATATTTACACAAGTTCTTCATGCTGATCTAAGCCAGACGGCGCGACATCTGTGTGATCCATCTCGCTTAGATTGACGTACTTCATACTAGAAATGTGCCTCTTAACAATATCATTTAAATTAATCTAAAACTTGTAAATTATGAAAGATGTTATAAATGTTGCCTAACCAAAAAAGGGTACATACTCAAATATTGTCCTGCACCATGTTTAGGGTTAAAAAAGAAAGATATTATGTTGTGTAATTATGTATATGTTAATGTATGCAATGTTTATGTATGGTATATGTACAAGTAATTTAAGTGCAAAAACTGAATCTTCATTTAATGGAATTATGTAAAAAACAAAAAACAAAACAAAAACAAGGACATTGTCTTTGTCTCCGTATAATTTCTGATGTGACTTTTGTTAGATGGTTTAATAGAATGGCGATACTTCTTCACAAACAATATTTAGGAGTAACCTAATGTAAACTAAGTTGAATATTAATATAAATTGAATGCAAACTAAAATGATTGAATATTTAATGTCAATTTACCTGTTGTCCTTTATTTGTTCTGAGCTCCTCCGTTTCTGACTGCTGATTAAGAGTTGTTTGTTTGGTGCCTGTTGGTCAAACACATTGAATAATGCTGTGTGTTTCGAGGCACTTCAGTGAGCTTTTAAAGGCTGGGTAGGTTTGTTTCAGAAACATTTTTTGTTACGCTGGTTGAAAGTCACTTCACATCCTGATAGCAACGTTAAGTTCATTTGAGTTAAGTGGTCTAAATGTATTTTTATGTATATTAATATATCGTCTGTGGAAGGTTAGGGTTAGGGTTAGGGTTAGGACCAAAAAATGTTTGCCCAATCACTGCCTTCCGTTTGCAGTGTGTGTGTTCACTGCTCACTACTCAGGTTGTGTGTGCACTAACTGGATCGGCTAAATGCAGAGGACAAATTCAGAGTATGAGCAGTGTTGCCAGATTGGGCAGTTTTGAATTTGATTGTGTGTGTTAAAACGGGTTTGGGCGGGTGGACAAAGCCGCTGGTTTGGGGTCAGTAAGGCGGTTTTCAAACATCTACATTTTAAAGTCTAATTGGTTAATAAACTAAACTTAAATGTGCATGTAGTCCAAAAAATCAGTCATCATGCGCTTTTAGCCAATCAGCTCAGCATGATTTAGCGCGATAACTTGTAGCTGTATATTCAAGTGATTGCCAATGCCAAAGTGGCATAAATATACAGTAAGTTGTATCTACAGTAAATAGTGAGATAGTGAGCAACTCTGAAAACATGGATTACACGTGGTGGTGGGAGATGACTCATGGCTCTTAATAAATATAATCGACTATGGGACGACTCCTGTCCATGGTCATGTGCACACTGGCCTAAAAAAGGTTTAAAAACACTGAAAAAAACACTAAAGGCCTAAAAAACACTGCTGAAAAAGGTTTGAATCAACGATGAATCAGTTTTGACTGCTAAATTCTGCGTTATGTTTTGCAAGGTGTACATCCGAGGGTTAAAGTCATCGGTTAATTTCTTGATTGCCGTTTTAATAGTGTCCACCTGGACATTTTAGTCATATTTGCTAATTCTCCTTAATTATTGCCCTGTTTCGATCCATTTTGGCAACACTATATGGGTTACCATACTTGTCACTTTCACTTTCACTTTTTCACTTTCACTGACCGGCCAGTCCATTAGAATTAACAAAGTAACTTACATGTTGTGGCATTACTGTTGAGTCCATATCATAAAAGTCTTTTTGCAAAGCCTGCGCCGAAATTGCGACTGATTTACCAAAGAATCCACAGTGAAATGTACCGAATTCATACAAATAAATGATAATCGACTGAGACATTCACATTGTTTAAAATAAATAACCACATATACTGTACCACATCAGATTATTTGGAAGGCAATGTTATTTTTAGTCCGTTCGTCTCTCCTCCTCATCTCATTAACACGCGAGTGGGCGTGGCCAAAGTTGCAATGATAAAGTAGGCGTTTATCTTCTTCTGCAGAGGCGATCTTTCACCTATTACGTCATTAATAGGCACATTTATGGCTTGATATCAATAAAATATGTTTTTGGAGTAACAGGGAAGTTTTAATTTCTGAAACTTACAAGATATTCTTATAGTATGATGACCTCTTATATGTCAAGGGAAATTTGATTTCTCAATTTATGACCCCTTTAACTATGTTTCTTAGTTTTTTCTTATAAGTAATAGGCCTATACATTAGATTTTATGTTACAATTTTGTTTTGTAAATTAATGTGTGTTATCTGGATGGCGTTTCATATCTGTGTACACCTAGCTATATTTTAGGATTTACCTCAGCTTGTGGAAGAGCTACTTGTAATGAACTTTGATTCTTCGTGTGGTTTTCCCTTTAACACTCACTACAAAAGTATTAAATAGATTTTCATTTGGAATATTAACATAATTTCAGTTAATAAAATATTTTTAAAAAATCAGCAAATTGAAGTTTAATCTGTAAAACTTAAAATGTTTCTACCATACTTTTTATGGTATGGGCCTAAAGTCCAAGCAAGCACAGCTACTATGTAGTTTATTTTAGTGGATGTGAGTTTCGCTCACAGCACAATACATCATATTGTGTCAAAGATGCATGAATTCTCCAGTGGCTGACAGGATATTCGTAAACTCCTGCATCATCTTGAAAACATGTTGAGAATATTCCTCATTATGGCTGGAGTGAGAGATGATAGTCAGCGTGTTTAGCGAGCGCGTGTACAAATACCGCGCAGTCTGTTCCTCTTCTCACCGTTTTCCATATTAAATTCAGAGGGAAGTTTAAAATGGAGTTGTACAATGATATTGTACCAAAGCGTATATTTGATGATGGATTTCATTCGCTGTAAAGGACTGCGGGTCAGCTGTATCCCAGAGCCCAGGGGTGATTCACTCTGAGCCAAAAATACTTCATGCCTTTGCGCTTTCCGTATGACCGTAGCACATGTACAGTGCTGGACCCGGAGGACTACACACACACACGCACGCACGCATGCACGCACGCACACACACACACACACACACACACACACACACACACACAATGAGATTCCGCAGATAACAGGAAATGTTCTTACTTTAGCAAGGTTCTCTGAAAGTTATGAACAGACGTTCTTCCAGTAGCCTAAAATGTATAGATCGTTTATTTATATGTGAATAAACGTTTATGTGAACATTTATATGTTCGTTTATGGTTATCTGTGGTCTTTACTAACATTCGAAAAATGTTTGCACAAAAATGTTAGCTAATAATACATCGGGTTTCACTTTTTTTAAAAACGTTAGTTTCAAAACTGGATGTTTTGAACGTCCTCCTGAGAACGTTCAGAAATAACATTTCCATAACTGAACATGATCAAAATGGTCTTAGAACAGTTTTTATTAACTGGGACATCACAGGAACATCCAGAGAACTGCTATCATTTTATCATGAAAACACCTTACTGTAAATCAAAGTTTTATAGTTATTATACAGATTTTAGAGCTTATGTAGGCCTATATATTATATTATATTATATTATATTATATTATATTATATTATATTATATTATATTATATTATATTATATTATATTATTTAACCTGGAAATTTTCCAATACTAGCTTGGTGGCAATAAGAGTGTTGGGTCTGTTTGAACATTAGAATGAACACATTTTATAGTTAGTAATATATAAAATTTACTAACTTCTGGAGACCCTCTCTGCTCTCTGATGAAATCCATATTCCTGCCAATAGGCCAATATTGCAAATAAATAAATAAATAAATCTTAAAGAGGAGGCTATTCTTGTCTTGTTTTCCAGTAATAATATGCAAACATCCTTAAAACAAGATTACTTGAGACACAGTGTAAGTTAAGGCATATTTATTTACAATTTACTTCTGACCATGTCTTTTTCTTGTTTTAAGCATGATGATAAAGATGAAAGGGATGATATGTTTCAAATGTGTTTTGTATACTGTATTTCTATAGGCTACAAATCATTATTTACAAATAATATTAATAATAATATTATGGTTTTATATTTTGTATAAGGATACATTTTCATTTTTCATAACCTAGTTTACTGAATTTCCTGGAATGCTTATAGCCAATGCATTTTTAAATATAGATGTTATGTAATATGACTTTTTCCCCCTCTTAGAAAGTATTTATCAAATCATTGCCAATAAAGAGCAGATTCCCCCCGGGAAATAACGATGTAAATGTTCAAAAGGTTTCAATAAGTTTGTGTCTCTACAGAATTGCTTTCAATCACTAACCCTCCCTGAGTAAAATTGTGACAATTAGCCCCGGTTACATGCATGCACTCACGCCAATCAGCCAATCGCACATGAGCGCGTGCACATGAGTGATGACAGTGAGCGCGCGAGGGAGAGATGCCAGACCAGCACGCGCTCCGGACCGTCAACATGGGTATGTTATGTTTCATTTTTTTTAAACCTAGTTTTTAATTAAGTTGTTGCATTGTATAAAATGCTATGCGTGCTTTGTTCATTTTTATATATCCTGTATTTGCCTTAAAATAAACTGAATTCCGCACTGAAAACAGAAAAGAAAACTTGATAAGACTTATGACGCCTGTATATAGTGTAGTATAAAGACATAAGCAGATTACATTGTAAAACATCTCATAGTTCAGGCGCATGTTTTGTAACCATACATTTGAGATTATTTATAATAATATGCCAATATATAATATAATATAGCTAGACTTTTTAGTGTACCCATCCCTAATTTGAGTTTTACGCTATTATATATGATCTGGTGCATATTTCACTATAGCATCGATGTTTATGTGACTAATAATCCTGAAAGTTGATAACACAATATGATAATTAGGCAGTTTATGGTGACTGTGTTGACTATAAATCCGTTGTTTGCTCTGTTTATTGTTAACATGCGTCATATAGTTTAATGCAGAGGTGCTCCAGTCGAGAACATAAACAGTGATTTATCTGAAGTTTGTGAGTGGATCGATCAGCTCTGCTATTGATCTGTGTGTTTCTGCACAGGATTGACTCATCTGATCATGTTAACCATATCGACCTTCATAACCTGAAAACAGCTTTCTCTGGTGGTTTCTACATATGATGATTGGATGCAAGTTATTTGTAGAGGGAAAATATATATATTTTCCTCTGATAACTTGCATCCTATGTAGGCTATATATATGTCTATAATATAGACTCTATATGTATATGTATATATATGTGTGTGTGTGTGTGTGTGTGTGTATACACATATACATACATACACACACACACACACACACACACACACACACACACATATATATATATATATATATATATATATATATATATATATACATATACACACACATATACATGTACACACAAACATAAACAAAGTTTTATGTTAGATGCGATAAATCGTGATTAATCGATTTGACAGCACCAATATATATATATAATTTTTTCCTCTACAAATAACTTGCATCTTATATGTAAATATGTACTGTATATATATGTGTGTGTGTCTGTGTATGTGTATATACACACACACACACACACACACATATAAACAAAGTTTTATGTTAGATGTGATTAATTGTGATAAATCAATTTGACTGCACTAACACACACACACACACACACACACACACATTTACATTAAACATGTTTATATACTAAAGCAAATAAAAATGTGCTTCTCTTAACCTATATATTACTCTGAAACAATTTTCACTCAGACATTGCTGGCAAATTCTAGCAATATTTGAATCAGAAACGTGTAACAGATTTATGACTAGTATTTTCTTATAAAATGTTCTCCAATAATCTTATTTACAAGCAAGGTTGATTCTGTCACTAAATAACATTTTTGATGATCACCTCGTGGTCCTATTGACGTTCCTCTATTGAGGCTGTTTGATAACCAAACCAGTTTTGTCAAAATGACCTTGTCTAAATTTGTACAGTACATACAGTAAATATGCCCTTTGACCTGGCCTTAACCCTTTAGGTATTATTAACTGCGCTGTCTTTGGGACAGGAATCAGCTTTCAGCGCACAAATCCCATCCTAATAAAGTCAGAGGGAGGGAATTCCAGTCCCTATTTACTGCTGATTAACATGAGAGGAAACATCGGGAAAGCCAGTGTTGTCCAGGGCCTGACTGTTATACATGCCTTGTGCTTTAATGCTGCGGTGAAGAGTTGATCTGATTTACCTCACTTTCTGTGGTTTATTGATCCACAATGTTTTGAGATCCCGATCGATCCATGATTTACTGTCCCGTCTTTCTCTTTATTCACAGAACGGCTTTTCCTGTCACGTTCCTGCTGGAAATAGCAGCTTTTAATCTTTCCTCATGCTCGATTATCCCAGCGATGCCTGAATATGACGCCGTGTGTGGAATCAGCCACAGAAGAGCATGTTCTGAGTCCATAAAAACAGCAAAGCAGCGTTCGTGTGAAGATGTGGACGTCCTCTGCTGGATCTCTGATATCTGAGCGGCCACGACAGTTTTGTGCATGAACAAATTTCATTTTGTTTCATGCAATTTGTTGCATCTGTCTGATTCTGAATCTTGTGAAGTGCTCACCTGGATGAATTAATCAAGTGATTTTATTGCTCCTTGAGACTTCTGATGTGTTTTATTTAAGTAAGCATCAACTTTGTCTCGGATTTTTCTCCCAAAAGGACCCAGAAGAGTCAACAGTTGTCGTGCATTAGGAGTGTATAAAGCTATGAATGTGGAGCAGCTCGGATCATTTGATGAGAAAATTTCGAGTTCATTTTGAGACTTTTGATTGCATATAATACGCAGTTTGAGACACTTCACGTGTCACTGTATTAAAAAAAAGTTGGTTTAACTTAAAAAAGTAAGTTACCTTAAACATTTGAGTTGATACAATGAAGGAGATTGGTTTGATCAACAGAAACTCAAAATATTGTGTTATCTGAACCACATGAATTATCTACGTTGATTTGATAAAAGAAAAAATATATATTTTTTACAGTGTGAGGAGGAGATGCAACTGAGATATTGAAGTGATCTCGTGTGGATTTATTATTATTTTTTTTTCATTCCTACGTGATCCTCGGATTGGCTTCATCTTTTGAACTGATAAGATGAGTGAGAGTCCTGTGCTGGAGTACGAGCTGCTGTCTCTGGCTCCCGTCTCGGGCCCCGGGGCCACCGCTGGGCTCCTGCTGGCTCAGGACTCGGAGCAGAACACAGCGCTGTGTTTTGTGGGGCTCCTGCTGCTGTTTCTGGTGTTTCTGCTGGTCCGTTGTTTCCGGATTCTTCTGGACCCGTACAGTAGCATGCCGTCCTCATCCTGGTCTGATCCCAAAGACGCTTTAGAGAGGGGCCAGTTTGATCACGCGCTCGTGTAGATGCACCACTGCAGAGAGAAGTACAACTCAAGGGTATATTTTACCTCCATATACAACAGGTACTTTTTAAACTATTTAATTTGGATTATTTATGCATGTTTATTTAGTTATTACATTAAATTATCTTAATAATAATAATAATAATATAATATATAATTATAAATATTGTCATTTTTTTTAATTTTGGCATTATTAAGCACATTATCCACCCCTGAAATGTTCATTGCTGTATTGCAAAAAAATAATGTTCTTAATTAAATTGTTAATGTCTATAGTAGCCTTTAAATTATGCAAAAATATTTATTACTGTCATTTGTAATTCTATGCTAAATCTATTTTTATGTTTGTTTCCTTTAGATTTGGGGGTGAAATATGAGCGTGACGTTGCTGTAATGCACAAAATAATGTTCTTAATTAAATTGTTAAATATCTATGTGGTAGTTATGACCTTGCAAAAATATTTATTACTGTAATTTTCCTACAAAAAATTACTATGCAAAATCTTATTTTTTATGTGTGTTTTCTTAAGATTTGGGGGTGAAATATGAGCTAGACTTCTTGAAAGGTTTCGTGAGATTCAACCACAAAGCTGCTGCTACCAACACAATATTTTTGATTTGAAAGATTTCAGTCTTTAAAACAAGGTTTTGTGCAATAATTTCAGTTCAAGCCCAATTCAATTGTGTTGTGGCAGTGGATGGGTGTGTGTTTCTGTGCATGTAGTCATCATTAAAGTGTAAACATATCGAAACTAAAGTCATATCTCATTTCTCAAGTCAAACCATTTAAAACACCTTAGCAACTGCATAGCGACACCCTGGCAACCATCCAGAACATCTTAGCAAACACATAGCGACACCCTGACAACAATCCAGAACATCTTAGCAACCACATAGCGATGCCCTGGCAACAATCCAGAATATCTTAACAACCACATAGTGACACCATGACAACCATCCAGAACATCTTATTAACCACATAGCGACGCCCTGGCAACAATCCAGAACATCTTAGCAACCACATAGCGATGCCCTGGCAACCATCCAGAACATCTTAGCAAACACATAGCGACACCCTGACAACAATCCAGAACATCTTAGCAACCACATAGCGATGCCCTGGCAACAATCCAGAATATCTAAACAACCACATAGTGACACCATGACAACCATCCAGAACATCTTATTAACCACACAGCGACGCCCTGGCAACCATCCAGAACATCTTAGCAACCACATAGCGACACCCTGACAACAATCCAGAACATCTTAGCAACCACATAGCGATGCCCTGGCAACAATCTAGAATATCTTAACAACCACATAGTGACACCCTGACAACTATCCAAAACATCTTATCAATCACATAGCGACGCCCTGGCAACCATCAAGAACATCTTAACAACCACATAGCAATGCCCTGGCAACCATCCAGAACATCTTAGCAACCACATAGTGATGCCCTGACAACTATCCAGAACATCTTAGCAACCACATAGCGACACCCTGGCAACCATCCAGAACATCTTAGCAACCACATAGAGATGCCCTGACAACCAACCAGAAATATATATCCTATAAATATATAAATATTCCTTAATTCTTTAATTATCCTTAAATTCCTATTTCGATAAATGATGTGAATCTGTAGAGAAGGCAAAATTAATATACATTTTTATTCATTTATGTTGCAACAGACTTTTACAAACTTCCTTTTTTTATTGTGACTGCATTTCTTATCAACTTTATTGTGCAAGTGATTAATATTATTATTATGATTCAGTGATTTGCATTATGTTTGTCCACTGAGCAAATGTGCCTTTTATTGCAGTCAGGATGTATTTTTGAGTCTGTGGTTGTTGATTTTCCTGTGATGTTGACAGTCGGTTTGGAATCAGTATAAGCGTTTGATCATTTTAAAAGGGCAAAACTGTGTACAAACAGAGATTTTTCTCTGGAAATGTTTCTTACTCTGTGTTTGTTTTTAGCAAAGAAATATTTGCTCAATAAATGCCTTTCTCTCAGCGTACTCATTATGTGTTTTCTCCTTCATGATTAATCAGGCACGTCTGTGGACAACACACACAGGACACAAAGTCCCTTAAAGGGGTGGTTGATTATGATTTGACTTTTCTAACTGTAGTTAGTGTGTAATGTTGCTGTTTGAGCATAAACAACATCTGCAAAGTTACAACGCTCAAAGTTCAAAGCAAAGGGAGATATTTGCTTTTAAAGAAATCGCTTTTTAAGGACTACAACAAACGGCTGGTAGAGACTACACCACATTCCTCCCGGGTTAGTGACATCACCAACCCTAGAATTTACATAAACCCCGCCCCCTGAACACGATTTATAGATTATCAAGACAGAATATGCTAATCAATGACTAGAAGATAACTACACATCAGCTTCATAAATTCATCAACTAACCATTCAGAAATGTTGTCTACATGTTGTCACTTCTTCTTGAGTCTCTCCATCTTTCTGACTCCGGTTTGAACATAAAAGGCTAAAAGTTTTTGAAATGTTCAGTGCATGTGTGTGTGAGGTAAAAGGACACGAGCTCTTGAAGCTCCGCCCCCTGTGCCGGGAGCAGCAGCTCATTTGCATTTAAAGGGACAGACACAAAACGGTGCGTTTTTGCTCATCCTCAAATAGTGACAATTTTAACATGATATATAAAAATAACTGTGGGGTATTTTGAGTTAAAACTTCACACACACACTCTGGAGACATCAGAGACTTATTTTACATCATTAACATCACCTATTAATCTATTCTTTCGTTATAAAAAAAAAGCAACTGCCTGTCTGTCAAATGCTAATTTTTCCAAGTAACACCATAATCGATTCAGCAACTATTCTCTTGTGCATTGTGTCTTAATCAATACAAATTCACACTAATTTGTACTGGAAATAACCTTGTTCCCTTGGGATTGATATAACCCTTCTGCTTTGGCTTATATGATGAAAGGTGAAAGGTCACATTGGCTTTATTTCCCCTTGTGCAGTGTAAATGATGTTCATGGAGCCGCTGTGATTTATGATCGGCCTCTGATTAAGAGACACTGTATTGATTGTTTAATTGATTATATTGTGCTGTTAATCCCACAGGTATGGACACCAGCTCAGGGGTGGAAGAGTGAAGCAGCTCAGTTTCAGAAACCAAATATTAACAAACAAAATATTAATGCTTTTTTTTTTTTAGCTGGGCAGCGATTAATCGCTATAATCACATCCAAAATAAAAGTTTGTGTTTACATAATATATGTGTGTGTGCTGTGTATAATTATTTTGTATATATAAATACACACACATGCATGTATATATTTAAGAAAAATGTGTTAGTTATTTATATATAAAATAGTTATATTTATATATAATACAAATTATGCATAATTATATATACAGTATATACATGCAAATATTTCTTAAATGCGTGTGTGAGTATTTATATATGCAAAATAATTATACACAGTACACACACATATATTATGTAAACACAAACTTTTATTTTGGATGCGATTAATCGTTGCCCAGCACTACTTTTTTAATTTTAGCAATGTACAAATCATGCACACAAAAAAAACACTGATGCCACAAATAGTGCTGAATAAGAGCATAGGCATCTAAATGTTTTCTTGATGTTGTTTATTTATCCACATAAAAGCAGGTTATTCTGTGTTACCGAATGCAAAACTGAACAGCTCCATAGTGTTTGACACATGATGACTGATCTATGTCATTCAAGCGAAGTATTCTGTGCCAATTATTTGCCTTCAAGCGCCACCCACTGCTGACAATGAGTATGACAGATGAATAAGTTGGGCATGTGTGAAAATGTCTAACTTTCTAAATGGTAAAAGAAAAAAAAGACATTTAATATATTAATAATAATATACTTTTTCAAAACCCCACAATGGTCCCTTCATAATTCATAAACTCATCTTGATAAAATAGTAATTATTAACTGGTAACACTTTACAATAAGGTTCATTAGTTGACTACCTTAGTTAACATGAACTAAGAATGAACAATACCTCTACAGCATTTATTAATCTAAGTTAAAATCAAAGGTTGTATTTGTAAACGTTAGATATTGCACTGTGAACTAACATGAACAAACAATGAACAGTTGTATTTTTATCAACTAACATTAACAAAGATTAATAAATACTGTAACAAATGTATTGCTCATTGTTATCTCATGTTAGTTTATACATTAATAATGTTAATTGTAAAGTGTTACCAATTAACTTTTTAGGGTTCACAAGGGGAAGAAATAAATAAAATCTCTCCTACAGAAACTAGTTGTAAGGCTGCATGGATTTCAGAGAGACCCAGTAAACAGTTTCATAATCTCATTAGCAAAAGCTCCAGACACACAAAAGAGTTCTGCTTCACTTCACCCTGACAAAACACACCAATCTGAAACACAACTTCATCCTGCAGGGACACGAAAGACATTCACACTGTACAGACATTTATACTGGAACATAGTGGTAGAAAAGACTTTAGCATGCTTTTAAAAAGATACATTATACATAAATAATATGCCTAACTTAACTGCATGTTATTTACAACAAAATGAAAATTCGTTATAAATATAGGCTAATGCAATTAACTAAACTTTTTGAGCCACTTAAGTAGATATTATCTTTGTATATCATTTCATAATTAATGTAAATATGGTTAAACTAAAATATTATTTGATGTAATTTTTATTGAAAATTGTATTTAAATATATTTGTAATTACATATTTGATGAATTTGCAATTTGATACATTTAAAGTATAATAATGAAACAAAATACACATAAAAACAAGTGCTTTTAAGCACAACAAATTATTTTTAAATCATAATTATTTAAAATGTACTTTTAACATTTAATGTGACACTACATTAAAGTGCACTGTCTAAGTACAATTAAGTGGCCTTTTATTTCCTTAATATATGATCTGCGTAATGGCCACAAGCTGGAGTGCCCTTGAGAGCCACCAGAGGGCACTCCACAACATACTATTGTCATTCCCTCACAAACTACATCTCCCATAATTCTCTGCCTGGACTCATCAGCACTCATTGTGTTCACCTGTGTCTCATCTTCTTGTTTGCTCACCCTATATAAGCCTGGTTCTTTCTCTCATTCCTTGCGCAGTCTTGTTTAGTGTCACACTGCAATTCCAAGCATTCTCCTGGTTTTCATTATCTTGTTTTTTTTATCTTCTGTCCGGTTTTCTTGGTTTCCTCTGTTTTTGCCTGTGCCCCTATGACCCTGTTATTGTTTGGACTGATTACCCAGTGTTTATGACCTTTGCCTGTTTTCGACTACGATTGTGGATTACCCTTTAAATAAACTTACATTTGGATCCTCAGCCTTTGTGTCTCGGAGCAGTACGTGATAATCTGCAAGTAATTTGATATACTTTTAAGATATAAAGTACACTACAAGTGCAAAACTTTTTTTTTACGCATAAATTCTCATTCATACAGAGGAGAATCTCTGATCTTTACTGTAAAAGTGATTTTTGTAAAAAAAAAAAAAAAAATTACTGTAAAAGTGAACTTGCAAACATGTATTACCTGGCCTAATTGTGTCTTTTTTGTCTCAAGTTGTATATATTTACATTTATTCATTTGACAGACTTTTTGTCTAGCTGTCTTAAGCATTGGGGAAAATCATATACTTTTACTATTTCTGCCATATTTTTATAGTATGGTGTGTAATTGTTCACCAGTATCCCCAAGAAAACATGTTTGGTTTGAAAACGTTTGATTATAGAAAATAACCCAGACAGCAACATAGTGTCGACTCAGATCCGGCCCACATCTGGTACACATTTGGATTGGATTCCACACTTACCAGATCTCAGCCGGATCTGGGCTGACACTCTGGGAAAAGATTTTTTTTTAAATAAATGGTCAGTTTAGTAAAAAGTCAGTGACATAAACAGACATGAACATTCTCTCAAATCAAAGCAGTGAAATGATTTTAAATTCACCCCGATATGCACGTATGTCTTGTATTGTTCAGTGCATGTGTCATGCATGGCATGTCAAACAACATCCTGGATCACAGAGTGTCACATGTGTAAGACTGGAAAAACTGGAAGAGAGGGCAACTCTCAAATTAAGCAATAAAGGAAATTAACATTTGAACTCACTCTTGTGCACCATTCGAGACGTCATCCTAATCTACATCTCTTTCCCTCTTCCCCCATTCCTTCTCTCTCATGCTGAGATCACCAAAATTCACCCAAGAATCTATATGGTTTAATCATGTGAATAATTATCATACAGTATGACCCATGTTTGGTATCATTTGAAATATCTCAGTGCGACTGGTACAAAGGTCTCATTCCTAAAGAAGTAAACCAAAAGGTTTAAGGTATTTAAGAGTTTAGAGATAACTCGCACACAGAGGAGGGTGTGTCTTTCAGGCCTGCTCTCAAAAGGTGTAATCTCAATGCAAATTCACACAAATGTTTGTGAAAGAAGTTTCAGTCTATATAAAGAAATGCAACAAGAGGCTTGTGGCGATTTGTAACTCAAACTAGCCTGTGATGCTGAGAATGGCCGAGACTCTCAGCATCATGTATTATATAATGTCAGGTTCGCACCTTCTCTCTTTATTCCAGAGCATTTGATGTTTTGTATTTATTATCTTTGAACTGATTATGAAATTGGCATGATATATTTACCTGACATAATAAATTGTTACATTTGATTTTATTCCAACTGACTCTGAAATTGTTTTCCCAAGTAGATTAAACAGATTCGCATGTTCCCGCAAGTTTTGCATCAGATTAGTTACGACTACTATTTTGGCGCTAATTCAAGTGTACTTGGTTTTGCAAAGACAAGAAGTGAATTTCCGTTTAGGGCAGCAAATGCTGCTTGACCAACCTAAATCTGGGTGTCTTACCTCTGTTTTAATTTAATGTTACTTCAGATAAGTGTACGTGGGAAACCACGGCATGGCCAATCCAAAAATATTATAATACAAGTAAAGTTGGTTGACTTATATCTGTAGTAGTGGCCATACCACTACTGAAGTAAACGTTACTTTAATTTCAAGTGAATGCAATAACGGGGGCTATACCAAAGTATCTTTGATTGTGTAAGCGTGAATGCGACCGATCTCAGGTATATATTGTAGTTATCTCTGTTTAGTGACCGAAGCTGGCGAGATTGTGATCGTGAGACCCGCGTTAAACAAGGCGTGCGCGACATAGCTTCCTAATATGAACGGGTAAAATATAAGTAAAGAGTTAAATAGAACAATCAAATGTATTGCTAAACTATTATATAATTGACCAATAGGCAATATAACTTAAATTCGAGGTTGTGATAAAATGAAGTCAGATATAAAATGGAGTTATGGAATTAAATGGAATTAAATTACTTTGCCACGCGGAAAGACAGTAACACTTTCACCCGTTCTGGGGGAAAACCCCATGGACTGATAAATGGGCTTACACATGTCAACAAAACCAACCCTGTCACTTGCCCTGCGGTAAATGCATGTCATCTACAATAAGAGGCATGTTGGGCATGTGTTCAGAGGTGAAAGAGTGATTGCATCGGGGACTGTCTGCATCTTATCACACTCTGGGATCTAATACTTTCTATGGCACGTTTCACCCACAGTGCATGTGAGCATACAGTATGAACTTACTGTACATTACACAATGTAAAGGAATGGAATTTAACCCCACAGACAGATGCATTCATTTATTAAGGGTGAATTTACCCAGAGGGGACTTCTGTTCGAGAAAAACTAGGACATGGATCTGGATAAGGGGGGGATTGATTGAGACTGAACATGTACGGCAGTGGCAGTGCTATCAGATGGTTGTAGGCCCCTAGAATTGTCACTTTGTTTGTCCACTATCTAGGGCTCTGCCCAGCTAACAATGTTCACATTAAGCTAAAACCCTTCTTCTTCCGCTCTTAAGTCTGGCAGGCCATAGAATCAAATGGTAAAAATTTATGAAATTTGGCACATAGATAGAGGACAATCTGAACATTATCCATATAGATTTTGGAGTCCCTAACTCAATCCCTCTAGCGCCACCAACTGTTCAAAGTTTCACTTAGATTTATGCTAACAACTTTTGAACCGTAAAGGCTAGAAACAAATACTGTAAGCGCTTCTGTTTTCCTCTGATTCCTTGGCTCAAGACGATTCGATTGCGCCAATCACCATTTTGAATTTTCCGAAAAAGTCGTAGACGTTTCAAAAAACAAACAAAAAATAAAACATGCAAATCAAGTTGATTCGTCAAACTGTTCTTGAGTAACACGTGAACAAATTTGACGAAGAGCACATCAAAATGGATGTGAGGCTATGTCTCCATATCGCTTTAGTGTATTCTGATCAAACTTGGTGTGTGTTATGACAACCATGACCTGAGGGTACCCTTACATTTTCATCACAGCGCCACCACGAGACATGAAATATTTTTTGATTCTAACTTCTGAACAGCTTGACCAAAAATCTCATACAAAAAATCTCACAAAAATTGTCACCCAACACTGACCACACCAGAACAATTGATCAAAAGTAATAAGCAATTATGTCACATTATTGTGACTGCAAACAGCAATGTTCATATTTATGAAATATATGAAATAAACGAATGAAATATATATATGTACATTTTTTGAATGATCTCGGAATGTTCAAAACGTTAAAAGCTTTTTTCTTGGTTATGCAAATGTTAAAGGAATATTCCATTTTTGTGCATTCTGAACACATTATAGGAATGTTACTTTTGAATGTTTTGAAACAATTAGTAACATTTAAAAAATGTTAAATGAATGTCCAACTAAAACATTTTTCAAAAGTTCCATGAACGATGTACAAGTGTTTTTGTGCTAACGTTTTAAAGACCATAGGCTAACTCTGAACAAACATTCAATAAATATTAATGGAAGAACATTTGTTCATAGGCTAACTTTGATAGAACATTGCCAGAAGTTCTGAGAACTTTGTATGGGTGTATTGGCCTACTAAGTTACTGTGTTATTACCATATTTATACCATGGTATTTACAAACTACTCCAAGGTACTATATTTCATGTCTATAACATGATAAAACCACAGTTTTTGATAATGTTTGTCATTTGTCTTGTTTACGCTTTCTGTTCTAAAATCAGCATGTGTTTTCTTGGCTACAGTGACATCTAATCGAATTATAACGATGGAAACGGAACATTAACACGTAGGATTGCTTCTTTTATTATGCAAACGTATAAGAATTCGGTCTAATTAATACAGTTGATGGTACGCTTTGGTTTGAATCGGTTCTGCTTAATGAGTCGGTTGAAGTGAATCTGTCAGAGCTCGAAAAAGAATTTGATTTATTCCGGTTATAAAATACCTTTAACTGTTAATGAGCTTAATTATTGCTATTGTGTTAAAATATGGACAAGCTGTTAGACACACAGGTCATATTTGTGGTTGATGTAAAAAGGCGCGTTTTGTATGATGAAACACATCTCAGGGGATGCCTGATACAAACATACAGTCACAATCGTATTTTATCAACCACAATGAAAACGAATCAATGTTTTTACGACATCAGGACAAAATTATAATCGCAATCGGGCGCTAAACAACACTATTTATTTGTATTCTTACTCCCCTGCACGTGTGTATCATAATTTGAGATGAACGAATAATTGAATCAGCAGTCAAGCGAGCAGTTCAAAAGAACCGAGTCGCCTAAACGAGTCGCATTATCTTCTGGACCAATAGGCGACTCGACACACCCACACACTCCACAGTCTCTCGCAAAGAGCAGACAGTCTCACTTTTATCAGACATCACAAACCTCCGCGTTTATTCTGCACATTTATCTGAAGATATAGGATTCCGAAACAAACAAAAAAATTTGATTCGATTTTTATTGGATATTTATTTATAAATAATTTAGCTCAACGCTATCAAGGGCAGGTTAAGGAGAATGTGGTTTGATATTTTTTAGTGTCGTGGGTTTTTTTTGCGAATGGACGTCGATTGTATTACGAGCTTGATTCTGGATGCAAATCTCCATGGGAATTAATTTGCGTAAAATCCGCTGATCTGAA
This sequence comes from Vimba vimba, assembly GCA_022828995.1. Classification (NCBI taxonomy): domain Eukaryota; kingdom Metazoa; phylum Chordata; class Actinopteri; order Cypriniformes; family Leuciscidae; genus Vimba; species Vimba vimba. Next base: position 2,596,344 of record CM040822.1, read on the forward strand.
CTGCGCACATCATCACACACATCATCACACACCCTAATACATCATCACAGCCATCACTCAGCGGGAACCCGGCGGAGACCTATAGAGGACAAAAGCAGGTATTCAACATTTTCCTTGGGGATTTGTTGCTTTTGCAATGCCTGATGTTGTGAATCAAAGCATGCTTGCTGTGGGGACTGTTTATTTCTCGTAAAACAAGAACCTCTCATTGTTTAAAGCATGCGTTTTAAACAGATATCAGCAGTCATCTGTCGGTCAGGTGATGTGTCAGGCAGGTGTGCAATGAAAAACATTGACTACACACGAGACAAACACTGCGTGTGCCAATCTTTATCTGATGGACATGAACTTTCACATCAGATAATTGTCTAATGCAGGTTTTCAACAAAAACAACAACAAAAAATGTTTACAAAATGTATTTTTAAGGCTGTCAGTGTGCACTTAAGATGTTAATTAAATAAATGCAACATTCTAATCACTACATTTAATAATTAATTCTGCTTTCTACAGACATTAAGACATTATTTGCAATTATTTTGTATTTTAAATTTCTCATGATTTCTCACTTTTTTTCTAAAATAAAATTTTTGTGAAAAAAAGAAAAGAAATAAGATTTCTCATGTACACTGTCAACTTAATTAAAAGTAAGTACTTTTCAATTATTATTTTTTTTTTTTTATGTAACGACAATATAAAAGCCAGTTATTTAATTCTGGAAACAATTAGTATAAATGCATTTTAACACATACAAATATACATTTATCACAAAGGTATCGCATTTGGGTCCTGAAAACATCTAAAAAATATGCAAAAATATGGATTTAAAATATTAAAGACAAAAAAATACAGCATGAAACATTATCATGTGTGTTGATTGTCTGATTGTAAACATATATACAATAATAAGTATAATCATTAAAAACATATTATAGTTCAAAAAAGACTAGAGCCTGGTACTCCACCCCAATCTCTGTGGAATGATTTTTGAAAAATCAAGGCATATCCAGAAATCAGGAATGATTTCAAAGCTTATGGAAATTCATTGGTTAGAACTGAAGTGTTACATGAATATGGTAATCATTAAATATAATCCTCTGAATGCCTCACACCATGGAATCAGCACAGAACGTGTGTGTGTGTGTGTGTGTGTGTTGTCTTCCCTCCTGAAGGATGGATCAGATCAGTCAGTGGCTCTGGAAGCAGGAATACTGGCTTCCTCCGGGAATCGTCTGGGATGATCTGGATGAGATTGAGGGATCTCGGCGTCCTCTTCCCCGGGATCTGCTCCTGGCTCTGCCTCTAGCTGTGGGATTCATCCTGCTTCGTTACGCTTTTGAGAGGTGATGATGACATTGAACAAGGTCTGACCTCCTGAATTCATTTCAGAATATAATTTAGAATATGAAAAGTACGTTGGAATCATTGTGTTTTCTGGATGTTCTTAGAGCAGGGATGTGATTTTGACGTATTTTTATTCATTTCCGACTTGAAGGATGAAATGATTTTATTTTATTTTATTTTATAGTACAATATTACTATTGCAATAGTAATATAGATTTGAGTGATTAAAAAAAAAAAAGAAGAATAAAATGCAAATATTATTCTGAATAATTATAATAAAACTACTTTTAATATAATAAAAAAACTTTTATTATTATGAAATACTAGTTAGTATTTTACAGTACAATATAACATTCTTTAATTTCTTCATTGATTTGTTTGATTTTTATCATTTAAATAAATTTAATAAAGAATTACTTTGAATAATAATAATAATAAGGTAATATTATTATGAAATACTCATTTTATATTTTACAGTACTGCAATAGTAATATATTTTATTGATTGGTTTATTTTTAAAAAATTAAATATTAATAAAATAAAAATATTATTTTGAATAATAATAATATTATATTAAAATATGATAAAAATTATTATGAAATACTCATTTTATATTTTACAGTACTGCAATAGTAATACATTTTTATTGATTGTTTTATTTTTAAAAATTAAATATTAATAAAATAAAAATATTATTTTGAATAATAACAATAATAAAATTACTATTATAATTATGAAATACAAATTTTATATTTTACAGTACAGTATTACTATTGCAGTAGTAATATGTTTCGTTACTGATTTGATTTTTATAATTTAAATAATAATAAAATATTTTGAATAATAATACAATTATTTATTATAATTATTATAATTATTATTATTATTGTTTGATATTCTGGCAGAGACTAGTGTAAATGGTAACACGTCTTTCTGTACTGGGAATGAACTGGTTTGTTAGTTAACTAGTTCCTCCAGCCTCTCACACACACGTGTGCTTGAATCTGTTCTCCTGCTGTATCTCCACATACAATCAGTCTTTTTGTTTAGTTTTGTGAGTTTGTGGTGTAATTTTACACTCTGTCTGCCTGGAACAGGTGTGTGTGTGTGTGTGTGTGTGTGCTGGAGGGAGTAGCTGACAGGTAGTGTGTTATAGGAGGGAAGGGGGACGCTGAATCAACAAACAGCAGCAGGCAGACGTGTGTGTGTGTGTGTGTGTGTGTGTGTGTGTGTGTGTGTGTGTGTGTGTGTGTGTGTGTGTGTGTGTGTGTGTGTGTCTCGGTTGCTGCAGCAGCTGATCGCTATAGCAACACAAAGAGTCTGATGCCGTGACCCTTCTGACCCTCGTTTGATCTCGGATCATCTTTCCACCGTCTAATTAAAGTCCAACCAATGCAAACACTTCCATATAGACAAAGAGTATTTGTACAGATAATATTACACATAAAACAACAATCGTTACAAGCTCCTCCTGAGCTCCTGGACAATGCAACCCGTGAGCAATAAATATTCTTTTATTTTCTGTGAGGCTGTTGCTCAGTTCAAATAAAGGCTTCTTTTGCTGAAGAACGGCACTGATGAAACATGACCTGTGTCCTTTGCTTCCTCAGATGTGTGGCGCTTCCTCTCAGCAGAGTTTTAGGAGTGAGAGATCAAGTTCGTTTGAAAGTCACTCCGGCCCCACATCTAGAAGCGTTTTACACTAGAAACAGCAGACAGCCTACGCAGGTGAGTGTACACACACACACACACACACACACTCAGACACACACACACACTCCAGACATCCCAACCTGCGCAAAGTCATTTCCGGGAGTCAAGAAATCTCCAAAGGGGGGGGGGGGTTCTGATTAATTCGGTTCGAGAGTACAGATAAAATCCCGAGACACAAACGCACACTTGCACACACACACAAGGTCTCTCGCTCCCTCTCTCTGCCGTGCGCGCTATACGCTTGCGCGCTCTTTCTTCCGGGAGATTTTAACTGATTTGCGGGCATCAGGGAGCCGCTATCAATATGCGGGAGACTGCCGGAACTTCCGGGAGACTTGGGATGTCTGCACACTCAGACACACACACACACACACACACACACACACACACACACTCAGACATACGCACACACACACACACACACACTCACACACACACTCAGACATACGCACGCATACACACACACACACACACTCAGACATACGCACGCATACACACACACACACTCAGACGCACACACACACGCGCACACACACACACACACACACACACACACACACACACACACACACACACACACACACACACACACACACACACTCAGACACACACACGCACTCAGACACACACACACACACACACACACACACACTCAGACACACACACTCACATAAACACACATGCACGCACACACACACACACACACACACACACACACACACACTCAGACACACTCAGACACACACACACACACACACACACACACACACACACACACTCAGACACACACACTCACATAAACACACATGCACGCACGCACACGCACACACTCACTCAGACACACACACACACACACTCAGACACACACACTCACTTAAACACACATGCACGCACGCACGCACACGCACACACTCACTCAGACACACACACTCACACTCACACTCAGACACACACACACTCACATAAACACACATGCGCGCACACACACACACACACTCAGACACACTCAGATACACACACACACACACACACTCAGACACACACACTCACATAAACACACATGCACGCACACACACACACACACACACACACACTCACTCAGACACACACACTCACACTCAGACACACACACTCACATAAACACACATGCATGCACACACACACACACACACACTCACTCAGACACACACACTCACACTCAGACACACACACTCACATAAACACACATGCACGCACGCACACGCACACACTCACTCAGACACACACACTCACACTCACACTCAGACACACACACTCACTTAAACACAATCACTCACTCACTCACTCACTCACTCACTCACTCACTCACTCACACACACACACACACACACACACACACACACTCACATAAACACACTCACTCACTCACACACTCACACACTCACATAAACACACTCACTCACTCACACACACACACACACATATGAATCTACACACACATCTGAGATCATTCTCCAACAGTCGTTGTTTTGCATCTCACTTTCCTGGAAAACGTCGATACCTTGCAAATGAGTGTGTAAAGTCAAACCGCATGCGGAAAGAGGGGAATGTGTTTTCCACAGACACACAAATAATCCAGAACCGGTGTGTTGCTCAGCTTAATCATCCCCTGGTTATTCAAACATGATTCAAATAATGAGACGGTAAAAACACAGCCCGTGTAAAAACAGTGCTTCATGATGCCATGTTGTCGAATTAAACTGGTTATTCCAGTCAAAAATATGATTTAACAACTGCATTAACGGTTCGTTACACCAACAAAAGGTCCGTTTTTCAAAGCGAGGACTAAAATCTTCTTCATCTGAATTAAATCCAACTCATATTCAGCTATTCATCTCTCATTCAGAGCTATAAAGGCACAAAGGAAAAGAAATACACACGTATATTTCACCCTGTAAGAGGAAGCCGTCCAAACCGTGTGTTACGAGGAACCTGATATTGCTGACATTTATTTTGTGCGTGGACTTATTATTATGGACCCACAAAAGGGACTCTGGGCGTTTCTCTCTGGAGTTCGTTTCCATATTTTCAGATCTAGCTGAGACAGAACTACTTTTCTGGGTGGATGAATGTCTGGTTCTACTTTACATCATTTATACGCGTGATGTAAACAGGCTTTATGGATAGTTACGGGTTTCCCGACTGTCTATCGTGGGTATTTTTGCATATGGATGACTATAATGTGCTAATACATTTTGTATGATGTTTGGAATTTTACAAATGTATGTTTTGATAAATATGCAGAATGTTTTTGTGAAGTAAGGAGTAATTAACCCAAGGTCATAATGAGGTCACGACGCAAAGCATTATTCTCTTATATTTCATCAGGACCGCAGTCAGTTATTCCCCCAGAAGACGATGTTCAGACGATGCATTTAAAGACATTTTTCAGGTTTTTTAAATTTAAGGCGAGACACGGCAGGCAAAAGCATCGGGGGGTTTTTTACTGGTCAATTTTGAGATATTGTAAGAAATACACATTTAGGTCTTTATTTTACTACACTTTGTCTGTTCGCGTCTGTAGATTTCTCATAAATTCAACAAAAGTTGGCTTTCTAAATCATCACATACATCATTAGAAAGCTCTCTCTCTCCTGTACAATGCTGTCGGATCCAAATATGGTCATTTCCTTTTTATCAGCAACCAATCGTGAAAGTAAAAGGGCTGAATGCGCAATCTCATTGGCTGATGATAAATCTTTAAAGCCCGTTTTCTCAAAATGACCTTTCTCTCATTCTCCAAGTCTGAAATCTCCACTTCAGTAGCACTGATATACACCACACTTTCCAGTCTTTTATCTAATTATATTATGAAGACATTTACAGAGGGATTTGTAAATATATTATTCCTAGCCTGATTTATATAACATTTTATTCCAAAAAATCATTTTTTTAAGGCTATTGACAGTATGTTCTGATTTACAGGATAACAAAAGTAGATATCCATAAATCCCTCTGGAATTTTTTTCCACATCTAATATGTGAACACAATGAAAAAATAATTTTTAACCTGGCTTTATCCAATACTCAGATTTCATTTTTTAAAAGATATGCAAACTAGCGCATATTTAATTAGATACTGCCTAATTTGCATATTTAAACATTAAATTAAGGAGGTATACCATCTTAATGTAGGTAATTAACTGGGAAAGTTTCATGGTGATATCTGATAGTTAAACAATTTACCCTATTCACCTGTAGTGTCTCGCCTTAAAACGCTCTTGTGTGCAGGACTAATTTCTTACGCATCTCATTCCACGCGTCCATTGTTAATTACAAAACGTTGTTTTAGAGCTTGTAAGTGCTTTTAGAGCCACTGATAGCAGACTAATGAAGTTATTAGAAAGAGAGAGAGATTAAGATTAAGTCATACCTGTCAACATTTGGGTACCAAAATACGGGCGACCGGGGGGTGGGGGTGGGGGGGTGGGTTTCAGTTCAACCACATGCGGTTTCACGTCATCTATACATTACACACCCCATCGCCAAATCATAGAAAAATTCAGTTAAGACAGTTGTATTAATCTTAACAATACACAACAAATCAATATTATGCAGAAAAACAGATTTCTAAAATAAAGTATAGGCCACAAATCTGTGAGTACAGTTTGCAAAACTGAACAGGTGATGTTGTGTGATATTCAGTAACTGTAAGAAACTGTTCCAGCGGGTGGAGTTCACTGGTGCTGAATATTACACATCACCTGTGTATACTCCATTAACTGGAACAGAGTTTCACTGAAACTGAATATTACATCCAAATATTATGTAATCAATCAGCATATTGTTGTGTAACAGTGGAACAGTATTTCACAATTTTTCACAGGAACTGAAAATCACAAACAACGACTGCGAAAGCGTGCACGGATTATGAATGTGTTCACTGTTACCTTTGTAGGCTATACGTAGTTTTTTTTTTTTTCTGTATAGTTCTATTTTGTTAATAATTTTTACATTCTATTTTGGCTTTCTCGTGTGTCCCTATTTTTGTTGTGTCCCTTTTGAGCCACGGGGCGAAACGGGTACGGATCGAAAAACCAAAGCAACTGTACGGTTTACAAATCTGAGACTTTTTCTCTGGTATTTTTGGCGTAGGATATTTATTTCCATCAAGGTCAGACTGCGATGTCAAATATATTCCCAGGAATGAGTGATGCGCTTTCCGCTTTTAAAGTTTTATAAAACACGTAAGATATGGCTTGAATGGTTTAAAAGCATTAGCGAGAATAAAAGCGCATCATATAATGTAACGTCATGCAGCCAAATAATGACAGAAATAAACGGATGGTGCGCTAATTGCGTTAAATATTTACTCACCACTGAGTCTTTTCCCATTTCTACCAGTAACGCTTATTCAACTTCCCGCATCTACTACCTGCAGATATCGACGGCACAACTGGGTTGAAGGTTGCCAGGTTGAGCTCACAAATGGGTTGAAATGTGTATGATGTGTTGATTGCACGAGTAGGAAGGGTTTCATACAAGATCTGGCAAATGGACAACCTTGGAATAATATATTGATGTGATTATTCATATAACGACGTTTGGGCCATACAAATAACGGGAGTTTCACGGGAGAAATAAAACGGGAGATGGGGGGGGAAACGGGAGACTCCCGGGGAAAACAGGAGTGTTGACAGGTATGGATTAAGTGTGTGTGAATCACCTGAGTGTGTGTGTCTCTCTACAGTGTTCATCAGCAGCGTCTTTACTAATAGTGAATCTGTAAGTTCATCTGCTTCAAGAACAGCGGCGTTATTCCCTCGCTAGTGAGAAACGTCATGTAGCTTTTAAGCTGCTAAACTATTTTACTGATAAACTCATCAGATGCCGCTGACAACTCGTTTCTGTGCGAGTGTGTGTGTGTGTGTTTGAGTGGGAGAGAGAGAGAGAGAGTATGTGCTGTCCGTACATAATAAAACGTATTTTTGTGGTGAAAAACATGAAAATAATTTGTCGTTTTTATCCTAATGTTGACTATATTTATCTGCTTGGTCAGTGTCGTTGTGGGTTTCGGTTCTTTCGCTGTTGTCGGCTGTAAAACCTCTGAAGTAACTGAAATCATTTGGCGTAGTGATATGGAACTGTAATGCGGTCAAAACTTGCCTGGAACTACTTTATCCATGTGTTTCCTTGAAAATAAGCAGTATAATACTATATATTTTTGTCCTGTAGAATTCTATATTGTCTGCATAATTGGAGGCGTGGCCTTTGTTATTATAACAGCTGTAATAACTATTATTAATGTATTGTTTTTAAATTGGCTGATACCTTTGCGTGTGTTGTAAGCATGAGGAACGGCGTTTGACTGAAACGTAGCTGGAAAGATGCAAGTTTGAGTAGTGTATAGGATTTTTTTTTTTTTTTTTTTTTGCAATATTTGAGCTTATTGAGTTAACTCGCACTATTTTGGTTCATAATTCCTCATGTTATTGCATTAACCCGTCTAGAATGAGATCACCAGTCTGGTTAACCAGTGCAACCTGACTCGTAGACAAGTCGAGACCTGGTTCAGGAACCGCAGAAACCAGGACCGACCCAGCAACACTAAGAAGTTTTGTGAGGCCAGGTAAGTTTTCTTCAGGTATGTGCTTTTAATAATATCAAAATCATAGTTCCACTTTTTATTTTGGCTTCAGAAAAGCACGTACTGCAGCTTTAAAGAATCCAACGACCTAAACACTGATTTGAGGACTTCAAAATGAAACATATACAGAACTTTTTAAACTCATAAGAACGATAAAACAATCTAAATAATAACAATCTCAGTCTTTGTAATATTCTATGCCACTGTATTAGACAACTATAGAAATCTAGAGAAGATGAGAAATGCAATAATAACATGATATAACATACATTTTTGGGCAATAATAACGTGCTCTGCGCAAGTTACGACTTAGACTAGTTTTGACGTAATGCACTACTAAATAATTTTGTGTTGCAGATTGCAAAATTAAACTTTTGAAGCATAACTCTAGGTATATTTACAGAGTAACGGTCATAATAAAAATGTTTTACCCGACAGACTTCAATTCTTTAGATATATAAATATTTTTTTAATCAGTATTTATTTATTGATCCTTGTTATTTTCAAATATATGTTATTTACAAATAAAAATACCTATTATGTTATTCATGATTAAGTATTATCATATTTTAATGGAAACTTATTTTTTTACCATTATGTGAGGCAAAAGAAGTTATAATAATTATAAACTGAAATTCACTGCATTCAAACAACATCTGCTCACTTATTTGAAGGCTGCTATTAGATTATTGAGGGTAAATATCATATTATGCGACTATGCATGACTATACGGAGAGTTTGTGACCTACTAGCTACGCTCTGCCTTAAGAACAAACAAGTTAGTTACTAACTAGCTAGTATTTACTAAGCCTCTTTCTTTATGTTCCAGTTTATGTAAGAACGTATGAATGGCTGGTGCATTATTAGTTCATATATAAGATCTCTAAGTTTTGATTGCAGACTTTAGTATCTTGAAGATTCTAAAAGTAAACATCAAAAGAACTACAGTCTCAATAGCTAATTATCCAGACGAATGCATCTGTCTTAATGCCGTTTTATTTACCATAGTAACTTCTTTTGTTTCCCCAGCTGGAGATTTGTGTTCTACCTGATTGCTTTCGCCGCGGGATTTGCATCTTTAATTAACGTGAGTCGTCATTTGAAGCTTCATTCCCACGTGAACCCAAGTGTGTCTTGGGGTTGGTGTCTTTTGAGTCACTGCCTAATTATGGTCCCCTAGTTAGAGTCCTAACAAATAGATTTTAATGCTTCTTCAGATCGACCTGTGTTAAATCAACAAGAGCAAGCTTCAGCTTTGTTATTTTGAACACACACGGTTCTGATGTTTTTCTGAAACACAACACTGGCTCTCGGGACTCAGTATGATTTTCACTGTATGACTGCCTCTTTTATTGTCTGGCGGTTAAAGGAAGTAGTTCTGTTGTCTGAAAGTGTTCCTCTTCCTCATAGACGCCCTGGTTCTGGGAGCAGAGTGAGTGCTGGAGAGGATATCCTCAACAGGTGAGCTCACCTGTCTGAAATACACGTGTGCAGATGTACATGCCTATATATGTGACCCTGGTCATACGGGTCAGTTTGGTGAAATTGAGATTTATACATCATCTGAAAGCTGAATACATAAGCTTTCCATTGATGAATGGATAGGACATCCGTTAGGATAGATAGGACAATATTTGGCCGAGATACAACTATTTGAAAATCTGGAATCTGAGAGTGTAAAAAAAAATCTAAACATTGAGAAAATCTCATTTAAAGGGGTGGTTGATTATGATTTGACTTTTCTAACTTTAGTTAGTGTGTAATGTTGCTGTTTGAGCATAAACAACATCTGCAAAGTTACAACGCTCAAAGTTCAAAGCAAAGGGAGATATTTGCTTTTAAAGAAATCGCTTTTTAAGGACTACAACAAACGGCTGGTAGAGACTACACCACATTCCTCCCGGGTTAGTGACATCACCAACCCTAGAATTTACATAAACCCCGCCCCCTGAACACGATTTATAGATTATCAAGACAGAATATGCTAATCAATGACTAGAAGATAACTACACATAAGCTTCATAAATTCATCAACTAACCATTCAGAAATGTTGTCTACATGTTGTCACTTCTTCTTGAGTCTCTCCATCTTTCTGACTCCGGTTTGAACATAAAAGGCTAAAAGTTTTTGAAATGTTCAGTGCATGTGTGTGTGAGGTAAAAGGACACAAGCTCTTGAAGCTCCGCCCCCTGTGCCGGGAGCAGCAGCTCATTTGCATTTAAAGGGACAGACACAGTGCGTTTTTGCTCAGCCTCAAAAAGTGACAACTTTAACATGCTATATAAAAATATCTGTGGGGTATTTTGAGCTAAAACTTCACACACACACTCTGGGGACATCAGAGACTTATTTTACATCTTATGAAAAGGGCATTATAACACCCCTTTAAAGTTGTCCAAATGAAGTCCTCGATTGTGCTGCATTCACTCACAAAAATAAATGTTTTATATATTTACGGTAGGAAATTTACAAAATATCTTCATGGAACATGATCTTTACTTAATATCCTAATGATTTTTGGCATAATTTTTTTTTTATAATTTTGACCCACACAATGTATTGTTGGCTATTGCCACAAATATACCCGTGCGACTTATGATACATATGTAACAGCAAAGCATACAAGATGTTTAGGGACTACTCCTGCATTCAAAATCTCATACTTCCCTACTATATAGTAGGCGAAAAATAGTATGTAACAAAGGAAGTATGTCCGAAATCACAGTACTCATAAAAGAGTAGGGGGAAAGTCCCTACAACTTTCGTTGAGATCCTGAAGTGTGCATATGATGGACACTTTACTATCCCATGAGGCCACAGGAGAGGATTTGTGAATGGCAGTGAAGCGACTTAAGTAGTACGTCCAGATTACATTCATACTACACAAACTCATACTATATAGAACATACTTTTTTCTAACTACTTATTCAAAATAAGTACCTACTCAAGAGAGTATGTGATTTCGGACTATTATTATTATTTTTTAAAAGAAATTCATAATTTTATTCATGCATTAAGGATGCATTAAATTGATAAAAAGTGACTGTAAAGACATTTATAATGTTACAAAAGACTAATAAAAGATAAACTATGGTATTTTATACACTCAAGCTCCAAAAAGAAACAAAAACACCAAACACTACCTTTCAAAAAATTGGGGTCGGTAAGATTTTTAACATTTTTTTAAATTAATATTCAGCAAGGATGCATTAAATAGTTTGAAGTGACAGTAAAGACATTTAGAATGTTACAAAAAATTCTATTTCAAATAAATGCTGTTCTTTAGAACTTTCTATTCTTCAAAGAATCCTGAAAAATAAAATGCATCACGGTTTCCACAAAAATATGAAGCAGCAAAACTGAATTTTATTAGAAAATTAGAATGATTTCTGAAGGATCATGTGACACTGAAGACTGGAGTAATGATGCTGAATCAGGGTTTCCGTTGTCCGGTAATTACCGGACATTGTCCGGAAAAAAAATTAAATGTCCGACAAAAATAAATCTCTCCGGTCAAATTGTCCGATTAAAATTGCCTAATAATCCAGCCCCCCTAACACAATCTGAATTTGAGAATAAGCCTAAAATGTATAAAGCAAAAATACACCGACCTTTGGCTATGTTATAAAGGAACAGGCTCTACCGTTTGAAAGTTATTAAACATTATTACATGGCTTGGTTGAATTCCAATGTGGAATGCGGTCTTTTATTTCTTATCAGACCGAAGCACTAGCAGCGCCAGGATTTTGATTGTAGGTGGGCCTCCAGAAAACTGGATGGGCCAGTTAAAATAAGCCAAAAAATAAATAAAAACGGGTTCCCCTTCATCTCCGTTTTAGCGCTTTTCTGGGCACTGAGGACAGTGACTCAGCAGCCTTAATGCGTAAAAAAAAAAAAACTTAAACAGGATTTTTTTTTTTTTTTTGCTTTTTTAATACAATTACAATTTCATTTAATTTATTGTTTAATACAATTATTTTTAGTTTATTAACAGCAACAACAGCTGTAAAGATGAAGTTGACGATCGCCATCTCCTTAGTGAACGCCTATAGAGAGAAATGCGCATCATGGATTACATAATCAGAGAGTAGCCTATTTCTTTTCGTTTTAAATTGTTAAAAAAACATTTCAAGCTTTCTTAAGATATATTTCATGTCTGTGAGGCCTACGCGCTGAGTTTCGTTAAATTAGGATGAGATGCGCTCCCATTCACGAGCAATGCAAGTGACCGCGTGGGCGCCTCCATGATTAGGCCTATCGTCTGGTATTTTTGCTGCTTATATATTAAATACAGGCAATTGGTTGATAAAAAATAAAAATAAAATTAAGATACAATTTATACAAAACGAAATTCACTTCAAAAAAAGTCTTTCTACAAAACCAAACTTAATTAAGTGGTCAAAATCATGTCTGACCCGCTCCATGTCTCTCGATATTGCGCATCCATCCTACTCGTTCACTTTTCATAATCAACATAAATTAAAAAAAAACATTATAATATTTTAACAAATATTAAACTAAATGAGCTTATTTAATGGCTACAACACATATAGCTAGACATAGACTCTCTATTTGTACAAATTGCTGCACATTCATGTTATTCTGAATTTTGCACACATAAGTTGAAAGGCATTTGTTTGTGCATGCATAGCAAAACATATCTGCAACATTTATCAAGTTCACTGATAATTATGCGCGCATTTATTAGGCTAATTATTATCTTAATAATGAAACAAGGACGAAGCATATAAACTGCGTTGTTTGTTTAGAATGGAATGGATCGCAAATAGATCCGAATGAAGAAACGTACATAACCACAGTAGAAAACGGGTCTCGAGTGTTCCTGAGGGGGTTCTCGCTGCAGAATCGGAGCAAGACGAAGCAGCGAAGTCGCCTTGCGGAGAACAAGGTTACGCGGCTTATGCGCATTGCAGGTTGTGGAGAGACACTGGGAAGTTCGCTTGAGTAAAAACAATAGGCTTCAGATATTTTATGTGGGGAAGGGGGATTGGTTTGTTAAACTATGAATGTGAAACCCTAGTAAAAACAATTGGCGTTGATTGACGCCAAACGGACGGTCATGTTTTTTTTCCGTTTTTTTTTTTTTTTGGAAAGTTAGGCTAATAAACATGTTGCATTCGGCCTGATTATGTCATTTTTTAAGTTACATAGCCTTCCTCCAGTTTTCCTCAACTTGACTAATTAAGAGGCGATATTTGACCGGCATATCATTGAAATGTCCGGAAAACGAAACCTCTGCCGGTCACTTTGACCGGCACCATTTTTTTCTAGCGGAAACTCTGTGCTGAATATTCAGCTTTGATCACTGGAATAAATTACATTTGAACATAAATTCACATAGAAAACAGCTATTTTAAATTTCAATCATATTTTTGAGAAGTGAGGTTCCCCTAAGCTTTTATGCTGTTTAGAGGTGATGAAATGTGTGTGTTTGTGTTTCTCCAGCCGGTGCAGGACGTTCACTACTGGTACTACATGCTTGAACTGGGCTTCTACTGGTCTCTGCTGCTCTGTGTGTCTGTGGACGTCAAAAGAAAAGTAAGCGCTCACACAACAGTGTCCCACAGTGATCTGAATGTTTTATGAGGATTGGATGTTACAAGGTCAGACTTTCTCTTTTTGAAGCCAATGTCCTTTTTAAAGATGCTCAATTATTTACTTTGCCAGCTGCTCACCTTTCAATTATTAAAATAAAGTTAAATATATACTGTATTAACAATAATAATCAATCAGTTTAATATTTTAGGCAACATTATATCATCATTTTTAATTTCTATGATGTTACTTATGGCCATTGCAGTTCATAGAAATATCAACCTGAACGTCCAGAGGAACGTTGACTTTAATACACTTTTATCCAGAGTGACTTGCAAAAGAAAACAGAAAGAGCGTACAATATTTGGGTCCCACTTTATATTAAGTCCCCCTGTAGTCGATACTTTTATCCCTTAAAACTCATCTTTGATCACCAAAATTACATATTTACATTTTTTCATTGAAAAAAATGTCTTCATGTCTTAAAATATCTTGAATGTAACTCGACACCCTCGCCTCATTTAGTATTCGCGGTTCTATGAATATGCAAATGAGCCCCGCCTCCACTCACTCAGCTCAGAGATCCACTGGTTGACGATCACACGTTGATCTGATTGGTTACAAGGTAGTTTGTGACGTCAGAAACACCAGCGATTTCAAAGCGTGTTTTTGAGACTGTCTTTGGTTCACTGCAGTTTTAAGGAGAAAATACTCAGCAATGGAGTCGACTTATGAATTTACACATGATTTGTCTTAAAGCACATTAAAAACACCACATAGACACATAAACAACATTAAAAGCTGGATTTTCACCACAGGGGGACTTTAACTTCTTTCTAACATTTACATAATTTGATACAATGCAGTTATTGTGCACATGCATGTTTACTTATCTTGTTTAAAAAAATACCTGCATGAAATTACATCTGTAATTTCTGTAATTTAATCTATAATTACGTTTACCCGTCCCTTAAACCTTCCCATACCACTAAACCTGTTCGTAACCTGACCTCAATAGCAGCACACGTATTTTGCAATAGAACATGAACACAATAAGAGCATTGTTCTTAGTTTTTGATGTAGTAAAAACATAGTAGTTAAGGACACAGTTTTGTTTTCGTAATATGCAATGCCAGATTTATTAGATAACTGGATCAGGAAGCAAAGTAGAGAAGAGGAGACATGCTGAGAAGAAATAAGTATAACATATTATTGCTCAAGAGAGTTTTGAGTTCATTTAAATATCAACTTTGTCTCAGATGTTTCTCCTAAAACTCCTTAAGAGAAATAAAACCAGTCACAAATGAGTCATAGAGCAAATAGAGCGATAAAATTAATGTGGAGATCATTTGATGAGAAATATTTGAGTTCAAATTGAGACCTTTGACTGTTGATTGCAGATCTTGAGCAAATCTTAATATCAAGGAAAATGACAGCTTTTAAATTTAGATGCTGGTTTTGACCACAATAGCAGGAAAAAGTTTCGACACTTGATTTTAAAAACCTTCGGTCACACTTTATTTTAAGGTGTCATTGTTACAGTGTAATTATATATTTAAGTACTGAGTAATAATAATTAACTACATGCACTTACTATAGGGATAGGGTAGGATTAGGATTTGGTTGAGGGTTAGTTGCATGTAATTATGCATAATTTACTCTTATTACTACGGTAAGTACATGTAACATATGTAACAATGACACTGTAAAGTTGGAGAAATCATAGAGTTTCTATGTGTGAATTGTGTGTCAGGTATTTCACACACTAACACTAACACGCCATCTATTGTCCAGATGGATTTGTCCTTTTCAGGTTACATTTCTTGTCAGATATTACCGTGATATCAATCATTCTTTTGTCTTTTGTGTTAATCTGGATCGTGTTCTGTTTTAGGATTTCAAAGAACAGATCATCCACCACTTTGCCACTATTTTCTTGCTGGGTTTCTCGTATTGCTCCAACTACATTCGGGTCGGCACGCTGGTGATGCTCGTCCACGACTCCTCAGATTTCCTCCTGGAGGTACGAGCTCAACCGCAGAGTCACGTGTTTATGCAGAAACAATGAGTCTAACACTGCCACAAAATCCCCCAAACACACTGCTCTCCGATGATTTCACTTTTACTTCATGTTAAACCCTTTGGTACTGTTTGTGTGTCGGTCAAAAATGACCAATTTTTTTTATTATTATTCTTTCAATTAAATGATTGTACTATATTTTAGTTTGATGATATTTTTTTATTTAATATTTTGTATTTTTAGGGGATTTTACGGTACTAAATTATATTTATACAGTAGTTCTAATCTATTTATTCACTTTTTGAACATAGACCTGAAAATGTCATAAATCTTGAAAGTTTTGGATCACAGACTGAAGTTTGGTCTCTTTTTAAAGCAGATTATAAGTTGAAAAATGTTAAAAAGTGAACTTGAATTTTTTTAAATAACATTTTATATTTATTGTCATAGCTGTAGCTCAAACAATAGAGCGTTGGCGCTTGCAACACCAAGGTCATGTGTTCGATTCACAGGGAAAGCAAGAGCTGATAAGAATGTAAATGTGTACCTTGAAATGCAATGTAAGTCGCTTTCGATAAAAGCTTCTGCCAAATGCATAAATGTAAAAAATTTAAATGTTATGAAAAAAAAAGAACAAAAATACCATTTTAATTTTTATATGACATATTTATTATTTTCCAAAACATGTTTTACTCTAAAATTGTGAGAAAATATAGATAAATCTAAATAAATCTAAACAAGTTGTGTTCCAAATTTGAGGTTGATATCTCAAAAAATGAGTTTTCAGTAATATTTAGTTTGGCCGCAGTACCACACGCTTCCACTAGAGGAAATTCATCTCCCATTCATTTCCAATGCGCTCATTTTAGACCGCGAACAATTCAAGTGTGACTATGTTTTTCAGGACCATTGAACCTTTTTGAATAACGTCCATAATTTTTTTTTTATTCACACAGCAAGTGCCAAAATCTTTACCAAGTTTCATACCATTCAGATGAAGTAAATAAATAAATAAAAAACGTAAAATCGAACAGCATCAGAGGGTCACACCATTTGCAATGACCTTTATGCTTTGTTCTGGTTTTATGAAATGCTATGGTCTCAGTATTCAGAGTAATTTAGAGTTTATGTGGCTTCAGTACACTTTAAATTCAAGTTCACTTTACTCCAAAAAGTTTGGAAATTCGCATTATTTTTGGCAAAGCAAACTTAAAGCAAAAAATGTCAACTGTAAGTAAAGAAAGCAAGTAAATTAAGTAACAAATATCAAGTTAGTTTAAATGTCAATTCTAGTTAATATACTGAATGTTTACTAATGTTACTTAAGATTTAATAGTAAGATTACTTTATTACTTCTATTTTGTTCTGCAAACATCCTAAATTCTATTATTCTCAACATGGGTTTAATCTTCCATTATGAAATCATAGTAAAGTGAACGTCTTTAGTGAAAGTGAACGTAATAGTAAAGTGAACGTCTTTTCAGTAGTTTAACTAGTATGTCAGGAACTTTCCAGCTAACGAAAATATATTCCAAGAACGTTTTGCTAATGTTTTCTATTAAAACATTATTTCTGAATGTTCTCTAAACGTTGAAAGCGTCCAGTTTTTTTTTTAAACGTTTTAAAAATGTTTAAAAACATTCTTGGTTTTATGAACATTCCATTTTATCATTCTTTAACCATTAATGGAATGTTACTTCTGAACATTCCGAAACAAGTAGTAGTAACATTTAAAAAATGTCCAACTGAAATGTTTCAGAAAAAAAACATTCCATAAATAATGTTTTTGTGATAATGATTTGAGAACTAGGTAGGCGATGTTTTTCATAAACACTGTTTGTTATACTGGGTGAAACTCTCTTCACATTCTGAATCAAAAACATCAATCAATCATTAATAGATGTGGTCTATATATGAAAAAATTTACATATATCTTCAAGGAAGACTGAATGTGCCAAAAAATGTTCGTCCAATCATTGCATTCGTTCTGAAATCGCACATGCTACCTTTAATACAAGGGAACTTTGAACAACTTTCCATTGATGTTACTGGAAGAATGTTTATTTTGTAATAATAGCTTGAATATCACATTAATAAAACTATGCTTTTAAAACAATGTCTTCTTGAACAGAATGAGACTAAAACTTTGAGTAATTTAGTGTCGCTCATCTTAAATCTCTCTGCTTTTTCCACAGTCTGCCAAGATGTTCAACTATGCCGCTTGGAAGAAAACGTGCGATTCATTGTTTGTGATTTTTGCTGCTGTATTCCTGGTTACACGCCTGATCGTGTTTCCCAGCAAGTAAGAACCTTTGCTACTGACTCTTTAAACGGGTGGTATAATGCTCTTTTCACAAGATATAAAATAAGTCTCCCAGAGTGTGTGTGTGAAGCTTTAGCTCAAAATACCCCACAGATATTTTTATATAGCATGTTAAAATTGTCACTTTTTGAGGGTGAGCAAAAATGCACCGTTTTGTGTCTGTCCCTTTAAATGCAAATGAGCTGCTGCTCCCGGCACAGGGGGCGGAGCTTCAAGAGCTCGTGTCCTTTTACCTCACACACACATGCACTGAACATTTCAAAACTTTTAGCCTTTTATGTTCAAACCGGAGTCAGAAAGATGGAGAGACTCAAGAAGAAGTGACAACATGTAGACAACATTTCTGAATGGTTAGTTGATGAATTTATGAAGCTTATGTGTAGTTATCTTATAATCACTGATTAGCATATTCTGTCTTGATAATCTATAAATCGTGTTCAGGGGGCGGGGTTTATGTAAATTCTAGGGTTGGTGATGTCACTAACCCGGGAGGAATGTGGTGTAGTCTCTACCAGCCGTTTGTTGTAGTCCTTAAAAAGCGATTTCTTTAAAAGCAAATATCTGCCTTTGCTTTGAACTTTGAGCGTTGTAACTTTGCAGATGTTGTTTATGCTCAAACAGCAACATTACACACTAACTAAAGTTAGAAAAGTCAAATCATAATCAACCACCCCTTTAAAGCATGAAGAATCAGATAACATCGTCTTAATTTTTCCATTTTAAACACTTCACTGTTAACATCACATGTGAGGCATTATGTTGTTTTTCTCAGCGTTTAAGCAGTGTGTGTGTGTGTGTGTGTGTGTGTCTCCTGTAGGATCATCTACACCACTCTTGTATTGTCTATGGAGGTGTTTGAGCCGTTTATGGGATATTATTTCTTCAATGCGCTTCTGCTGGTGCTGCAGGCGCTGCACATTTACTGGGCGTATCTCATCCTGAGAATGATCTACAAGTTTCTCTTCTTAGGGAAAGTAAGTCAGTCCATCCATCAAATCTACATCCCCTTTAAACTATTTAATAGTCACACTTAAAAATGTCTGAATTGAACTGCATAACACTTTACAATAAGGTCCTTAATGCATTAACTTGCATTATTTAACAATGAGCGATATATTTTATACAGTATTTATTAATCTTTGTTAACATTATTTAATAAAAGTACTGTTCATTGTCTGTCATGTTAGATCAGGTCCATCAAATAATATTAACAGATGCAACCTTTGATTTCAATAGTAGAAAATGGTCAAATTAACATTAAGAAATGCTTCAGGAATATTTTTCATTGTTAACTAATGTAGTTACTGGTTTATAACAATACATAGGTAACAATATAACAATATAAATATATATATATATATATATATATATATATATATATATATATATATATATATATATATAGGTAAGTATATATTTTGTTTCCTATGTATATATAGCGTGTTATTTTAGTATAACCTTAAGCTTTTATTTTCATTTTAGTGTAAGTTTTAGTAATTTTATTTTGTGCTTTTGTCATTTTTTTTATTATTTTTTTTACATTTCTATTTAACTTTAATTTATTTTTATTTCAGTTTTTGTTTTCAGTCCTTTTAGTACTTCAGCTTCAACTTATTCAGTTCAATTATTGCAACATTTCTTAATATTCATAATAAAACATTTAAGTTAAAAATTTTCATATTTATATTAAATGTTTTAATTAAATGTTTTAGTTTATAACGATACATAGAAAACAAATTATATATTTAACTCTTTTATATATATATATATATATCGGTGTTATTTTAGTATTATTTATGTTATTTATTAATATTATGAATAAACTTTTATTTTCATATTTTCAGTTTACATTTTAATTTTAGTTTAAGTTCTAGTAATTTTATTTTGTGCTTTTGTCAAAAAAAATTTTTTTACATTTCTATTTAACTTAACTTTGATTTAGTAATTTTTTTTACTTATTTTATGACTCATTTATGTGTCACTTAATGCAACATTTAAAAATATTAATAACATTTTGTTTTTTAGTTAAAACTTTACTTTTCCTTGATAATTTCATTAACAAATTTCAAAAGCATTGCACATAGTTATAAATAGTCATAGACTGTCAATATATGAGTGAATTCACCGAATTAACCGAATCTGACTTTGACCTCTTCAACAGCTGGACAAGGATGAACGCAGCGATGTGGAAAGCGAACCAGAGGAGAATGAAGAAGAGGAAGAGAAAGATCAGTCCTCCTGGAGGAAGAGGAATGTCGTTCGGGACTCCAGGCTGGCGATGCTCAGCTCCAGTTGTGTCCTAAATAACCTGACCAATCAGAAAGCAGACGCAAACAGAAGACTGCCGAAAGCCAGATAGCAACGATAACACGCTTTACTCTAATGTATGGGTTTATTAGAGACACAGAACAACACAAACCACTGTAATCTCATCTACACAAATAACCAAGTCAAGGATGAAGTATTTATGTGTGAGGGCTAGATTACTGAATGTATTTATGTTTTTAAGTGTAACACACACCTCATATTGCTACTAAAAGAGAAGAACACCTGCTGATAAATGCACTTACTTCACCACAGATCAGCAAAACCGCATCACTCTCTGATTGCAAAGTACTTTTAACTGAAAATACACTGTTTATTGTGCATTTGCATGATGAAAATACTCTGAGAGGTCTGGATGAAACGAATGATTTGTTTTGTAAATAATAGAGCTGTAGGATATCACTGTGGGATATGTTTCCATGTAGAATATAAAGAAATATATTGTGAAATATCTCGCTTTGTCTTTGTATATATTTACTAATACATACATAAAAATATGATGATGAATAAATGCATATAAATTAGTGCTGTCAAATCGATTAATCGCATCTAATATAAAAATTTGTTTATATAATATGTATACATGTGTGTGTCTGTGTGTATATATATATATGTGTGTCTGTGTGTATATATGTGTGTGTGTGTGTCTGTGTGTATATATATATATGTGTGTCTGTGTGTATATATGTGTGTGTGTGTGTGTCTGTGTGTATATATATATATGTGTGTCTGTGTGTGTATATATGTGTGTGTGTGTGTCTGTGTATATATATATATATATGTGTGTGTGTGTGTGTGTATATATATATGTGTGTGAGTGTGTGTCTGTGTGTATATATATATATGTGTGTGTGTGTGTGTGTGTATATATATATATATGTGTGTGTCTGTGTGTATATATATATGTGTGTGTGTCTGTGTGTGTATATATATGTGTGTGTGTGTCTGTATATATATATATGTGTGTGTCTGTGTGTATATATGTGTGTGTGTGAGTGTGTGTCTGTGTGTATATATATATATGTGTGTGTGTGTGTGTATATATATATATATGTGTGTGTCTGTGTGTATATATATATGTGTGTGTGTCTGTGTGTGTGTGTATATATATATATGTGTGTGTGTGTGTGTGTATATATATATGTGTGTCTGTGTGTGTATATATGTCTGTGTGTGTGTGTGTGTGTATATATATATATGTGTGTGTGTGTGTGTGTGTATATATATATGTGTGTGTGTGTCTGTGTATATATATATATGTGTGTGTGTGTGTGTGTGTGTGTGTGTGTGTGTATATATATGTGTGTGTGTCTGTGTGTGTATATATGTGTGTGTGTGTGTGTGTGTGTGTGTGTGTCTGTGTATATATATGTGTGTGTGTGTGTGTGTGTGTGTGTATATATATATATATATGTGTGTGTGTGTGTGTGTGTGTGTATATATATGTGTGTGTGTCTGTGTGTGTGTGTGTATATATATGTGTGTGTGTGTGTGTCTGTGTGTATATATATATATGTGTGTGTGTGTGTGTGTCTGTGTGTGTATATATGTCTGTGTGTGTGTGTATATATATATGTGTGTGTGTGTGTGTGTGTGTGTGTGTGTGTGTGTGTGTGTGTATATATGTATACACAGACACACACATATATATATACACACACAGACAATTTAAAGTACAATTAAAGCTTGTCACCAAAAATACTGAAGTCGATTATGTAGTTACATAAAACGAGCACATATTTAACTATTTTAACTCGGAGTCCTGATGGTGAAAACTGTATGAAAACACGTGCTGCAGTTCCGCTCCAATCCTGCAGGCGGCGGTAAACCCTCGTCAACGGTCAAATACACGCGATATTCAGGCACGAGAAACGCGTCGGTCTTTTCCGCCCGGACCAGCAGCAACTGCGAGGGTGAGGATTCGTGTCCGTGAGATTGCTTTATTTTGTCATCTTTTCCCTCTTTATTCACTCGCGCGATTCGGTGAATATTTACATTAGACGTTTATGTTTGTGAATGGTGCGATTAAAGCTTGCTGTGTGGTATATTTAGACGCTTTTGTGTGGTTTGAAGTGTAATGTGTCGTGATGGAGTGTCATGGCCGCTTCTGCCATGTGTGTGAGAGAAACTCCTCATGAAAACACGCGGAATTTACACTAAACATACAATAAATCACCCGAAATGAATAATACATGCATATATATTACCTGAAAACGCTCAAGTTGTTCTGATAGTTGGTCATATAATGGCGTTGCCGGTCAAGAAGCCTTTCTGCTCATCAAGACTGCGTTTATTTGATCAAACATAGAGAAATCAGCAATACTGTGAAAAATTATTACAATTTAAAATAGTTTTTATTTTATTTTAATATACTTTGAAAGATAATTTATCAAAGCTGAATTTTCAGCACCATTACTCACATGATCCTTCAGAAATCATTCTAATATGCTTAGTATATAAATCATTGATTCATTATCAATGTTGGAAACAGTTGTGCTGCTTATTATTATTATTATTATTATTATTATTATAACGTGATTTATTTTTAGTATTCTTTTATGAATGTTTAAAAAAGTTTATCTAAAGCATTTATTTAAAATATGATTTTTTTTTGCAACAATATACAATACCGTTCAAAAGTTTGGTGTCAGTATTTTTATTTATTTTTTAAAGAAATTAATACTTTTATTCAACAAGGATGTGTTAAGATTCATATTGTTAGAAAATATTAATATTTTGAGTAAATGCTGTTCTTCTGAACTTTTTAGTCATCAATGAACCCTGGAAAAAAATAACTGGTTCCAAAAAAATATTAAGCACACTGATAATAAATCATCATATTAGAGTGATTTCTGAAGGATCATGTGACACTGAAGACTGGAGTAATGATGCTGAAAATTCAGCTTTGATCACAGGAATAAATTACATTTTAAAGTATATTAAAAGAAAGCAAATATTTCAATATTTCGCTTTTTCTGTACTTTTGATCAAATAAATGCAGGCTTGATGAGCATAAGAACATTAAAAATAGTAATGTCTCCAAACTTTTGAACGGTACCGAATCTGATTTATATTCAGTATTAATATAAATACTGACTATAAATGCAGTATTTACCGTGGTACATGCACAAAAACATGGAAGTACTATTTTATTACAGATGACACTGATCTGTACCAAATAATGTCTCCATGGAACAATGATTTTATGTGAAACTGGTATTTTTTCTGCTTGTCTTACTGTGATACTCTTCATATTGCAGAAAGTGATTGTGATCATCAGTAACCGACTGTTTTTTCTCTCTCTTTTGTGACAGTGGCAAAATGCAGATCTTTGTGAAAACTTTAACCGGTAAGACCATCACCCTCGAGGTCGAGCCCAGCGACACCATCGAGAATGTCAAGGCCAAGATTCAAGACAAAGAGGGTGAGGATGACCTTTAATGGATTGTCTGTATGAATGTGGCGTTCGTTTTAAGTATACAGCAAGTATGATGTGTGTGTTGTTTTCTGGTCGGACCACTGATGTGTGTTTGTTCCTCAGGTATCCCACCTGACCAGCAGCGTCTGATTTTCGCTGGCAAACAGTTGGAAGATGGACGCACACTTTCAGACTACAACATTCAGAAAGGTGTTTATCCAGTGTCTGCCTCCTTATAGTCGAGTATTAACCAACCAAACATTGTATTAGTTGGCTAGTCAAAGAAAAAACCTTGTGATGAAGTCGGTGAGGGACAGATCATTAACAGCAGGTCCTTGTGGTAACAGTAGGGCTGGGACGACACACCTATCTCCTGATTCCATACTATCACGATACTTGGGTGCCGATACGATTGCGTTTTTTTTTTTTTTTTTTTTAAGAACTGTGATTCTACAAGTATTACTATTAGATATTACTTTTTTTTTTTTTTTTTTACACTAGTCCATCAGGAAAAGTTAAATCATACACTTATACAGACAGTACATGATGTATAAGATGAGTCATATTTACAAAAACAAATAGTCACATCTTTCTGACTTATTTCAGAAGCATCATACAATACTTCATTCTCTTTAATAAATGATTCAATAACAAATACATTTTTAACAGTCACTTGTCGACGAAACAATGTAAATCAGCGTTAGAGTAAATCAAAAGCTGATTAACTCTATTTTGATCACTATCGTAGACATCAGTGTTCATATTTGAACTTTAAACTTTTATCCCAGTACTTCTATGATCATTTTAACTATTGCATCACAGAAATAATGATACTATGAGGTTGAAAGCCTGTTTGTGAATCGGTTTCATGACGACTCTCTCCGGGTCAGCGCCAACACATTTAAATGTTGCGATATGATTTTGTCAAAGTTTAATAGACAGACGAATTTAAAGATCGTGTGTGTGTTTGAATGGAGATCACAGTCTTTTAAAGATGAATTGTGCAGCTCTACTGCCTTCTCTCTCTCAGTATATGAGCAGCGCGAGGGCTTTCAGTGCGTTCAGTCTCACGTCTCTTCCACGCGTCCACTTGGGATATTACAACACTCGACACTCATAGATAACGACACATTTCATCCTCTGTTGAAACGAAAGTGGCTAACTTCCGTCAACATCTATAAGCAAGGACAAAAATAAAGCAATTGAATTTGAATAAATATCGATTCTGGAATAAAAAAATCAATTTTAGAATCGTAAAAAAAAAAAAAAATCGTGATAGCTAGGTGAATCGATTTATTTTTCTTCTTTCTCCCAGCCCTAAATAAAAGTATGTCAGGCAGAAAATCCAAACGTTTGCCTAATATCCATCTATCTCAAATATGGCTTATCATTTGAAACAAGTAGCAACTCAACATGTCTGCTCACTCTAACGCTAACCTAGATAAATGTACACTATTATTAGGTGCATATCCCAGTGTTTGTGTGGATTGTTAAAGTATAGTGAAATTACTGCATGAGCCTTTTTTTTTAATTTGAAAGATAAAGATATTGTTTTGATCTCTGATTGTAGTCGTTGAAAACCCAAAAAATGTAGTGCTTAAAGTCAATGAAAGTCCTGGAATTTCATTTTTACAGGATCTGTATGAACCCCAATCAGCCTGAGTTCACCCAGTGTAACACTTGCTGTTGGTCTCGACGACAGCATCATTTAATCTTCTGGTTTTCTTTGTTCCTCAGAGTCCACCCTCCACCTGGTTCTGCGTCTCCGAGGAGGAATCATCGAGCCTTCCCTCAGACAGCTGGCCCAGAAGTACAACTGCGAGAAGATGATCTGCCGCAAGTAAGACCGCGTGCTTTAAGCCGATGCACACTGCGCAAATCCTAGAAGATTTCTCTGATCCTAGGCTAAAATCTGAAGTCTATGATCGTTAGTTTGACATGTTCACCGACAGCCGAGTAATGACGGATGCGATCAAATTCTGGCAGTTTCAGAAGATTCGAGACTCAGTCCTGCAGTGACTCTCCAACGACAGTCAAATTATCTTCGTTTTTCAAGACATTGATGAAAATGTATGAAATTTAACAAAATTAATGTTAGAGATTTCTGTCACCGTTTCAATCCCACGTGTAACGCAGCTCACAGTCACTGAACGTGTCAATGATTGATGTAATATAATAACAATAATAATAATAATAAACTTTTTCTATAGCGCCTTTAAAAGTTAAATCTCAAAGTGCTTCACAAAAATAAAAGATAAAAGAGAAATACAATAATATAAAAAAAAGCATTCATAAAAGAGAATTACATTCAAAATATACAATACAAATATAAAATGTTATCAAGTTTCATAAGTAAATGATGTATAAATTTTTTTGTTAAAGTATTCAAATAAAAACTTCCCTAAAAAAGTATGTTTTGAGGGAAGCTTTAAAAACACAGATTTCGCTTGCCTAATCTAATAATGTAAAATCTAGTTTGATGGACAAGTTTTCTTGCGTGTTTGTTTTTAACGTGTCTCATGTTCATGTTCGTCCAGTCTGACTAGCAGCAATCGTAAAGGACTATTAGTGTGTACCCGGCTTTACTCTGTTTAGTGATGGACCCGTTGAGTTGATTATCTCATGATGTATCCCATGATGCTCTGCTCTCAGGTGTTACGCCCGTCTGCACCCCCGTGCCGTGAACTGCCGTAAGAAGAAGTGTGGCCACACCAACAACCTGCGGCCCAAGAAGAAGCTGAAGTAAGCTAGCGTCGATGCTACGCTTCAGGAACCGCAGGAGATTCTGTGTTCAAATAAAGTGTTGTTGAAAACCGTCGCCTTGAGTTTGTCCACTTATGTTGTGCTTTTCCTTGTCTTTGTAAAAATTACTAAGCATTCATACTTCCCTGAAGAGGTTTTTTTTTAAAAATGGATTTCAGTCAGCGGTTCAGGTTCTATATTTGTTTTTAAAAGGAAAATCTTCCAGGTTTGGTACATGTTGTGAAACAAATGTTGAAAAAAAAAGTATTTATTAAAGGTCTTTTGCAGAGGTTGTAAAACCATAGTATATGGTATATTTATAATATTGGGTTTGGGTACAATATGTGGTCATAATGGGTCTATAATGTGCAATATTTTAATGACGGACATAGAATACATTAAATGCAATGAAAATATCTCATAATTGGGGCATTTTTGCATGTACGTATGAGCTATTTTATCCCAAACCCACTTAAAATCTGACCAAGGTCCATTAAACGGTTTCCTAAAGTGAACACTGAAAATTAATTTTTGCATGCCAGTATTTCAACTATGATGAATTTCCAAAACGGAGTATTTATGAATTATGTTTTGAAAGGCCAATCCTTCATATTATTCTAAATTAATTTAGTTTGAAACGATACATTTTAGTCAGTGTTGAAGCATCTACATTTGCTTTGGCATTAAAGGGGTGGTATAATGCGGTTTTCACAAGATGTAAAATAAGTCTCTGATGTCCCCAGAGTGTGTGTGAAATTTTAGCTCAAAATACCCCACAGATATTTTTATATAGCATGTTAAAATTGTCACTTTTTGAGGGTGAGCAAAAACACACCGTTTTGTGTCTGTCCCTTTAAATGCAAATGAGCTGCTGCTCCCGGCACAGGGGGCGGAGCTTCAACAGCTCGTGTCCTTTTACCTCACACACACATGCACTGAACATTTCAAAAACTTTTAGCCTTTTATGTTCAAACCGGAGTCAGAAAGATGGAGAGACTCAAGAAGAAGTGACATGTAGACAACATTTCTGAATGGTTAGTTATCTTCTAGTCACTGATTAGCATATTCTGTCTTGATAATCTATAAATCGTGTTCCGGGGGGCGGGGTTTATGTAAATTCTAGGGTTGGTGATGTCACTAATGTCATGTAGTCTCTACCAGCCGTTTGTTGTAGTCCTTAAAAAGTGATTTCTTTAAAAGCAAATATCTCCCTTTGCTTTGAACTTTGAGCGTTGTAACTTTGCAGATGTTGTTTATGCTCAAACAGCAACATTACACACTAACTAAAGTGAAATCATAATCAACCATCCCTTTAATTGAACAAATGTAATATTTAGCAAAGTTAAGCGTATTTAACACAGTTAAATAGTTTCTTGATTGGAATCTTTGGTTCCATAAAGAACCTTTATCATCCTTGGAATCTTTCGTGCGTCTTTCAAATGTTCTTTGTACTAATTGTTCTAATCATTGAAAACAGAAGACCAAATATTGGTTTGACAAGATTTTTGAGCATATGCAATTTTCCACTGTCGATGACCGAGTAACTCACACTGGTAATACAATGTAAAACAAATTTATTCAGCAAGTTTTCGTTAAACTCAGAGAACACACACACCGTAACAGACTTGGCTCTGGAGTTTTCCAGCTTGACTCTTAAAAGTGTATTATGAAATCTACGGTCATAGTTTTAATCAAGAGCTGCAGAATATATGATCTCCCGCACACTAAAGATGCACGTGTGGAAAAACAAGTCTCTCGCATTCGTCCGAGTCAGACTTCAGATCGCTTGCAAGCAGAAATGAGGAGATTCTGTCCTTGAAAAGAGTTCTTGCCACATCCAAATCATAATCACACATGCTTTCATTGTCCAAAAGATACAAAGCAGTACACATACTCAAGTACCGCATGAAGAAATATAAAAGTTTGACCCTAAAATCAACAGCGCCGGAAAGCAAACGAACACAAACCCTGTGGTTGTTCAGGCTGTTGGCACTTAACACTGGTTTCTTGTGCTATCAATCACAAATACACTGTAAACGCAACGACACGAGATGCATTCAAGCACATTCAGCATCCATTCCTCAATGAACAACTACAGCTATTCTTATAAGTATAAACTCCCTTGAGAGATCTTAATATTCTATAATAACAGAGCAATTGTTTATTTCTACCTAATGTATATTTTTGTGGCAACGCTGCGACTATTTAATGCTTTCTATCAATGCTGTCCTGTAACTATCCTAAGCATTCCACAGTATGAAGATTCGAGCTGGTCTTTGGTTTACACACTCCAGCTGTGAGCACATCCATATACAGAGAAAACACACACAGTACAGGCATTCAGAAAAAAAATATTTTTAAAAATAATAATTGATAACTTTTTCATATTTTTTGCTTGTCTCTCCCAAAAGTTTGGCATTTGAGCCACAAAGGTATTTGCTACAAGTTAGTTTCGGTTCATAATATTCTATAGCAGACTTCAGATCCGCAAAGTAATGATTCATATTTTTTTTTAGCTTAATCTTTTAGTGTTCATAAAAATGTATATGACTATATGTTACAGAAATGGGTTACACTTTATTTTAAGGTGTCATTGTTACAGTGTAATTATACATTTAAGTACTGAGTAATATTAAGCAACTACATGTACTTACTATAGGGTTAGGGTAGGATTAGGATTTGTTGCATGTAATTATGCATAATTTACTGTTATTACTATGGTAAGTGCATGTAACATATGTAACAAGGACACTGTATAATAAAGTGTTACCCAGAAATGCATGAAGATAAATTATTGAAATATTATCATTTTTTAATAGTAATTCTGGGCCGTAACCAAAAAATCAGGATGCACTTGGCTTAAAACAGATTAATAATTAATGCGTTTAATAATCCAACACTCAAACAAAACTGATTGCATTTAAATTGCACATTATTTTATTAAATTTGGTTACACTTTATTTTAAGGTGTCATTGTTACAGTGTAATTATATATTTAATTACTGAGTAATATTAATAAACTACATGTACTTGCTATAGCTATTTGGTTGAGGGTTAGTTGCATGTAATTATGCATAATTTACTGTCATTACTATGGTAAGTACATGTAACGCATGTAACAAGGACACTGTAAAATAAAGTGTTACCTTAAATTAATATTATTAAAAAATATAAATTTTAATTATTATATCATAATAATTAAAAAATAATAATGTGAATGTAAAAAAGCAAAAATGAATCTTGTGTAAATACGATTATTTAACTTTTGTGCTGCCCTAAACTGAATTATTAATACTTTAAATTATGATTTGTTTTTTTAAGAATAGATTCGGAGAGATTTGCAATGCATTTGTGAATCATTTTTCCCTATTGTTCACGATGTGTGACCTCTAATAAATAAAGATGAATACTTGTGGCATCACTAGTGTATCAAAAATAAAGCGTCTCCTCCTGTACCGTAACATCGCTGTTCGTGTTCGACCGACACTGAAGTTATTGCTAGAGTCTGAACAGAAAGTTTTCAGTGCAAAAGAAAGAAAGCAGGAGAAGTGAGAAGATACTGATAGAAACTAGTGAAGCTGAACTACTGAAGCCCTCGCCGAGTGTCTCTCACGCCACACTATTTACTGATGAGTTTGACCAGACTCTGTCGAAGGTCGTTGAGGTCGTAGATCTTGACGTCGAGGATCTGGACGACTCTCTGCACCTCGTTCTCGGCGCGCTCGCGATCTTCCAGCGCTGAGGACAGGTTCTGCTCTGCGTTCTGCACACGCCGCTCCAGATCCATGTTACGCATCTCCAACTCCTGAAACACATCACAGAGGTCACTGAGGTCACTGAGGTCACAGAGGTCACTGATTTAACAGGAATTAACCCTCTAATGTCTTCATATCATGCTCTCGTTGTTCAACGTACACAGCGGTGCATGAAGAAATATAAAAGTGGTACAAACTTATATATAAAAAATATAGAAATATAAAACCTGATTCTCTACTGCACGAAGAAATATAAAATAACTATACATTAGCACTTTTTATTGCAGGAATGGAATAAGATTTTTTATTTCTTTATATATATATATATATATATATATATATATATATATATATATATATATATATATATATATATATATATATATACACAGTGCTATGCATAAGTGAATACACCCATGCTAAAGTTGACTAAAAAGAGGAATAAAAAATCATCTTTTGGAAACTGACCAACCTTTAAGGACACCAATTTTATTTGTGAATGAATAATGTATCGTAAATAAATAAATGTTCTTCCTTAAAATACAGGGTGCATAAGTTAGTACACCCCTATGTTAAATTCCCATAGAGGCAGGCAGATTTTTATTTTTAAGTTATTTTTTTATTTTATTTTTAGGATACTATGCATCCTGATAAAGTTCCCTTGGCCTTTGGAATTAAAATAGCCCCACATCATCACATAGCCTTCACCATACCTAGAGTTTGGCATGGGGTACTTTCCATAAGATCATCTCTCAATGCAAATCAAACTAGCTTTTAGGCTAACTGAAATAAAACCATGCCAATCTCTAGGTATGGTGAAGGCTATGTGATGATGTGGGGCTATTTTAATTCCAAAGGCCAAGGGAACTTTATCAGGATGCATAGTATCCTAAAAAAATAATTAAGTATAGAAAAAAAATATAGAAATACAAAACCTGATTCTGTACTTAGCAACTGTACTACACAATTCTGTATTGTGTTTGTGACTGTGATTGTTCCAGCACCTGTAGTCTGTGTACGGCTTCTTCTCTCTCTCTCTCCAGCTCATGGTAGTTCGACTTCTTACTCTGGAGAATCCGGATTTCCTGAAATGAATTGAGATGCAATAATGTGCAGAAATCTCTAATACAGTGAGGAGTTGCTGAAAGAGCTGAACACGTTCTGTGTGTTTTATAAGCTTTGAGCAGAAGATTACAGTGACTTTCAGGAAAGAACATCTGTAGGTCACTGGACTCTCCCCTCCATCAGGTGTGTGTGTGTGTGTGTGTGTGAGTGAGTGAGTGCGTTTGTGTGAGTGTTTGTGTCTGTGAGAGTGTGTGTGTGTGTGTGTGTGTGTGTGTGAGTGAGTGAGTGCGTTTGTGTGAGTGTTTGTGTCTGTGAGAGTGTGTGTGTGTGTGTGAGTGAGTGAGTGAGTGAGTGCGTTTGTGTGAGTGTTTGTGTCTGTGAGAGTGTGTGTGTGTGTGAGAGAATTTGTGTGTGTGACTCTTTCTTTCTCTCTTTCTTTCTCTCTCTCTCTCTCTGTATGTGTATGTGAGTGTGTGTGTGTGTGTGAGAGAGAGAGAGAGAGAGAGAGAGAGAGAGAGAGAGAGAGAGAGAGAGAGAGAGAGAGAGAGAGAGGAGAGAGAGAGAGAGAGAGAGAGAGAGTTTGTGTGTGTGTGTGTGTGTGTCTCACCTCATCCTTCGCCTTCAGTAAGTTCTCCAGCTCCTCCAGGGATTGAGTGAGTTCATCTTTGAGCATGTCACTGGGTCCCTGACCACCACCATGAGCCTCCAGCTCTGACACCTACACACACACACACACACACACACAAAACACAATAGAACAAAGATTCTATACACAACTCTAGGGTTCTTGACTCAACTTGAAAGAACACTTAATACCAAAGGTTCTATATAAGGAGAAACATCTTCAATGATTGCACACAATACTTTTATGTTTAACAGATTATTTTTACCTAATATTTTCATGCGTTTGTAAAATTTTTTAAAAGACTTTTACATAACAGCCAGTTACATGTAAATATGCATAATTTACTGTTACTAATACAGTTAGTATTAAAACATGTAAAGCTGTAAAAAAAAAGTGTTAACATGCTATAAATAAAACAACTGCACTGCTATAGCAATCTTTATATAATTGTGAACCCTGTGTAAATATTTATCTAGCTATCCAGACTATGCACAATTTTATTATTATTTAATATTATTATTAATGTTATTTTAGCATCATTAAGACATGGTTATTATAGTTAACAAACCAAATAAAACCATCAAAAAATTGTTGCTTGAAATAAAAATAATCAACAAACTTATTTTATTTCTCATTTTCATTTATTTAAACTGAAACTAAACTCTAGTTTTTCATTAACTAAAACTGAAATAAAAATTAATAAAAACTATAGACATATTTAAAAATAAAAAATAAAAATAAAACAGCAAAAGCACTAAAACTTGAACTAAAATTATAATGGAAAATACAAAATAATAAAACTATAATAGTAAAGCAATATTACTAAAATAACACTGACTGAGATACTATTATAATTCACTAATATTTCTGAATCAGATTTTTTTTCTATCTATATTTTCATTTTAATTTTAGTTAAAGTTTTATTTATTTTGATGTTTTTGTCATTTTTATATGTTAAAAAAATTATAACGATCTCTAGATTTCAATCTCCATCCAACAGAATCCTGTAGAAATACATAAATGTATGAATATCAGTCTGTTTTTCACACAAAGCTTCAGACTTTGACACACGTTCATACAAAAGAGTCTCTATTCAGAGAAACCTGTCTGGAAACACTCATTAATTCATTTCCTTCAGCTTTAATTCACAGAAGTGTGAGTTCTTGCAGAAAACAGGCTCTTATTGATATCTTCCAGCGATGGCAGAATGTTTTGAGGCTCAGATGAAAGAGGTAATGACTCACTCGTTTCTCTCCTCCTGCCTGTCCGTTTCTTTACAAACACATTGATGTGTAAAATCATTTTATAACTTCACTCAGACACATTACACAGAAGCTGCAGCATAATGGCCATCATAAAGCTGACCTACATACACACTCACTGATTATTCACACATTATATTTGAATAATGCATTACAGACAGTAAAGGACACGCTCTTTAACCAGGTGTGATGCGACAAGTTATTGAATATAAATTCAGAAGTATAAAGTATAAATGCTGTGCAAAATGACAAACTCAAAGCCGATCAGGTCATATTTGATGTTTAATATACAGCTATAGTACACTATCTCTCATATGTTTGAGGTCGGTATGATTTTTTAAAAATGTTTTTGAAGGAACATAATTATAATTAAATATAATTACAATTTAAAATAATTGTTTTCTATGTGAATATATGCTAAAATGTAATTTATTCCTGTGATCAAAGCTGTATTTTCAGCATCATTACTCCAGTCTTCAGTGTCACATGATCCTTCAGAAATCACTCTAATATGAGGATTTGATGATCAAGAAACATTTATGATTATTATCAGTGATGAAAACAGTTGTGTACTATTTTTTCAGGATTATTTGATGAATAGAAAGTAAAAAAAACAGCATTTTTTTGTTTAAAATAGAATCTTTTGTAACATTATAAATGTCTTTACGGTCACTTCTGATCAATTTAATGTGTCCTTGCTGAAAAAAATATTAAAGTGAAAAAACAAAAGTGGTGTTTTTTTTGCTTTGAAACAACACACTTAGGATGAATCACCACAATAACACCAGAAATGTCTTTTATAGAGGACCTGTTATGCTTTTATGTTCATCTTTGTTTAGTGTGTAATGTTGCTGAGTTCTTCTCTATATCAGTGTCAGTGTTTCTGAACTCCTGAAACGCCTCCATTGTAGTCTTGAGTTTCTTCCGGGAACGAACATGTCACAATATTCCTCATTATAATAATTAATGCGCAGAATAAAGGGGCGGGGCCTGGTTGAGTTAGTTAGAAGTGTGTTAAACTGGTGGTTATGGTAAGGGGCGGGACATTTCCCAAACACACTCGAAGCACACGACCAATCACAACACACTGATCCAGCCGACCAATCAGAGCACAGTGTGCTTTTCAGAAGGAGGGGCTTCATAGAGACAGGAAGTAAACAGAGCGTTACTGACAGACTGGGAAGAGAGGAGCCGCAACAATGGAGAATATGAGGAGAATAATGTGTTTTTTGAACATTGAACCATGAAAACCTGTTCTATAGTAGAGCACAAAAAAAAAATCAAGACTTTATAAAAGGGCATGATATGACCTCTTTAATAAAGGCCCTGATGACAATCAAATGTTTCTCAACACCATCTTTTATTCTATCCATTCAAGGTAAATGCAGTGCCTCTCTATCCTCCAACCAAATACACTCTCACACTCACACTCACGAGGTCTTGGAGAGCCTTAAGAGGGACTGGCTTATTTTTAACCATGTAAAGTGCAAAAAAGTTTCCCAACGAGGGTCTGGCAGCTTCCCCTGGTGATATTTCAGTCCTCCGAACTAGGCCATTGAAAGTAGGATATCGCTGTCCTACAAACCACCCCACATCTCTCTCTCTCTCTCTCTCTCTCTCTCCATCTCTCTTTTCTCTCTCTCTCTCTCACACACACCCCCTCTCTCTCTCTCACACACACCCCTTCTCTCTCTCTCTCTCTCTCTCTCACACTCCATCTCTCTCTCTCTATAGTCCCTTAAGACATGAACCATTTTCAACCACCTGGTCGCCTGTTCTCGTCCCAAAGAGACGGAGCGAGATCGAGGGCTACCTCTCTCAAACACGAGTCCTGTTCTGAAGCGATAATGAGAGCAAACGGTGTGAAGAGAGAGACACGGAAAGGGTGATGATGACAATGCCATTCGGATCGATGGAGAGTCGGATCATTTCTTGCTTTTGAATTTTATTTTTTAAATAAAGATTTATTTAATGCTTTTGAAAAGGTCTCTTCTGCTCACCAACTGCATTTATTTAATCAAAACTACAGTAATAATGTGAAATATTATTACAATTTAAAATAACTGTTTTCTATGTGAATATATAGTAAAGTGTAATTTATTCCTGTGATCAAAGCTGAATTTTCAGCATCATTACTCCAGTCTTCAGTGTCACATGATCCTTTAGAAATCACTCTAATATGATGATTTTGCAGTTATAATCAGCATTAAACAGAACAGAGTTTTTGCTGCTTAAAACATGATCATTTTTGACAGGATTCCTTTCAATGAGCAGCATTTGTTTGAAAATTAAGCTTTGCCATCACAAGAATAAATTACATTTTAAAATATAGTAAAATATTTTCCTTTACATACTATTTTACTGCGTAATTTTTTATCAAATAATGCAGTGTTGTTGAGCATAAAAGACTTCTTTCAAAAACATTAATTATTTCTAACTTTTGATCGGTAGCGTAAATGTATTAAAGTCCCCCGTAGTCAATAATTTGATCCCCTAAAACTCATCTTTGATCACCAAAATGAAGTTTTTTTCCTTAAATTTTTTTCTTTATGCCTTAAAATATCTTGACTGTAACTCGACACCCTTGCCTCATTTAGTATTCGCGGTTCTATGAATATGCAAATGAGCCCCGCCTCCACTCACTCACTCAGCTCAGAGATCCACTGGTTTACGATCACACGTTGATCTGATTGGTTACAAGGTAGTTTGTGACGTCAGAAACACCAGCGATTTCAAAGCGTGTTTTTGAGACTGTCTTTGGTTCACTGCAGTTTTAAGGAGAAAATACTCAGCAATGCTGTCGACTTATGAATTTACACATGGTTTGTCTGAAAGCATATTAAAAACACCACATAGACACATAAACAACATTAAAAGCTGGATTTTCTCCACAGGGGGACTTTAATAAATTGTTTTGACTTGTTTCTGTTGCACTTTCAACCCTTTGCATGTTACATTGAAAGCATCTTATATTCTATATTTTCACCTGATCTCGTAATCTCTCGGTCTCGTCCTGATACGCCGCCAGCTGTTTCTTCCACTGCTCCACGTTGGCGTTTGCCTCATGAAGCGCCGCCACTAGTTTAGAGTTACTGTCCTGTAAAGTGAAGAGCTCTGCCTCCAGGTTCATCTCACAGATTGACCTGTAAGAGAAACGCTCAAAACATTCAATGTGTCTGACCATTTTAACCCTGTTGACTTTTAGTTGTAACCCTAAAATGAGCAAGAGTTACAGGGACTAAATAGTCTTTATTTTCCTTATTACACAGACAAGGCTTAAAGGAGTAGTTCACTTCAGAATAAAAATTTCCTGATAATTTACTCACCCCCACGTCATCCAAGATGTCCATGTCTTTCTCTCTTCAGTTGAAAAGAAATGAAGGTTTTTGAGGGAAACATTCCAGGATTTTTCTCCATATAATGGACTTCAATGGGGTCCAAACGGGTTGAAGGTCCAAATGTGAGTTTCAGTGCAGCTTCAAAGTCTCGACACGATCCCAGCCGAGAAAAAATGGGGTCTTATCTAGACAAACCATCTGCCATTTTATAACAAAAAATAAACATTTATATATTTTTAACCACAAATGCTGGTCTTGCACTCGCTGTGATACGCCACACATTACGTAATCACGTTGAAAGGTCACGTTTGTTACCTGGTTTAAAAAGGGCGAATAACTCCATCTCATTTTCTCCTCCAACTTCAAAATTGACCGACATTGTTGTTTTAACTTTTGTTTATTTGTTTTGTTTGTAAAGGGCGTTTGACTTAGTCTTCGCTTTGTAAACACTGGGTCTGTACTTCCGCCCACGACACGCTTGACCTTTCAACGTGATTACGTAATGCGTCGCATCACAGCTAGTGCAAGATGAGCATTTGTGGTTAAAAAGTATATAAATGTTTATTTTTTATAAAATGAGTGATGTTTGTCTAGATAAGACTCTTATTCCTCGGCTGGATCGTGTCGAGACTTTGAAGCTGCACTGAAACTCACATCTGGACCTTCAACCTGTTGAAGTCCCCATTGAAGTCCATTATATGGAGAAAAATCCTGGAATGTTTTCCTCAAAAACC
Organism: Vimba vimba; assembly: GCA_022828995.1. NCBI lineage: Eukaryota > Metazoa > Chordata > Actinopteri > Cypriniformes > Leuciscidae > Vimba > Vimba vimba. Next base: position 2,634,189 of record CM040822.1, read on the forward strand.
TTCATTTCTTTTCGACTGAAGAGAGAAAGACATGGACATCTTGGATGATGTGGGGGTGAATAAATCATCAGGAAATTTTAATTCTAAATTGAACTAAGCCTTTAAGATGTAAAAAAATGCATGTTTGAGCTGTTTTAACTGAAAGCACATCTTAAAATATGTCAGTGTGTGTGTGTGAGTGAGTGAGTATGAGTGAGTGAGTGTGTGTGTGAGAGTGAGTGAGTGAGTGAGTGTGAGTAAGTGTGTGCGAGAGTGAGCGTGTGAGTGAGTGTGTGTGTGTGTGCAAGAGTGAGTGAGTGAGTGCGTTAGTGAGTGAGAGTAAGTATGTGTGAGAGTGAGTGTGTGTGAGTGAGTGAGTGAGTGTGAGTGTGTGTGAGTGTGTGTGTGTGAGTGAGTGAGTGTGTGTGTGTTAGTGAGTGTGTGAGAGTGAGTGAGAGTGTGTGAGTGAGTGAGTGTGTGTGAGAGTGTGTGTGAGTGTGTGAGTGAGTGAGTGAGTGAGTGTGTGTGTGAGTGAGTGAGTGTGTGTGTGCGTGAGTGAGCGAGTCAGTGTGTGTGTGTGTGCGTGAGTGAGTGAGAGTGTGTGAGTGAGTGTGTGTGTGTGTGTGCGCGCGAGTGTTTGTGCGTGAGTGTGTTTGTGCGTGAGTGAGTGTGTGTGTGTGTGTGTGAGTGAGTGAGTGAGTGTGTGAGTGATTGAGTGTGAGTGAGAGAGTGAGTGAGTGAGTGAGAGAGTGTGTGTGTGTGAGAGTAAGTGTGTGTGTGAGTGTGAGTGTGTGAGCGAGTGAGTGTGAGTGAGTGTGTGAGTGTGATTTTCTAAATGTTTAATTTCATAAGTTCATGTTTCTGTTAAAGAAAAAAGTTTTCATTTAGCTGAAAACTGAAAGTAACCGAAAGTAAAGTTTATTTAATAAACAATTAATTAGGGATGTGCAAATCAGAATCCTATATCCGGAAAGGAAATGCCCAGAATGGGACATGGGAAAAAATATGAGATGGGAGGCAATTATAGTTGGGTAATTATACTGTATATAATTTGCATTTAAATAGCACTTAATTCAGTTTTATATCAACTTGACAATGACATAATGATGTTTCTACTCTAATTTGGTGTTGACATAAAAACATTTAAACGGTGGCTGTAGTAAAACTTGTTTTCATGACAGATTCAATATACATAAAATAATGAAGACAACAGGTTAAGTAAAAATATAATGAATATGTAATATAATGCATATAGTTTTATTAAAAGTTTTTTTTTTTCTAGCTGACTAACGAGTTTATGGACAATGAATGGCTTTCCTGAGGTAAATGTCATGTTACGTAACAAACTTTTTACAAGCTGTAATACTGGCATCTTTCTGTGTTACAGTATAAAGTGAAGTTCATGCATCGACTGAAAACCGCACAAAATAAGATCTGGGTTTATCAAAATAAAGATTGCTTAAAAACATGCTAACCTGTTTTTCCACATTGCTATGTTTCCATCCAATGTTTAAATGTGAATTTTGGGATATTGCATTAAAAAAAATGCCGGATGGAAATGCCAAGATGTGCATAAATTCAAAAAAACTTGACTACTCTGTTGAGAAGGGTCGTTTTTTTCATCCGATAGTTAAAACATGCGCATAAACTATGATGAAAACTAAGTAAATTCCTCTGTGCAACAAAAAAACTCATGATGATGTGTAATACCCTAGTCCTTTGCCATTCCATCATGAACTACATTTCCCATAAACCCCTGCTTTGACTCATTATTGTGTGATTACACTCACCTGTGTGTCATTAGCTTGTTAATATCTTTGTATATAAACCTTGTGTTTCCTCACACTCTTTGCGAAGTCTTGCTAGTGTCAGTTCAGTGTCTCTCTCGTTTCCCTGGTCTTGTTTTCCTGCCTGATTCCCTGGATTTGTGTCCTGGAGTCCGTCATTGTTTGCCTTGGTTTTGACCCTCTGCCTGTTACATGGATTATGATTTTGGATTGCCCAAATAAAACTGCATTTGGATCATAACCCAAGTCTCGGTGTGGTTTTCGTGAGACCAGCGGACATTTGAGGATCTCAGATGTTGGTTTGCTGGTTCTGAAACACCTGAGCCGAAGTCTGTCATCAGAATGATTTGATTTAATCCAGAAGCGTCTCATAAACACCAGCATCCCAACGCAGGAGAGAACATGAATGTTTATTAGGGGTGCAACGATCCCTCATGTCACGATTCGATACATATCACGATACGATATTATTGTGATACTCCAAGACATATGATAAAAGGTTAACAAAAAATGTACTGGTTATTAAACTGATAAATTTGATATTACATATTCTTGGACTTGGTACTGGAAACCCAAAGCACAGGACAATAGTGACACCAGAATAAAAATATTCATGATTCTGAAGCTGAAAATACAGAGTTATTTCAGACGAATATGTTTCTCTGTCACTGACTAGATATATTTAAAATAATGTAGGCCACTTTTTTACACAGATATTCCCCTATTGCATTATTATGCATTATATATAATATTTTAATGTAGTACCGACACTGAAAACTTGAATTTTTTCTCACATAGTAATTTTTATTTTGGGTGAACTATTCACGATACATATAGTTGCATTTTTGTATTGTGATATATTGTGACACGATATATTACACCCCTAATGTTTATGGCGTCATTTATCATGTAGGGGGAAAAAAAGAGTCAGAGTTTCTCTTCCCCGATTGCAGAAACATCAGGTTTTTACTACAGATATTTAGCGCCAATTTCCCAGGAAGTGTTGATTTTGTTCTCTTGAACACGTGGGAAGTGAATGGAAATGCTGCTTTTATTCAGAAATGTTTAATGCAATATTCCAATTTTGCACACAAGTTAAATTCACAGCTTTGTATGGAAACACCGCCACTGACAGACAGAGTCGAAACGTACCATTGGAGAAACGCTAACTAAACATCATTGCTTGGGTTAATGATTTCGGCCCTCCAAAATGATGAAACATTATTTTTTGGTTGCCAAAATGTCTTGCCTGTGCAAAATCCAGCGCCATAATGCACGTGTGCTGTAGATGCTTACTATGGGGATCAGAAGGATTGTTATTACTACTAACTCACAAGAGGCCTGTAATCGTTGGATTTAGAGGCATTTTACGGGCTCTTTCAAAGGATAATTGGATGTTACACACATTCTTCTGGATTGTTTCTCCACAAACGCGGACATTAGCGCTACATTAGCACTCACCCCTCTGAGAGCATCTTTTTAATGCGCTCCTTCTCTGAGGACAGAGTAATATCAGCGCTCTGACTCCTGAAGAGCTTGTCGTCCGGTCCGTTCACACACATCGCTGGAGGAGACTGCAGCTCATCAGACAGGTCCTAACACACACACACACACACACACACACACACACACACACACACACACACACACACACACACACACACACACACACACACACACACACACACACACACACACACACACACACACACACACACACACACACACACACACACACACAAGAAAACTATTATCACATGAATCCAGACACACACCGACAGCTCAGCGTCTGTCTGACTCACACTGTGTTTAAAGGATTTACCTTGAAGCCTGTCAGACAACCGAGTTAAACATAATATTACATTAATAGAAAAACTAAAAATTGACTAAGCATGTCAGATTATTATCATAAATCATTGTGTGTCCCTATGAATTACTATATTGATACTGAACTCATGTTTTTTTTTGCATGTTTTTTTATCATGTCGGCATATTATGAACGAAATATGTCACAGGATACCAATATTGCTATATTATAAATGTAATAATAGACTATTATATAATAAGAAGAAATTACAAGTCACAAAACTGAACAAGGCAACATAACTGAGTGATAATGCCAGAATTTAGTCAATGTAATAAAATTATAAATGTATAAATCACTTAGTGTGTGTGTGTGTGTGTGTATATAGCGACAATAAATAACTCCTATTACTTTTTACTTGTACTTGTACATAATAAACAATTAATTTTATATATTCAATTCAACTTTATTTCCAGACTCAAGGTCCATTAGAGAGAAAACAAACATCAACCTACACAAAATTACATACAACACAAAACATTTAAAATAGACAATTATGCCAATACTTTCTCATAGATGACTGGAATCGCACCACACTTAGCTCAGGGTTTGACAACAGCATAATAATAGCATTCTGTGAATTATCCAGCCGACAAATAAAATTATACATTAAATTACTCAGTAAAGCCATTAAGGTTTTTACTCTTGACATACAAATTAGGTTACTTGCACTTCTCCACCTCGTTTTTTTTTTTTATATAATCCTCATACAATCATTGTAGGCAACCTTAAGCTTGGTTACTTTTTTAAAATTATATATATATGGTACTTTTCAAGACTGTAACCCCATATTTAGTTAAAATATGGGCAAAATAATCTACCATTAAAGTCACCATGAAATCAAAACAGACTATTCTTATTTTTTATGGAATATTGCTGTATTTATTATAAATGATTTATCTGTGCACATCATTATATTTTTTGGTAACACTTAATTTTAAGTTGACGTAGTTACATTACCACATTACATGCACTTACTATTATAACAGTAAATTAACCCTGAACCAAACCCTAACCGTAACTCTATAGTGAGTACATGTAGTTGTAAGTACAATATACCTACGTCACTTTAAAACATTTTTAACATTATTTGTTGTTAAATTCCTGTCTCGTAATCTTGAATCATAATAACAGCAGCATGTCTTCTCTTCTCTGATGGCAAGCAGTTCAGCAGAACAAACTTTTGTGAATGAAATGAAAAAATCAGCCAATTCTCAACCTTGTTATAAAACTGAGCAAATTCACTATAATAAGCAGAAGTATGAAATTTAACTAGTTTATGGTGAAAGGAAAAATGTAAAAATGAGCTGATTTCAGCAGTGCAGATGATGCTACAGGGTTCACCGTGGGAGTCATTGATTGTGGAGCTCATGGGACACGTGATGTGTGTGTTATAGTGTGATAAAGCACAAACCCCCTTACGACATCAACAGCGTCTGCTAATATCGCTGAACCCCTGTGCAAAAACCTGTGAGCCAATGTCAAACTCACCTGAGAGAACTGACAGCGTCCGGATCCAAAGCATGAGAGAAAACGATAAAACATACAAGCATTTACATCATTCATCATGAGGAGGGAAGACCACATTTATCACATTTCACACACTTTTAGTGTAAGAAACATTTAGTGCCATTCAAATTCATTACAAACTAGATCAAAATATTGAACTGAAGTCAGTATTGGAGGCCATTGTAGCACTTGAAAATATATTATCCAATTTATTTCAAATAAATACATCATGTTTTCATTTTTAAATGATATCAACTTGTTTTTGCTGTCAAAACACGCATGCGTTTATGTGAAATAAATCCTTTTAAATTAAATTATATATATCGACCGGCTTCAGGGTTATTATAGTTAACTAAAACTAAAACCATTAAAATATAAACCTCATAGTGAGATTATACTATATATATATATATATATATATATATATATAAAAGAAACTTAAACTTATTTTCAGCTAGTTGCCAATGCAACATTTCTCATTTTCATTTACTTTGAATGTACTAAAAATACTAAAATAACTAAAACTGACAGTTTTTCTTTAAATAAACAACTAATAAAAATGACAAAACGTTCAAAATTAAACTTGATAAAGTCAATATTTAAGTCAACTACATACTTAAATGAAATTATATATATATATATATATATATATATATATATATATATATATATATATATATTTATATATATATATATATATATATATATATATATATATATATATATATATATATATATATATATATATATAATTAGTGCTGGCAAAATGATTAATCACATCTAACATATATATATTAGGGCTGTCAATCGATTAAATTTTTTAATCGATTAATCGCATGATTGTCATGAGTTAACTCGCGATTAATCACACATTTTTTTATTTGTTCTAAATGTATCTTAAATTAATACTTTTCAAGTTTGTAATACTCTAATCAACGTGGGCATGGATAAATATGGATGCTTTATGCAAATGTATGTTTATTATTGAAACCATAGTCAACATAGAGCATGAAGACGAGACATGTTTCAAAGGTCATAGATGTTTTTCAAAGAACTTGTTCATGTCTATTAGACACATGTAGAAAGAACAAAGAAATACCAGGTTCCCATTACTTCTCTTTCTTTGCACTGAGCAATTAACACAAACATGTTTAGATTTTTGCATGACAGGGCAGCTCTTCTGAAAATGCTAAATGTACATTTATTATTTATTATTACATTATAGTTTGTCTCTCTCTGTGCCCATTTTGATGAAGCTAAATTCTCAATAAAACTGTTTTCATTGGTATATTTTGCTGTTTCTGTTGTCAAACAACGCAATGAATATGAAATGGTGACTGAAACACGACCCATTAAGACATAACCAGCTCTCCCTTCCAAGACATTAATCTGCAAAAAAATCCTGATAATCGAGCCGTCGTCTGGTGAAATCAAATACACATAAAATAAAGACAATATCTGTGCTCTGATTTCGGCTATACTTGCATGTAAAATTAGAGAAGCAACATAAATTCTGTGTTTAACTGAATTAAAGCGCTGCTCCTCTCTCCAGCGCGAGAGAGAGAGAGAGAGAGAGAGAGAGAGAGAGAGAGAGAGAGAGAGAGAGGCGCGCGCGCGTGCTGGGAGAGCAGTACCGGCGGTACCGGTAGATTCTCAGAAACTAAATAAGGTTTGGGCGCTTTGTTGAAGGAAAAAAAAAACGCTAAATGGGTCTGCAATGTCGCTAACTTGGCAACACTGTGTATCTCCATTTCTCCAACTAGGTTTTGGGCCACGGGTCAAACAGAAAATACGCGCTGCGTTAATCGAGCGTTAAAAAAATTAGTGCCGTTAATATGATTTTGCGTTAACGCGTTATTAACGCGCTAACTTTGACAGCCCTAATATATATATATATATATATATATATATATATATATATATATATATATATATATATATATATATATATATATACATACACACACACATTTTAATTTTAGCATATATTTTAAATATTCAATCTTTTAATTTAGTCTTTGCTAGTATTAACTTATTTCATTGCTAGTATTAAAAAAAATCAGATGTGAATCTTGATTGGCTCTAGATTGCAGATGTCACTCTGGTTTATAACCAAACTGTGTGTGAATGTAACCATGTTTAACACTATGAAACAGGACTGACAATCGCATTCTGCTCCTCTCAGATTCGACACGATGAGAATGGATGCTGACAAAAGCGAAACTGAAGCACATCGAGCAGAATTCAGTGTGAATGTCAGAACAAACGGGCGGTCGAGAGGTCTGCGTCACTTCAACAGCCTGTTGACCTGAAAAGAAGAGCATCATTCGAGAAGACAGACGCTGGCAGAGAGTGAACAGGACAGCTCCGGATAATTTTATCACTGTCCTAGTTCTCCTCTCACTTCCCTGTGAGACGAATGACCCAGCTCATCCTGCGCTCTTTCTCTCTCTCTCTCTCTTTCTCTCTCTCTCGTGAGGTGGGTCTAGGATTACAGTAACTCTTCATTTACCACAGACACAAACTATCTGTGAGAAACAAAGCAGAAACTGTGTGAAAATGAATCATGTTTGCCCGTGCAAAACTAGGGTGTTCTGTGCAGTTGCCAGGGCGTTGCTATGCAGCTGCTGATGTGTTGTGAGTGGTTGTTAAGATGTTGCTATGTGGTTGCTGAGGAATGGCTTCAACGCACTGCCAGGCTGTTAGAATGCTGGGTGGTTGCCAGGGCGTTGCTATGCAGCTGCTGATGTGTTGTGAGTGGTTGTTAAGATGTTGCTATGTGGTTGCTGAGGAGTGGCTTCAATGTACTGCCAGGCTGTTAGAATGTTGGGAGGTTGCCAGGGCGTTACTATGCAACTGCTGATGTGTTGTGAGTGGCTGTTAAGATGTTGCTATGTGGTTGCTAAGGAGTGGCTTTAATGCATTGCCATGCTGCTTGAATGTTGGGTGGTTGCCAGGACGTTGCTATGCAGCTGCTAACGTGTTGATAAGTGGTTGTTAGATTGTTGCTATGTGGTTACTAAGGAGTGGTTTCAATGCACTGCCAGGCTGTTAGGATGTTGGGTGGTTGCCAGAGCTTTGCTATGCAGCTGCTGAAGTGTTGTGATTGGTTGTTAGGATGTTGATATGTGGTTGCTAAGGAGTGGCTTTAATGTATTGCCAAGCTGTACGAATGTTAGGTGGTTGCCAGGGAGTTGCTATGCAGCTGCTGAAGTGTTGTGAGTAGTTGTTAGGAATCAGGATGTTGCTATGTGGTTGCTAAGGAGCGGCTTTAATGCATTGCCATGTTGCTAGAATGTTGGGTGGTTGCCAGGGCGTTGCTATGCAGCTGCTGAAGTGTTGTGAGTGGTTGTTAGAATGTTGCTAAGTGGTTGCTATGGAGTGGCTTCAATGCATTGCCAGGCTGTAAGAATGTTGGGTGGTTGCCAGGGAGTAGCTATGCAGCTGCTGAAGTGTTGTGAGTAGTTGTTAGGAATCAGGATGTTGCTATGTGGTTGCTAAGGAGCGGCTTCAATGCATTGCCAGTTTGCTAGAATGTTGGGTGGTTGCCAGGGCGTTGCTATGCAGCTGCTAAAGTGTTGCAAGTGGTTCTTAGGTTGCTGCTATGTGGTTGCTAAGGAGCGGCTTCAATGCATTGCCAGTTTGCTAGAATGTTGGGTGGTTGCCAGGGTGTTGCTATGCAGCTGCTAAAGCGCAGCAAGAAGAATTTTGAATTTAGTTTAAGTCTTTTTTCCCCTGCTTATGCACATATTGCACACAAAAGAGCTGATTTCACACCTGAGGAGCTGCGATACTGAGAGCGGCAGAGCTCAGCTCCATCTTGTCCTGTGATTTCTCTCTGGCCATGCGTGCAGCTTCCCTCACCTCCTTAAAACGCTCGGCAAACTGCAACAAAAAACCCACACAATGCAGTATTATAGAAGGGGTGATGCAAGTACTTGCAAACATGTCTGTGTAAAACTGCATTATGTTATTTTTTAATCTCATCTCAAGTATTTACATCCATGCATTTGCACAGAGCATGTTTCAGGGACAATGTATCATCTGTGAACAGGCCATTAAAGCAGACATTATTGTCCACACGTCCACACCTGGTGCAGCTGATTCTCCGTGGCGAATCCGAGGCCGTAGACCGTGTTGGCTCTGCTGTCGGCCCACTGACCGAACTTCTGAGACGTCTTAGTGAACGTCATGTTGGGGCTGATCATGCTGTTGATGATCGCCTGCCGAGAGAGAAGATGTCAATCACAAAAAAACACTATGTATCAGATAGTTCTGAATAAGCACCCATTTAAAAGGATTCTGGGTTCAAAACAAGTTAAAAATGTTTAAAAACATAAAATTCGGTAACTTTTACACAATACGTGCAAGAATGCCAAAAATTTAGTACTAATACACTGAGAAAACTCCATAGAGGAAGGCAACTTTTCTCATTTTCATTTAATTTAAATTCATGTTGAAATACTAACTAAAACTAAAACTATATAGATATTTAAAAAAACTATTAAAAATGAGAAAAGCACATAATAATAGAAAATATGTCTCAAATTACATATTTTTAACCACAACATCTCACCCCAAATAAACCAGCATTGAAAGTGCAAAACTGTCAACACGATTTATGCTCGTTTTTACAAACTGTTGCTATTATTTTTTTGTGGTAATCAGCAATTTGGGACAGTATTTGAACAGTGAGTGTGTATAAACAAATGCAGGTGCATAAATATTAATAAATACAAACAATCTAGCACAAGTGTTTCATGCAGCTTTAAATAGAGATCGTAATCTTTCAGAGAGAATGTAAAACACGAATTCTAGAGTATTTCAAGAAGTTAAACACTTTAATGCCATGTTGAAGGTATTATAATTATCTAAAATGCCCCATGGTTTTTGTCAAAATCTGAAGAAACCAATAAAGCTGTACAAACATGCACATTATCATAGTGTGCTTCAACCAACAGATTCACACAATGTGAATGATATAAAGTGAGACACATCCATGTCCATTACTGTAGACTTTAATTCACTTTAAAACACTTACAGGCTTCATGACCAAGCCAGCATGATGAAACAACAATGCAACTAGAGATGCTTTTAAATGAGGTTTACAAAAAAACTGGATAGTTATGTCTTTAAATCAAAAAATATTTTAAAAAAATACAGTAAAAACCAATGCAATCTTATTCCTAAATGACAACGATTTGACTAGATGTTTATCAAACGTTTGACAAGCACAATCACAGCGAACATTCAGATCTGCGTTCTGACCCAGAGAGACCAGTCGTCATGTATAGATATCAAACAGTATCATTATATCTGTAAAAAAATATTCATATTATCACAGAAGTACTGAGATACAAGTTTATAGTTTGGATATGAACACTAATGTCTGCGGTAGCGATCAAAATAGAGTAAAAATAAAGATTGTTTCATTACATCGTTACACCAGTAGGTGGCGACAAGTGACTGTAAAACGTAAACTGTAAAAAAAAAATATTTGTCATTAAATCATTCATTCAAGAGATTCATTTAAAAACACTGATTCATCCAGTAATGAAACAAGTGACATCTTTATGAGCGAGTCATTGAATCATTCATTAAAACAGTTTTTTTTTTTTTTATATAATTCCAATTAAATATATATATTTTTAAATAGACTGCAGCAATTAATATTTTGTCAGAATTCTAGTAAATCATGTAGGGATGCACGATATTTCGGCCACCATATCGGTATCAGCCAATATACTGTATGTTCATTTTTAATATTATCGCTATCGGCCTGATAAGAAAATTATACAACATAATTATACACAGTAAACACACACATATTATGTAAACACAAACTTTTATTTTGGATTTATCGCTATTAATCGTTGCACAGCACTAATATATATATATATATATATAATATACACACACACATTTAATAAGCTAATATTAAGGCTATCAATATTATATATATATATATATATAGAGAGAGATATATAGATATATATAGATATATATAGATATAGATAGATATAGATAGATATAGATAGATATAGATAGATAGCCTTAATATTAGCCTATTAAATGTATCTTAACTGAACTGGATCTTTCATCATATTGCTGTTTCATAGAAGAGTTTGTTCAGCATGGTAAAGGTGTTGTAGGTCGTAACACTCAGTCTGTCATGGCTTATTGTTTTGTCTCTTGTTCTCTAATGACCCCTGTTCCTCCTGACAGCAGGAGTCATGTGACCACAGATTACCATAACGGCTGAACTGGACTCGTGACAGTGAGGTCATCCTCAATCCAAATGTGGGTCAGTTTAGAGGTGTTGGATGAAGTCGAGACGCTCCAGTAATCCACGCACAACTGAGATTTAGAGGCTTTGGTGAGCAAACAATCATGAGTTGAAAATGAATGATGATATCACTGTAATAGAGAGATCAAACTGAGTGACGTTAAATACTAATGCAACAACAGAACAAGTTTCTAATCTTCAGCGCTCAGAAGCAAACTGTCCGGATCAAACTTGAACTGCGAAAACAAAAAGATTACTGGAGTATGCTTTACAACAAAATACGATTTCAGTCGGTCTACTTTCAGTTTAATTCAATGTGGAGCTGTTTTTTGTTGTTGTTTTTTTTAATGTTGTTTATGTGTCTATGTGGTGTTTTTAATATGCTTCAAGAAAAATCATGTGTAAATTCATAAGTCGACTCCATTGCTGAGTATTTCCTCCTTAAAACTGCAGTGAACCAAAGACAGTCTCAAAAACACGCTTTGAAATCGCTGGTGTTTCTGACGTCACAAACTACCTTGTAACCAATCAGATCAACGTGTGATCGTCAACCAGTGGATCTCTGAGCTGAGTGAGTGAGTGGAGGCGGGGCTCATTTGCATATTCATAGAACCGCGCATACTAAATGAGGCAAGGGTGTCGAGTTACAGTCAACTTTTTGCTACACACTTGTGTTCATTTAGCAGACGCTTTTATCCAAAGCGACTTAGAAATAAGAATAGAAGCAGTTTAACCAACAATAGGACAGGCTACGACCCTTCCCAGTTTAATCTAACGCAGTGCATGTACTTTTTTTTTTTTTTTGTAAATAGATATAGAATAGAAGAGTCTCAAAAGTATCTACTTTTTCTTCACAAAGAGAGTACATACTTTTAGGGCGTAGTATAAGTAGGCGAATTGAGATGCAGCATTAGAGACTATTGTGTCTGATCTCACACCGCTCAAGGTTGTCCGTGAACTGCTGTGTTTCGATCGGTGAGACAGCTCTGATCCGCTCCATCAACAAGTATCGATCGATTATCCCGACCGGATGCGAGTCTTGTAGCTCTTGCACTGATGCATTACTCTGAGCTCTCCTTTAAGAGGCGTCTCGTTCCCTCTGATATCAGGTGTTGAGCTATTAACCTTCTCTGCTGCGTAAATCCTCTCGTTCTTATTTCGTATTTCGTTCCGGCCCTAATCACATCGACTCAATAAACGGCATCAGAAAGGTTGATGTTTATTACGTTACACCACCACATTTTCGGATGGATTTCCTGGCATGCTGAATCAGTGCACTGATTACACACTGAGCATTTCTGCAAAACCTACGGTTCGTTTACAAGGGTGCTGCTAGTATGCAGTATGTGCATTATAACAAGCAAAGTACACACATCTTGCATTCATGCATTGAAAACCCCCTTGTTGAAAAGAAATGCATTGAATGTGCACTACTTCAAATCTTAAAAGCATATTTAAAAAAAATAAAAAAAACATATTGCACATAATAATATACTACTAATGACATAAAAGGCTTCTTAAGTGCACTTATAGAGCACACAACCTTGACTTAAGTACACTTAAAAAAAAAGTGCACTTTGTAATAATGTAAAATTAAATGTTTTATGTTTTAATAATCTTTTGCCATGCTTTAAAGTCCCCATGAAATCAAAACCGAAGTTTTTTGGCTTTTGCTATTAATATGTTAGCATTACTGTTATTTATAAGTGAGTGTGCTTCAAAACAATAACAAAATTCGCATTTAGAAGATATAAGCATTCAAAACTTAGTCTCTCACTTCTGTCAATATGAATCAATGATTGTGATGACTTCACTCGGCACTTTAGCTTCTCAGATTTTATGTCCAATCAAAAGCTCTCTAGAATCTGAAGCTCCGCCCCCTACATTATAAACAGACGCTGTTGCTGCGGTTGAAATCGGTCACTGTTTCACACATTTACTGTTTTCTACATGGTGAAAGTGCACTATATAGGGGATAGGGAACGATTGACAGTGTAAATATGCTTTCCATTGGATTGAATGAAGTCTGGTTTCACGTTAGTGTCTCGTGAACCGCCGCGGCTTCGGTCCAGAGACACGACACACAGAGCGGATCATGTGATCGAGTCGTCGCAGACCAGAAAACGTATCAGACCCATTTGAATTCTGCACATAATGCTGTATTTTACAGTGATATGGAGGAGATCAGGAGGAAACTGCGGCTTTACTGAACTCAACAGCTCTAGCTGTGATGTAAACGAAACGCTATTGGCTGTTTTAAAAAAGGGGAGGAGCTGTTCGATATGCCCCGCCCCTTCTTCCTCTTTCAGTGGAAATTACATCAACACATTAAATAATGCTGCGTTTCACGACACTTCAGTGAGCCTTTATAGAAGTAAACTTATTATGATGTGTTAACTAACATACTAAAGCACATGTAGTCCTTAATTATACCAATAACTATTATTTGTAAGTACATGTTAATGTATTTTAAATCAACTTTATTACAAATGTGTAATTATTTAAATCTGTGACACGCGTTTCAATAGAAATGACACTGAAATATACGTTTGCTTGTCAGTACAAAGATAATAGAAGTAATTATGAAGTTACATATAAAGATTTCTTTTAACTTAAGTTCAACTGATATAGATTTAAACTATAATGCATTTTAATTTAATTGTAAATAACTTGCAGTTAAGTACACAGAAAACATTGCATTCAATTTGCACTAAAGAATATTATTTTTGCAATGAATGCTCTTTTTAAAAGCATGTGAAAGTGTACTTCTTTATCACAAGGGCCATGATGAAAATGTGCATAGCCTTATATATAAATCCAGAGATTACCAATGCAAAACCATTTCCCACTGTCAATATGAGCTTCCATTTTCACCGTGATGAATAGAAATGAGTGACATCAACAACAATCTTCGTCTTGACTGTCAAAAGGTCTAAATGTCAAAAGAGGTTTAAAGGACAAATTAATATTCAGTAATGTTATCGATTTAACCGCACTGACACTATCAGATGAGAACAAAATTGGAAATGACTTGCACTGAATAATGACACTGTTGTCTTCTGTAGAGCTGAACCGAATCAACATTAAACTGAACTGAGCTAAATTGAGCTAGAAATGACAAAGTCATGGGTTTTATTCCCAGGGAATGCATGACCTGATCAAATGCAATGGATAAATGCATAAATGTAAAAATACATATATTTATAGTACGCCTCTGTGAATATAGTATGACTTCACATGTTGCATGTTACATTCAGTGAGTGAAGTGCAGTTATCAACTTATGCAGTTTAAGCCAATTTTGTGTAAAAAAAAATGTTAGAAATCACAGTTCTTGCTTCCAGTCGATCTGTGAGCGTGCAAAGGGAAGATGGAGTATCTCACAGTGTGTGCTCAGCTGTATACGGAACATTTGGGCAATTGTCACAGGCCATCCAGGCATATTCAATAAACAGAATAGCTGTGCACAGTGCAGTATGCATACTGTATGAGTAATATGGTAATAATGTCCTAATGCAAACATACCACTAATCTGCAAATGTGCGGTTTGCATACTTATCCAACATATCTTATTTATATACTATACATACATACATATATATATATACACTGTATAGTCTAATATACTACATTTCTTAGAGAATGCTGCACGGATGATGAGTTTTTAAAGGCCAAACCCCGGAAACAAGTTTGCATTTTAGCACTTTCGGTTCTGTCGTCCTGAAGTCTTTGGGTTTATTAATAGGTCAAGTCCTCCTGAGGTGTAAATCCAGCTTTTAATGTTGTTTATGTGTCTATGTGGTGTTTTTAATATGCTTTAAGACAAAGCATGTGTAAATTCATAAGTCGACAGCATTGCTGAGTATTTCCTCCTTAAAACTGCAGTGAACCAAAGACAGTCTCAAAAACACGCTTTGAAATCGCTGGTGTTTCTGACGTCACAAACTACCTTGTAACCAATCAGATCAACCTGTGATCGTCAACCAGTGGATCTCTGAGCTGAGTGAGTGAGTGGAGGCGGGGCTCATTTGCATATTCATAGAACCGCGCATACTAAATGAGGCAAGGGTGTCGAGTTACAGTCAAGATATTTTAAGGCATGATTATGTCATTTTGGTGATCAAAGATGAGTTTTAAGGGATACATATTGACTGCAGGGAGACATTAAATTCTTAAAAAAAGTCAAGCTCAAACTGTTCACGTTTTTCTTTTCTATTACACGTCATACATCAGTAACACCCCCTCTTATGTTTTTTTTCTAAAGCTTTTACTTGTTTTGAAAAAAAAAGAAAGCGGTTGCTATCAGGTGTCTAAATGAAGAGGTTTAAACGGGTGGACTAATTTACTAGTTGCTTTCACATCCTCATTGTGGTTATAATCAAACTATTCTAACTCAAACTTTCAGGAAACGTCTTTAAAGACTGAAAGGGTTGATCTTTTTTCCATTCCCAAGTGATAGTGTTCATAATGGGCGAGACGTCGTCCAACTCCTCAGGAGTGGATTAGGAGACGCCCAGTTTAGCTTGAGTCTGGTGTGTGTGTCGGGGAATATCTGCCACAAAACCTGCGTTCATCACAGAGCTTATAACAGCGAAACTCACAGACTCCATCAGCCTACAAGTCAAGTCTCCTTCATTTATATAGCGCTTTTTACAATAGAGATTGTTTCAAAGCAGCTTTACAGAGATAACAGGAGAATAATGCAACAAAGTTTGTTTCCAGAAGAAAATACTGTCACAGTCCAGGTGGTTCATTTTTGTTGTAAAAAACGTATTAAATTAGTTCATTTATATACAGAAGTCAACATTTGAAGTGGATCAAAAAAGTTCATCAAAGCTGTCCTAACACAAGAACAGACTATTGTTCAAAAATCATGTATAACTTTGATGAAAGGTTTTGATCCACTTCAAATGTTGATGACTACTGTATATATTTAAAGGGATAGTTCACTTTGAAATTAATTTTTGATATGTTTTAGCTTACCTCAAGGGCATCCAAGATGTAGGTGTCTTTGTTTCCGCAGTAGTTTCAATTTTGATATTTTTAGGTCAAACCGTTCTTGTCTGTCAGTCATATAATGCAGGTCGATGGTCACTGTCTCAAAACACAAGCACAGAGTCCAAATTAAAACAATTCCCCATCGTCCAAATGAAACAATTCCCCATCATAAGTACACATTGATGGCCTAAGACACGAAACGAGCGGTTTGTGTGAGAAAACGAACAGTATTTATATCGTTGTTATCTCTTGAAAACAGCACACGTCCAAATGATCTGACGGCGCGGGCGGGTATAGATATATACATAGATGCCGCCTTGGCTACGGTTTCGTTCCAATGAACTGCAGTAGCGAAGGCGACATCTAGTGTATATATCTATACCCGCCCGCGCCGTCAGATCATTTGGACGTGTACTGTTTTCAAGAGATAACAACGATATAAATACTGTTCGTTTTCTCACACAAACCGCTCGTTTCGTGTTTTAGGCCATCAATGTGTACTTATGATGGGGAATTGTTTCATTTGGACGATGGGGAATTGTTTAATTTGGACTCTGTGCATGTGTTTTGAGACAGTGACCATAGACCTGCATTATATGACTGACAGACAAGAACGGTTTGACCTAAAAATATCAAAATTGAAACTACTGCGGAAACAAAGACACCTACATCTTGGATGCCCTTGAGGTAAGCTAAAACATATCAAAAATTAATTTCAAAGTGAACTATCCCTTTAAACACTACCAGCCAAAAGTTTTAGATCAGTAAGATTTTTTATATTTTTAAAAGAAGTCTCTTCTGCTCACCAAGGCTGCATTTATTTGATTAAAAATACAAACAAAAACAGTAATATTGTGAAATATTATTACAATTTAAAATAACTGTTTTCTATGTGAATATATAGTAAAGTGTAATTTATTCCTGTGATGTAAAGCTGAATTTTCAGCATCATTACTCCAGTCTTCAGTGTCACATGATCCTTCAGAAATCATTCTAATATGATGATTTGATGCTTAAGAAACATTCATTATTATTATCATTTTTTTTTAACATTTTTATTTCATGATGCTATGATGAACAGAAAGTTCAAAAGAACAGCATTTATCTGAAATCTAAATCTTTTGTAACATTAAACACGACCCTTCAAAAGTTTGGGGTCAGTACGAATTTTAATTTTATTTTTTTGGGGAAAAAATAAAATAAATCAATATTTTTATTCATCAAGGATGAGTTAAACTGATCAAAAGTTACAGTAAAGACATTTATAATGTTAGAAAATATTCTATTTTAAATAAATGCTGTTCTTTTGAACTTTCTATTCATCTAATAATTTTGAAAAAAAATTGTACACAACTGTTTTCAACTGATAATAATAATGAAAGTTTCTAGAGCATCAAATCATCATATTAGAGTGATTTCTGAAGGATCATGTGACTCTGAAGACTGGAGTAATGATGCTGAAAATTCAGCTTTGATCACAGGAATAAATTACATTTTAAAATATATTAAAATAGAAAAGTTATTTTAAATTGTCATAATATTTCACAATAATACTGTTTTTTTTGTTTGTTATTTTAATCAAATAAATGCAGCCTTGGTGAGCAGAAGAGACTTCTTTTAAAAACATAATAAATCTTACCGATCTAAAACTTTTGACCAGTAGTGTGTGTATATATATATAAACCGTGATGAAAAGCCCAGTTTAGCTTGAGTCTGGTGTGTGTCGGGGAATATCTTTAATATACAGACCAAACCGGTTGTGAACTAGAGAAAGCGTCTCACCTTGGTCCCCCCCACGCTGATGATGCGGTACGCGTGTCTGTTAGCGTCATAGAAGAAGGAGACGGTGACCGCATGTTTGCTGGCCGGGATCCAGTTGCGTTTGGTGCCGGGATCGATCTGGAACACATGAGCTCGTGTGCTGTAGATCGGCTGTTCCCTACGACACACACACATGACAATGAGTGTGTGTGTGTGTTCAAACAACAACAGAGCAATACGACTGAAAACATATAGCCTACCGTACATATACTAATAAATATTATTATTATTACACATAAAACAATTTAATAATATATAATATTGATCATACATTCTTTTCAATCTTTTGAAATATTTATTTTTTATTGGATCTATGTATCTATACATAATACATCTGTGTCTATTTATGCATTTATCTAAAATAAAATGTGTTCATATTATTGGTTATTACATATACATATATATACACATTAATACACACATATACTGTACATATACACTTAATATACATTCTAATAAATATTATTATTATTACACATTAAAAAATGTAATGCATAATATTGATTTTATATTATTTTCAGTCTTTTTAATACTTAATTACATTATATATATATATATATATATATATATATATATATATATATATTATACATATTATAATTTATACACCCATATACATACACACATTATATATATATATATATATATATATATATATATATATATATATATACACACACACACACACAGTATATTATAATAATATTTAAATTCCTGTAAAGATTAAAAGATCACTTTTTTAAATTCTTAAATACTCAGCCTTTATTAAAAATAATAATTTAAACCTATATAGACCCAAAAAATGATAAATGAAACAACAATTTTGTATCCAATGTTCAGATTTCTGTTCTGGAAATGTATGCATATTGCAAATGCATGCCTATTTAATAAGACAAAGACCCACAATAAAAAAAAAAAATTATCCCTAAATGCAGGTCAAACTAGATGGACAGCAGACAGAATATAATATTTAGCATATTTTACATGCAATATTTAATATATAAGGCAGATGAATATGTGCACAGATCATGATGTGAATCTAAAAGTTGAAATCCGGAAGAGGATCTAGGAAGGGTTGCATTTCAGAAATGTGAAATGCAATAATCTTAATGCAACGCATCGCTAGAGCGGGAGGATGGGTATCGCTGAAAGATGATCCTCTTCCCATAATGCCCTTTACAGAAATACATCATCATTCCCATCCACACTGTCTGTCGGTCACATTATGAGAAGTTGCATCTGTGTAAATCTAACATATGATGGCATTAGAAGCATTTGAGATTTCATTTCTGCCCACTGATTATTATAGAGAATATTAATAGTGTTCGAGGTCTTGTGTGACTTAAAGACTTCAGTAAGAGTTGAAGTATTAGTCCTGCTTTCATTCTTCTCCCTCCAGCCTGTCAATCACTGTGAGTCATGCGTGAATGTCTCAGTTTGAGATTTAAAGCACAAGCTCCTACAGAGTCAGACCCGCGTGTGTTTCAAAGACCTTTGCATGTCACCAATCCTTTGAATGAAAGAAATGATAAAATAATAGTTCAAAACGCCTCCCAGGCTGATTAATCAGCTGATATTTGGCTATTTTGAGATAAGCATTATTGTACACACACCAAAATCTACCAGCAGTCTTGGCAATAGAACATGCAATATTTATTTTAGGGAATTTTGAGTGATTATGTTGTAGAATAAATGCATAATTTGTTATTAACCCTCAGGGGACCACAGTGTTTTGGGGGCCTTTGAGATGTTCTGACATGCCTTGACATTTGTGCTTTTTTCAGTTATTTATAAACATGTTAATGGCAAAGGTGTAAATTCACTCTATATAGCACAAACAGGGCTACCATAATATGCGAGCAACGTGTATGTAGATGTTTGTATTTTTAAGAGAATAATGTTTATGCGTGGTTATTGGAAAAAATTAAAATGAAAGTTGCTGAATTAAGACCACAAAACACATATTAAATATGTGTCCACGAGACTTTTGACTAATGGATGTTGTCCCTTTGTGTTCTAGCTTCAAAATTATGTGAAAATAGTTTTGCTTTATCGTTCACAAAAAAAAATACATTGATTTAAATGGTGTAAAACAGGTTTTGCTTGGAAAGCCAATATGCAAGGGGGAGGAGTAGTTTACACCTTAGATTGCATAATCTCTGCATAATCTCCCCACCCATTCTGCATAATGACTCTGCCTAATGAGCCATTCATTCAGGTGTGACACTGACTGAGCCACAATGCAACGACAAAAGATGTATTTAGAAGAAGACTTATATTGACCATTTAAGATTTCGCTTACATTTCTCTTGTAAATATGTTTTGCTATTTTATTAAAAATGTTACAATTACAACAATAATTACAATTTCAACAATATTTCAAGTGTACTCTTTCTTTGTAAAAAAAAGAAAAAGAAAAAAGATTATAGGCCTAAATTTTATCATATGTATTCATTAGTTTGAATATAGCCAACATTGGAACATCTAACATCTTAGTCTATGACTTTATTTTTGACAAAAATAGTATTTTTTTTTTTTTTGCAGTTTAATACGTTGCTTATACAAATACATTTTTTTCAACATATTCCAGTGGATTTTTACTCATCTCA